>CM071941.1:11967500-12465000 GCA_036784905.1 Acrossocheilus fasciatus
TCTAATTTTAAACTTTATTTCACAATAATCTTTTTATTTGTTTGTTTACTTATTTAAAAAAAAATTTAAAGGCAAAACTGTGTAGATATATGATTGTGGGTGATATTTAAACAAATAATAAACATGCCATTTGGAATATACTTTTTCATTTATATAAATAATGTCCACTTTACTAATTTTATTATTAATTTTATTCCCACCTCTACTCTGTAAAGCTTTTGTCCAGTGCAGTGTGGTGATATTAGCTTTTTCCCTCATGTAAGAAGAGATGCTTTAAACTGCCACAGTTGTTAAATATACCACCTCTCACACACTTTGCTCTCCGACACACACACACACATTCATATATTTACACATACACAATCCCACACTGTGTCCCCTCCATCTCTCACTCTCTCTCACACACACACACACACACACACACACTGCACTTCACCATTGAGTTCTGGGAGGAGGAGCTTAATTATTAAAGCTCATTTGACAGTAAAATGTGTATGAACAGAGAGAGAACTCAAAATAGTGCAGCACAAAATCAGCCACAAGGGGGCACCAGAGAGAGAGAACCTGCTGGGTAGCTATAATATGATATTATATATTACACCTGTGTTATAATACATTTACAACACTTCTGCTGTATTAAAATGATCCCAACATACAGATTAGAAAATTAGAGCGTATAAAAGTATGCCGTTTCAATGTTCTTGACAGTTAAAGAATTTACCTAAACCAAAAATAATCTTTATTTATATTTTTACCATTTCTAAAGTGCCTGATTCATAAGCATATATTGCCTAGAGACTTTGTCATTATCAAATCAGGAAATTCTATAATATTATTCATCTCCACAAAAGCTACTATTAACTAACATCCTAACAGCTAATCCCAGTGTTTAAACAGACTCGTGACTATTTTTTAATTTTCATAAAGTTTGTTTATGGTCGACCAGGAAACCGCATTTGTCTGCAGTGGTGACACAACTGCAACTATTATTTTTAAAACCTGCTATTTCTGTATCAGAGAAACAAAATCCAGAGAAAGAATAATATTTCAGTTCAAAACAGAAAACTGAGGAGAATTAAAGGAAATGAAACCACACAATTAAAATGACTGAATGTCTTATTGTGTGTTTTTGGACACAGTAAAACAGCCACATGAAAGGCTCTGAAAACTTTTGTTCCTTGAATTGACTTTCCCTAAAAGTGCTTTAACATTTTGTGCTTAAGAGTTTCAACCTGAGCAACGGTTGTATAATTCATCTAAATGACACAAACACCGTTTTGTTTGACACAGAACTAACACCCAAACGTTACATTTTTACCGTAGCTCTTGAAGGCCTTCTTCGACTGTAGCATCCGTCATAGAAAGTTTGTCCTGTGTGTTATTTTGATGCCTCATTCAGTTTCATTTACCTGAAAACCAACCCTGTGCCCGAACAAACCCAGTAAACCACCCAGTGAAAGTTCCCAGAAAGCACGGTGAGAGATTTGACTGTTTATTTGGTTCAAAGACACCTGTGTCGGAGCCCTCAATCGGCCAGAGAGAGAGAGGAAGAGAGAAAGAGAGAGAAGAAAGGGATTACCTTTATTGCCGATATATTAAAGTCCAAACTACTGTAAGTGCTTGTGCTTCAAAGCATTGATAGGATTCTTTTATACAGCATTTATATACAGCGTCTATACAAGAGACATTCATGACTCTCATGAAAGCAGGAGGTGTCCATGTTCGCCGTCTCCCTCCCGATCCTTCCAGACTGAAACACAGACGATCAACATACACGAAAATAAAAGAAAGAAACACATGTACAAGCTCGCACATAACACAGCAGTCACCAGAGTAGAAAAAGCATGCGTATAGGTTCGGGAATCGCGTTCGTCGTAATGACAACATAGTTTATTCTACATCTCGAAGCGCTATGTTCACCAGGGTAGAGCAGACGGGATCTGAGGAAACTAATAAACACAAATGCCACCCAAGCATCTGAATTGAGACGAAGAGAATCTCGAACAGCCCGACTTCCTGTTTTCTCCCACTTCAACTGATTACGAGAGAAACAACATGACTTTTTTAGACTTTTAACAGCACAATCTGAACTAGCGCTACACGGAAAGTAATAACTGAATACATTCTAGCATACAAGCTCTTGTTAATGGCACTGGCTGACACGTGTTAACCCCTTGCTGCCCGCTCCGCAGGCCAGCGAAGAACATAGAAGAACATGGCTTAGGTCCAGAAGATCCAAAGTGACCTTCGAAAAAAAGATCATTTCATTATCTGAGTGATGTGCGCTACTGGATATTCTAAGTGGTCATGGCTTTACTTTCTTTATTTTTCTTTTCTTTTTTTCAAAATCATACATTTTCTGTTCTCCTCTGCACTTACACAATATGTATGTTCAATACAATACTGATATGCATTTGTTTATTTGAATATCTGTCCAGTAATCTGCATGTTGAAAATGGAATTGTCGTTTATTTGGGGTTAACTGAGATATGACATTCAGACTAAGTTATGTGCTTGAGAGGATTAGGTCAGACAGGAAGGGGCGGGATGAAAACAGTGACTAAGCCGTCTGATTGGACGCTCTATTTCTTTCTGTAGTTGCCCAGTTGAATGGCCGAGCGGTCGAAGACGCAGCGGAAGGTGATGGGCTGGACCTCCCAATAGGGCACTGGATTACTGAACAGGCTGATGCCTGAGTACATGGCCTTCTTTGTATTATAGCCGGGTGGGCAGAAGTCCTCTGTTCCCACAGCAGCAATCTTGTTGGCGTGAAGGTAGATCACCTGGAATCAATGGAACGAGAGTGTGACGACGTGTGACTTAAAGATGTGTGGAAATGGCGTGTTAACTTCAGGCGAGATCTCTCACCTGAATGTATTTGTGTTCTGGCAGGCCGGACGGGACTGAAGTCAGCATGTTATTGTCCAGGTGAAGTTCCCTCAGGTGAGGCATGTTGGCCAGAGAGCCGTTCTCCACCACACTTATCTCATTGTGGCTCAGACCCAGCCTGAAAATGCACACCGTGTTATTAGCATTAATAAAAACCAAAATAAAAATGTGAAGTAAAACAAAAACTAAAACTAAATATTTTCAGAATATTTTGAAACTGTTTTCTGAACCAACTGAACTAAAATAAAAATCTATTTTAGTTTGCTTTTTAGTTTTTTTTTATATATGGGACACTAATCACACAAAAGGTATGGGGTCATTTTTTAAGGTTTTGAAAGATGTCTCTCATGCTCACCAAGGCTGTATTTATTTGTAATATTATGAAATATTATTACCATTTAAAATAACTTTCTATTTTAAAATATTTAAAAATGCAATTTATTACTGTGATGATAACGCTGAATTATCAGCGGTCATTACTCCAGTCTTCAGTGTCACATGATCAGAAATCATTCTAATATGCTGATTTGCAGCTCAAGAAACAGTTGTGCTGCTTATTATTTTTGCGAATACATTTCATCGATGAAAATTGAAAAGAACAGGATTCATTTGGAACAGAAATATTGTGACAATTACTTTCAGTTTTGATCAATTTAATGCATTCTTGCAAAATAAAAGTATTAATTTCTCAAAATAAATAAATAAAAAGTATTTTAAGACTGCCAATGTTGTAAATATTTATAAATAAATAAATAAAAACATAGGCAGCCTTGAAATACTAAAACAAAAATGTGACCCTGGACCACAAAACCAATCATAAGGGTCAATTTTGTGAACTATACTTATTTATTTATTAAGCTGAATAAATAAGCTTTCCATTGATGTATGGATTTTTAAGATAAGACAATATTTGGCCGAGATACAACTATTTGAAGAAATTGAAAAAAAGTTTTTTTTTTTTTTTTTTTAAAGAAACCTAAATAAATAAATAAATAAAAATATAATAAACCTACATTTTCAGTGCTGTTTCGCTAAATAAAGAAACACTTTTACATATATTATTAATTTCCCTCATCAAATATAATCAGAATAACAGCAAACAATCTTCCAGTGTTCTCATAAAGCAGTCTGTACTTGAGTCAGTACTCTTTTATAAGATCTCGGCTGTGATTCAGTCTCGGCATGTACGCTGGAAAATCTCTGTAATATGAATGTTCTAATTTCTCTGTGCGATCCAAAGCAAACTGATCCATGCTATGATGTCATGGTGTTTGAGTCTCACAGGGTTGTTCTCATGCAAATTCAAAACAAACCTAATGAAATCTGAATTATTATTTCCTTTGTATCAAACTCTTTCCCTTCTGAGTCAGATTTTGCTGAGGTTTTCAGCTATACAGAGACATATTTAGCTGTTTCTCTTCAGACTCAAGTCTGGCATGAAAGAAAATCAACTTTTTTTTGCATAGCAAATTACAAATATATTAACAAGAAAGATGCATTTACTTGGACAGGTTCTTGAGGCCCTTCAGATTGTCTGCGGTCACTTTGGTGATCTTGTTTCCATCCAAGTGAAGTTCAAAAAGAGAACTGGGCAGACCTGAACATTTTTTGAGACAGATTAATGAAAACACGGTGATATTATATTGATACAATTCACTGAAGTGAAACGGGCCTCCATCATAATTCCCAATAGGGATGATTCTGTACCTTTGGGAATGGAGGTGATGTTGGTGTCAGCAATTCGGATGTAAGAAACCCTCTTCAGATCAGCAAAGGCACCATTATCAACTCCAGAGCTACTCAGAGGGTTAGAGCCCAGCTCTAGAATGGGACAGAGTCAAAATATGCACTGGATCATTTTACACTTTATTTTAAGGTCCCTCAATAAACTCCTAATTTGATGGTAGTTGTTAAGTTTAGGTATTGCTAGGATTAGGGATGTATAATATGGTAATGCAGAATATGTGCTTTATAAGTACTAATAAATAGCCAATATGTTAATAATAGGCATGCTAATAAGCAACCTGTTAATAGTGAGAATTGGTCTCTATACTAAAGTGATACCACAAAAACTAAAAAAAAAAAATGTGTAGACTAAAACAAAAAACATTTTTCATTTAACTGCAATAAAAAAAACAAACAAGTGTAAACTGGGAAAAACTAAAACAATATAAACAAAACTTCAAAAACTAAACTAAAATACCCAAATTTGTGTTTTACTTTTTGATACATGGTATATTATATTAATTTATATTGCATATTACATGGTATGTAATATTGATAAAACACAGGATTAATAAAATTTATAAATGTGTTTTTCCTTTGAGTGCAGGATTAAATAAATATATAAATATCTAATAATGCAGCTAGGGCTGTGCAAATAATCAAATGTCGATGAACTATGGCTCTGTGTATTAAATGCCGCTCTATCTGAAAGCACATGAAGGAGATTTACTACTAATCACAGAACCGGCTTTACTGACGAGATGTGCACGATCATCGCATTCGAATATTTGCACAGCCCTAAATATAACAGCTAACCTAAAATGTGCTAACCCAAAAACAAAACAAAAAAACACTTCCATTTATAGTTTTCTAATAAGCACGGATGAAAATTCCTACCCATGACGATGACATTGGCCATGCCGGCAAAGGAGGACTTCTTTATCTTGTTGATCTGGTTCTCGTGAATGCGCAGCTCCTGCAGGCTTTTCGGTATGTTAGCAGGAACATCCTTCAGGAGATTCTTCGACAGGTACAGTCTCTCCAAATTGATCAGAGAAGAAAAGGCCTTGGCATGAATCATGGTGATCTTATTGTTGACCAGGATGAGTGTCTGAAAAAAGAAAAAGACATTCCTTTAGGAACTTTATGGAAAATGCAAATTATTAGTATAAATCTTTAGTTATTAGTGTTTAAATGCACAAAGTTTTACTCAGTGTTTGTGTTCAAATCTATAATATTCTTTTCACCCCTGACATTCAGTTCACTAAACGTTCACTAGCTACTTGCTATAATCTATACTACACTCCAGTGCATACAAATCTTTATTTTTACGTTCTGATTGCATTTAGATCCAGGTGCCATGTGGATGTTGAGCTTGGAAAGTGAGAAACAGCAAAGGGCCCTCGACGGGAGGCTGCATATTTATTGAAGTTCAGGAGGCTGGACAATGGATCCGCTCCAAAAGTGAACCATTACACTTGTGCACCTGGGAATGACACATTTCTCACACCGAGAGCTGTTGTCTGGAGATGATGGACTGGAAGCACGGAGGATTTCACATTCCGGATTACGAGTTTGCCTGGAGCTCTGTTTTGTAAAGTGTTTCTGAAGATCTCCAGAGATTTTTTTGCAGTGTTTTCGAACAATTAGAGCAGATATTTGCCTTCAAAGATCACTGTGGTTGCAACACATAGTTCTAGCACCCGATTCCACATTTGGCAGACAAACAGCGTTGGAGTGTTCTTCTCTGGAGTGTTTTTCAGTGCTGCTCAAGCATTTGTTTTTGGGAAAAGAATGACTTTTTTTTTTTTAAATCTTAAATGAGGCTCGCAAGTGGTTTTGATTTGGACATTTGGACTATGTTCTCTGCGTTGAATTGACGCTTTCAAGGTCACAGCAAAAACATCACGCTGTCACTTCCAGTTATCAGCAGCAAGCAGCCAATTGATCCCAAAATGCATATATCAAAGTGAAATAGGATTTGTCCCGTGAGGGTTACTTGGATTTAAAAGGGGATTGAGAAATGTCACTGCTTCTACGATCCAATTTAGGCAATTAAAGAAAAAGCGAGAGAGAGAGAGAAAAAGAGAGAGAACAAGGGAAAGAGTGAGTAATTGAATATCTCACTTGGAGACCCTTCAGGCCTTTGAAGTCGTTTTCTTTGATCTCCGTGATCTTGTTGTTCTGCAAATCCAGGAGAGTGGTATCAAGTGGAATTTTTTCTGGAACGTTCTTCAAACCTGAGAGACACAAAACCACAATCAGTAAGAAAAATGACACTGATGAAGTGGGATATGAGCTGATCTGGGCTTTTATGGTTAGAATCTACTTTGAAATCAAATCAGCTGTAGACATATGGTTTCTGGCCCAACATCAACACCACATCCAGATACGAAAAATACAAATAAATAATAAATCCTTGAAGAGTGTAAATTGTGGTACTAAATAGAGCAGCCACATTCCTGAAAAACATTTAAATTACAGAAAGAATGTGAACTCTGGAGTGGTCTTGGTTTTGGATGAGCTCCAGCCATCATTGTATAGACAAAACTTTTTATAGAAACGTTTCTATTAACTTTTATGAGCTACTATTCTACATGCGTAACTTGAATTTCTTTTTTTTTTAAAAACAGGGACAAAACAGTTTTAACTGTAAATATCTTATTATATATATATAATATCATCGCTTAAGAATTATTTCCTCTTAATCTTTATTCATCTCATAATCTGAATTATAAAATAAAAAAAACAAAAAATTAAATAAAATTTCATGAGCTACAGCGCCTGAGCAGTCAACTATAAAAAGCACTGAAAAAACACTGAAAACAGCAGCAAAATGAACAATGAATCAACTCCTTACAAAACCAGGAGGGTTTCATAAGGACTCCACAGACTGAGAAAAAAAAACAAAAAAAAGTCTGTGTGTGCAGCTGGACACCGGACCAAACACAGTGAAGAGTTACGATGATGGTTCACGTAAGTTTTAGTGTTTCGAAACAGTTCTGAAAGTTGCCAGATCTCTCACAGTTTTTCTTGGAAAGATTATAAAAGCTGCACAATGCTGTCAACTGAAAAAGCTGACATAAGATTTCCACACAAGGGGAATTTGATTTTGCCAACATTGGACGACAGTGTGACACAGCTTTCATTTAATGTGCTGCAGACCAGGTTACGTGAATGGAATATACAGAGAAAACCAAAACACATGGTAACACTTTATTTTAAGGCCCAATTCTCACTATTAACTAGTTGCTTATTAGCATGCATATTACAAGCATATTTATTAGTACATATAAAACACATATTTATGCTTTATTCTGCATGACCATATTTAGGCCTCATACCTAAACTTAACAACTACCTTAACTACAGCAAATTAGGAGCAGTTAATAGTTAGTTAATAGAGAGAATTGGTCCTTAAAATAAAGTATTTAGACACTTCCATTTGTATAAATGTCTTTGCATGATATAACAAAAATATCCAACCAAGTGGCACCTATTTTGAATAAAAACAGCACAAACACACTTTGTTTGAAATGTTTTCCCACACAAAACGTTTCACAAAGTTTGCTCAGAAAATTTGCATCCTTAAATTAATCTCATATATTTTTAAGTGTCCAAAAGCTTTTTGGGGCCACTGTGTATCAGTGTTTGCTTCAAACATAAGAAAAACATAGGAAAAATAAAGGTAAACGCACATGACACATACATACACATACATATATCTGCTCTAGCAACTCTAAAAGCTTTTTAGGCAGAACCTCACACAAACATTGTTTGGTTTTGTTTTGCGGTGAGTTTCCTCATCACTGCATGTGTATAAACAGTTTAAGAATATGTCCCTGTTAATTATATAACCACGGGACAGAGGACACGGAGATCACAGTTTGACGTATCACTGTTGCTGAGATGTCTCACATATGTTGTTTTCGTTCAGCTGTTTAGTCTCATTTTCTAGTGGCTACACGTCTCGGCCAAAATCACAGCAAACAATTTAGGTCAAAATGTGTTTTACTATGGACTATGTTATCAGTATGTAATCCTAAAAGCTCTAATAACACAATGAAAACTTCAGTTGTTTGAGTAAATAAGTTTTACTTATTGACCCAATTGGTGATGAGATAATCAGAATGTGCAGTCTATTGGCAGCTCACATTGGAACAAACATTAAACTATTCAAAAACAAATTGTCCTCTGTGGTTAGAAATACTATTTAGCCACTGAAATCAAGACAGGAGAACACACAAAACCATTATTAACAGGCTCATGGATGCTACACTCATTCCTATACTACTTTTACTGGTAAAAACGTGGGATGCTGTTTAATCCACGAGATTTTCATAATGGAAATCACACTACACTGTGGTCCATAATACTCAAAAATGAATATTTTACATTTATCTCACTTGTAACACAAAAAAATGCTAACCTCATATCAACTGGTACCTAAAAGAGAGAGTATCTCACACTTACAGCCCGTTGTTAGGACAGTAAAAACACAAGCGGGCCCTTAATCAAACTTTCCTAGACAAACAAATTCATATTTGCCATTAGTTGTTCTTGGGTTCTGGCGCTATTTCCAGACGGTTTTCCCTGCAGCTGAAGAGCTATATAAACTGGGTCACATATTTCACTGAAAAGAGGTGAAGTTAGATGGAGAACAGGCCTGTCGGCACACCTATCCCCCCCCTCCCTCCATTCTTTCCCAGGTCTATTTCGTGCCAAAAGACCTGCGGAGCAGATGAGTGCTGGAGGCCTCAAATATTCGCTCTTCTCTTATTTGTCCTTGTTCTCGATCCCATTTTCATTCTCGTACTTTCCCTGTCCGCTTTAACTGGGGCTGAGTGTTAACATTGTGAAAGAATTACTGAGAACTGCTGTTTTGCCTGGTCAACAGTATTTCTTTCCAAACAGACACTGTCAATCAAACAGACCTCTAAGTAATTTCCTGTTTATGAAAAACTAGGCTAACTGAGAAAACATGTTACAGCAACTTAGTTACACTACATTACAGGATAAAGCATGCTAGGAAATGCTTTATTAACTCTTGTTCACTCTATATTCTGTAAATTTATAATGCTGTAAATATTACATTACATTTTAATATGACCCTCTGACTTAATCAAAACCCTGTAGGCAATTATTATTGAAGAATGAATCTATCTGTGATATCCATTTACAGTAATGTTTGGTTTACAAATACAATAATGTACTGTATTGTTGTTGCCAACATAAACATAACAGTCAGTTTATTTTAAAGTCCAATTCTCACCATTAACAAACTATTAACTACGACTTTTTACTCTCGTAATTTCCTGCTTATTAATAGTTAGTAAGGTAGTTGTTAAGTTTAGGTATTGGGTAGGATTAGGGATGTAGAATATGGTAATGCAGAATATGTGCTTTATAAGTACTAATAAACAGCCAATATGCTAATAATAGGTATGCTAATAAACAACTAGTTAACACTGAGAATTGGTCCCTATACTAAAGTGTTACTAACATAACCACATTCACATATTTCTTGGAGGATCTGATGCTAAACATGTTTTGAAAGGTAAAAAGGGGACCTTATGTCAAAAAGTAAACTTAGTGAAAAATCTGGGAAAATGGCAGAACAATTAAGAAGGATCAGTTGACTATGTGTTGTTTCTAATGCTCTTTTCTGTGTAGGTCACAGTGACCCAGCAGACAGGGCAGTTTTACAAGAAGAGAAGCTGCGATCTTTTGGAAGTAACCTTATAAAAGAACAGACATGACTTTTTCACTTATTAACAAACACAAGCCTGGGGATTCAATTAGGAAAATGAGGCAGCCGTCTGGAAGTTAGTGCCTAGTTGTCTATGGAAGTGAGGGCAGTTAACAGCATATGAAAACATTTAAAGTGGTTTTAAAACAGTGACATTAGTAATTCAATGATGACTCAACAATAGGCAGATCAAACAAAGAGAGAGGTTTTGTTCATGGCTGCTTGGCCTTGGACAGTTTTATGTCATGAAATAATTAACATCAGGTGTAAACAATGGAAATGGAAAGGAAAACAATGAAACATATTAACCAGCATGAAAGAAAAAAAAATTGATAGACAAACTTTGATGTTGGCTTGACATAGCCTTTTCTGAAAGTTTAAAATTAATTTTACAAGCTCAATATTTGAATGTTTTACAGTTGACAAATTTGCAAGGGAGTACTGGGTGACGTACTGCAGCCACGGAAGCCAGCAAATGAACTGGGTCAAAGATCGCAGACTCTACCCGACTTAAAAAGCCTCGGCATCCATATAAAACCCTTGGTAACACTATTTTAAGGTCTCTTAACTAGTTGCTTATTAGCATGTATATTACTAGTATATTAGCCATTTATTAGTAGTAATTAAGCACATGCTAATGCCTTACTCAACATCCCTAATCCTACCTAATACCTATATTTAACAACTACCTTACTAACTATTAATAAGCAGCAAATTAGGAATTTATTGAGGGAAAAGTCGTAGTTAATATTGAAATTAATATTATGTTAATATTAAGTGTTCCCTATTCTGAAGTGTTACCAAACCCTCTATAGCTGTTTCCATCACCCTGTTTTATGTGCATTTTGAAGTAATCACATCAGAAACGAGTGATGGAAATGCAAAATTAAAAAAAAAATCCCTTAATTTGCAAATAAGTTTTTATGCTTGCTTGGTGTTTTTTGACTTGTGCGAAAAAGGGTTAATGCGAAGAATAGGAGACGGAAATAAATAATAATGGAATGAATTCCTCCATGCGCATCAAAAAAGTCATGTGACTTTGCCCTATGGGAAGGCATAACCTGACTAACCAGCAGACTGATCTCGCTGCACAGCATCTGAAATGTCGTTATGGTCATTCTGAAGTGCCTTAGCAATGTCTGTCATCAAAGTATTTCTGTATAATTGCGATAACTGAACTCATCCATTTATGACGTAAGGCTTATCGCCTTCTATTGTCATCATGTTCTCATGCAGTGAAAAATGCATCATGGAGCAAAGAGGAAACTGACAACGTGCCGGCAGACAAGACAGAGCAGGTTACTTCTGGTATGAAATAAAGTCTTAGCTTTCAAATTTTATAATTTTTTAAGAAATTCAAACAATAAATACAGTTTTGTAACTCTTTAAAGTGTCAGATCGCTGTAGTGCTTCAAGTTGCTTTTCATATTTACTAGTAAAAGCACAAAATAAACATGAAGATTGAGTTTGATTTTCTGCATTTTCACACCTGTAGCAAGCATTTTGACTCAGTGTGCAAGGTTTCTGTGCGTGACGATGAAAAAAAACGCATACGAAAATTTCAGACTGAGTGCGCAAAGACCTTAAGTCCGAAGATAATCTACTCTCCTGTCTGGTTTGTTTGTTGGACAAAATGGCAGATTCAGAGATATGATTGGTCAGATCGCCTGTCAATCAAGCTCTCTGCAAAGAGTCATTTGCGCTTGTTTCTGTTAGGTGTCCTTAATCTGGAAACCTGCATGAACGTCAAGTCTGAGGAGGAGGGGGAGGGAGAAACAACCGTCTCTAATATCTCTAATATTTTGAAATTGGACTGCTAGTTGTCAATACTGCACCTTTAAATTACAGCTTGCCAGAAAAAGTATTTCCTAGTTTTATAAACAATATGTAGGGCTATCAGAGAGATAGCTAACAAAATGTTGCCAGTCTATGATTTTACTCGGAAAGTAAATGCCATCAAGTTGTTATCGTCATTGATCAATTCTCACATAATGATCATTCACATAAGCCAGAAGCACTGACAGTGATTCTTTAAAAAAAAAAGTGTCAAATAGGCCTATGCAGCTTTCATCAAGCAGTCTAGTCTAGTGTCATGAAATTGTTACCTAGATCAGAACACTGGGTCACTCGCAGATGGCACTGGCACCGGAAGGGACAGAAATGTCCATCAGGTCCATCAGGTCCATCGGGTCCATCGGGTAGCAGTGGAGGAGGTGTCTGAACAGGTGGTTTACGAACTGGAGGCATGGGAGAGCCTGAGCCCGGCTCGTCCTCCATCATGAAGTCCATGAAGCCGGACTGGCGGAAGGGCAGAGCCCAGCATACGGACACCAAAAGCAGGGAGAGACAGGCCGATTTCATGTTGCTGATGGAGGCCTGGAGGGTAAAATGGAGAAGAGAAAGGGTTAAAGGTGAGGGGCGATATGCTGGGTGGCATCTCAGGACCTGTGATGGTGAAAGGTTAAAAGTCAAACGACAGATGTAGAGCGCATGAATGTGACTGAGCAATGTGGGTGATAACTAGGTAGAGGTCAGGGGTCAAATTTAGGTATATATTAGATTTTACAGGTCTCTGGTTACTCTTGCTGCAGCTTTTCATGCTGTTAGACTGATGGTTAGCTTATATGACTAAATGCATTTTAAACTCCAAACTAAACTTCATAACCAAACTCATTCTTGCCCTCATTCAGAAAAAAAATAACCATGTCCTCTCTCAGATAGAGTGCACAAAGCAGTTCACGAGCCCATACATAAACATATGTCTGAGGAGCAGCTGGACGTCTTTGAACGACGAGGAAATTGTAAAGTAGGTACAGAAACTCCCAGAGCTCAGTTCGACTTTTCAGGGTCATCTCAGGTCCATGTAATCAACATACAGCATAATTACAGTAGTTCAAATCCTCCGGGCGGCCACGTCACTTGGACAGCGAATAACCACTGCGCCTCTGTTGTTAAACTCTGGAAACCCAGAGCTCGACCTTGACAAACTTCTGAAAAGGAGCTTTTCTTAATTTCTCAAGCAAAAGACGACAATGAAACGTACATTAATTCTCGGTGCAGACCTATATACATGGGGTGCACACTCATCAGGGGTGAAAAAGGTGACAAACCAAATTAACCCACTTAATTTTGACTTTTTTTATTTTAATTTTAACTTGATTGAAGAATTTTTAGATATTTGGACTAGAAACAAGACAAAAACTAAGTAGGAAATCATTTTTTGGAGTGCACCATTCAAGGATAAACACCTTTATATGATTAAAAGACGTTTGAGCGACAACTACGGTATACAATCAACAAGGATTGTTGTTAAGATGTTACATGAACTCAGTCTGGGCAAATAAACCACTGTAAATCTTCATTTCAGCACTCAAATTATTGAAGCAGCTGACGGGCTAAACGCCAGGTGTTTCTCCATCACACTTAGCTTAGCGTAGGGCTGGGCTGGGCTGGACGATATGACCAAAATTGATATCACGATATATTTCTTAATTTTGGTCGATACGAACTCCTATAAAACTATATAAATATAACTATATTGGGGGGGGGGGGGCAAATAAATACCTTTTATTTGTATTTAGCCTTCATACAAACAAGAAATGTGAAATCACTGTCAAATAAACATCTCAGTCTCACCTTATTAATATCTTTAACTTCAAACTATAGTGCTAACACACACTACCAGTAAAAGGTTTTTGAACAGTAAGATTTTGTTTTTTTAAAGAATTCTCTTCTGCTCACCAAGCCTGCATTTATTTGATCAAAAATACAGCAAATACAGTAACATTTTGAAATATTTACCATTTAAAATAACTGTTTTCTATTTGAAAATATTTTAAAATGCAAGTTATTCCTGTGATTTCAACGCTGAATTTTTAGCATCATTTCTCCAGTCACATGATCTTTCAGAAATCATTCTAATATTCTGATTTGCTGCTCAAAAAAAACACTTATGATGTTGAAACCAGCAGAGTAGAATCTGATTCTCTGCCAGTAGGAGGCGCTTTGAGAGCGGCAGAACCAGCGGCTCATGAACGCTACTGTATCAGATAAAATGAAAATGCCATCAAAACTATTCTGAAGACAGAATGTTTCCCTTCAGAGTTACATTCATATAAATCACCCGCTTTTTGAAACGTGCAGTGCTCATGTTTATTCAACGAAGTCAAATGCCACAAATAAATCAATGTATGGGAAAAACTGGTAATGTATATCGAAATATCGGAAATGTGTTTAAAAATCATATCACCGTTATTGAAAAAAAATTTGTTTTGCAAAGGGTAGCAAACTAATGTAGCGATAACTTAACTTACAATATTCATAGCTATTGCAACAGCAGCCTGACGCAAAAAATAAATAAAATAAAAAAAACAGCAGCCTCACGCGGTAATCACCATTTATACTGGAACACAATTTACAGCAGATACAAATGCATTCCATCCTGCTCTACAGCGAACTTAATTTAGCTAGCTACAAACAGGCTAATCTAACCACCAACATAGCCAACAATTACTTCAAAAATAAGTTGCTTGCCGTTAGCTTGTTCCTTCACATTTTACGTAGCCTCTGGAAATATGCACAGTTGCCTGCAGCGTCTAAAAGTTAGGCTTCAGGAGTGAGATTGGTTGGTTGAGGCAGAGCCATATGGCTCTGGGTTGAGGGAAAGAACATTAAGGTAAGCCAATCAGAGGCAGAGCAGGGCGGGGGGGACGCTACAGGTAACTCGCCTACGACCCCATCCCCCCCTTTTTTTTTATTTACAGATCTACACGATTCAAGTGATTGACCTATTTCAAGGTGAAAACGGCAAATTTCGCCGAAAGGTGACAAGTTTGTATATAACATGAACTTTGTGATATATTCCATTGAGGAACCTTAAAAAGACTCCAATTGGATAATCTCAATTATCTACAAGTACATAAAGTAAAGATATAACAGTTTCTCTCAAAAGACTAAGAAGTCTCAGGAGAAAACAGAAAAACGGCAAGTGACCTTCAACCTCTGATTTCTCGTCACTGTTGATTTGCATCACGGGAGAGCATGTTGAAACAATTTTCTGAGGTACCTTTGGCTCAACCAGTATCCATGTTTCAAGAAAAACAATGAGAAATTGTAGTTTTATTCAACGGCATTTCAAAACAACAACTTGCTGACCTCAATTTAGACATGCTATTTAATTTAATACTACGTTTTCAGGCCTGGATACAACATCCATCACATCAGACACCTTTAATTACCTTTGACCCAGTGGGCAATGAGACGCTTTGAGCAAACACACTGCAGTGTCACTTTGCCCTTTAACATTTAAGTATTTGGTAGATTTAGAGTGCATTCAAGGTAGTTTTATGCTTGTGCGTTCCTGGGAATTGAACCCATGACCTTGCGCTCTACCGGTTGAGCCAAACAAACCTTTTTTTTCTATATGTATTCCCAGCAGGAATGAAGCCACAGTAGGAGTTTAGAGCCTCAGGAGCTGGTCAGCAGTATGAAAAGCCCTCTGAGCATTACAGGCTGTCACCATGAGCGATTCTGTTTGCAGGGGGATCATGGGAAGCTGTTGCTGCATTTGAGTTGCGTCCTGTCAACAAACCACAGGCTGCTATGAGAGCCAGGCAAACAGACAAGACAGATCGATGGTGTCATGGCTTTGTTGGGAAAAAACAGGCAGGGTACAAAGTTCTCATTAGCCGATCACAAAACAAGAGTAAAAATTGGCTTTTGAATAAAGAAATTGATAACTTTATAAGGAACTGCAGCATAATACTTCTAAATTTGAACGAAAACCATCCAAGCGAATCACACATTGTGAACATGCAATGCGTTTAAATGGGAGGTATTGGTTCTAGGTCAAGTTTGGTTCTAGCACACATACATTTTTTTGTGTGTTTGCATAGACACTGAATTATAAATTATTAATATTTTATTATATTGACAGCCTCTAAACATTTTGTCTAAGCATTTTGCGAATGCACAACTTAAGAGACCTACAAATATTTATGAATCCTTTTAGATTCATTGAATATTGAATTTATGCAATCAATAGTTTGATTCATTTAATTCAATCAATATGATTACTTGTTCAATGTCATCTGCATCATTATATAACCATTTATTCTCTGTAATTTCTGATATTTTATGTTTTTTACAAACTTACATATATATTTTTTAATTGTCTATATATTTTAATACATGTACATTATGTTTTATACATTTTTTTTAAAAAATCAATAACATATCAAATGGAAAGCAGTTGGAAACCAACTCAACAGGAAGGATGCTGTGTTCCTCTCAGCAGGAACTAATGGACCAGTGTCAAATATCTCAATGTGACAATGATTATCAGAAGTGAGTTTAAATAAATTTTTCACAGGCACAGTTCTGTGCATAACTACTAGCTTCTGCCAAGTTGTTACAGACCTTCGTCTTTGATTTCTCTCTGTCTGCGGGTCGGGCACCAATTTGATCCAACTAAAGTGTTTCACAGAACCCAAAATCAGCTCTATCCTTTTTCTGGTCTTATAAATGTGGGCTTGTAATGATTAAGAGGAGACAGGAAAATTTCCACTTTTCCTCTCTTTCTCCAAGCATTTCTAACTTACTTTTCACTTTCCCTTCTTGTCTTTCAGGATCTTGAGGTCTGGGTTGTGTCACAGCAGGTCTGATTTGTCTCTGCAGAGAAAAAGGGAGGGTTGACACTTCTAGTTTTCTCTCCCTCAATCAACCAAATCTTGTTTTGTTGCAAATGTCCTTAAAACAAGATAACTTTAAGAACCATGGGGACCAGTTTTGATAAAACATCTTATAACTATCAATAATATAATTAGTGGAGACTGTCACCACACCTAACATAAATATTTAATACATTGCACACATACACTAACTTTGAATTGAATCTCAAAAACTGATACACCACATTTGGCTTATGTTACAGAAGTGTGATATTAGATATTATGGTTTTGTACTGTATTATTAAGACTGCATTACGTCTGAGAAGGGTTGACTTATGCAAAGCACTATAAGTGATTTATGGGATATTGTGGCGACAGATGAGTGTTTGTTACTGTTTATTAAGAAGTAATAGTAGAAAATGTGCATGTATAAACATTAAAATGATCTATTGCAGTTAAATGTATGAATATCTAAACAGTCCAAAATCAAGACATTTATTTACTTATATTTATGTATTTATTTATTTACTTAAAAAGGTAATAAGTCTTGCTTTCAGGAAAAAAAGTCACACACACACACACACACACACATACACACACACATTCATTGACCTGTTTCTCCTTTCAGCAATGACTCACAGAAAGGTATTTACAGGCTACAGGACATTTAAAACATGTGTGCTCCCTTCATTTTAAAACATACACATACACCAGTCTTATCATTGCATCCCGAAACCTGCCTTTTATTTATGAAAGCATTCTTCCACCAAAAGCTCTAAAATATCCTGAATTCCCCAAACACTGAGAGAATGTTTCAGCAATGTAATTATCTGCTCATTCCAATGAGTCATATGTCAAAACAAAAGCACAAAAAGATATAATATCCAATGTGCAAAAGCCTAAAAAAATGTGGACTTAATACTGAGCTCAACAAACTGCACTCCTGGACCACACTAGCATACAAAGGTTTCAACCACTCTGCCCTGTGCGGTCAGGCTGGTTCCAGACCACTAAACCAAACTCCAAAGCCACTGCCAGAGCACAATTAGACTTTCTCACAGAAACCCATCAAACATGGTTGTCTTCAAAAGGACCTACCAGAAAGCCACAAGAAGTTATTCAAATGTTGAATAAGCAATTATATGCAGAAGGCCGGCTGATTATTTTGGCCCAAAAATGAATGAATAAAGGTTTGAGCCCATGACCATGACTATAATGTATCTAAGACAATCCCAGTTGCTCACATTTACATTCAAGCACTCTTACACTCATTCTCTCACTTCCTTTTTCCAAGGCAACTGCCCATCTGTCATAAGCAACTGCTTTGACTTTGGTCCAAAGCTCCAGTGTCTTTTCCTCAAAGGGTTAAAAGGCAAAAAAGAGAGGAAAAAGCAGGCAGTGACCAGCATGGCTACCATTTAATGACTTTCTCTTTCTAACATCAAATAGTTGGAGCCAAATGGAGACCTTTGGCTTCCAAAGAATACTTATTGCATGGCCCGAGGACGCTGCCTTTGAAGGGAGGAAGAGAGGGACGAGAGTTTCCTGTCATGGTACAAACTGTGTACGTGAGTTCTGTTCGCAATTAGTGAAAGTTGTAAACCATACAAAAGAGGACAAAAACCCAACCCCAAATCGAATCTCAACTCCAACCCCAACAAAAGAGAAATACATGACCCAATTAACCCAACTAAAAAGCCCGTTGAATGTATCTTAACCTTCGGATGCCTCTTCCTTGCCCCCCTCCACTGAATGTTTTGAGTTAGCTGGGAATTTTGCGGTGGGATTACCAGGAAGTGCCTTGTCAGAATTGCCTGCGATTGGAAGGAAGCTATATCATTAAAGGATTAATGAGACACCAGTCCCACGCTCTCACTCTCTCCATCTCTCTCTTTTCTCCTTCAGAGTGCTTTCATACTTCAGCTGATATGGCTCAAGGCACTTTGGCTTCCACGCCATGGATAAAGAGTTTAGGATGCGACTTTGAGCGAGTGGAGGCAAGCAAATGCAGAGTGAGGCCAGAGGACGAAACGTCTCTCCAGACAGGTCTATCCGAGGAGAGAAATCCTCTAGTGTTTTCAGGCCTTACATGAACTCTTTCTAAATGCCAAGTCGCGCGCACAAAAGGAAGAAAAACTGGGAGGGAAAACTCGGGAGCAGAGAGAATAAGGGCACTCGAAAAGTTAATGGCTTTTTCACAACAGTGAGTTTGTGTGGAGGGGTTTCAAAGAGCAAGGATACTTGTCACAATTTGGAAAAGTCGGAAAAGGTCTTGTCCTCTCCAACTGAACAACAAAGAAAATCACCTCTGCCATCAGTTTGCATGAACATACACTTTTCTGGCTTGAAATTTCCTCATCAGAATGCAACCTTAATCCACATGCAAAGCTATTAATCACAGGAGGCTTTAAAATAAATGCATCTGTATCATCAACACACTCGCGTATTCTTTCATTTGCATTCGATTTCTTAAATTAACTCATCTAGGATATGCCAGAATCAAGCAAATTCATTGAAAACTTCCAATGCAAAGTCCTCATTTCTGCTCCAAGCCCTAATAAACTGCAGAAACCACCAAACCGCAGATTCCCGAAGGGTTATACCCACATTTCATCAGTGCAAACCGTCCACCTCTCTTTGAGACGGTCAGTCTGTTCTTTCAATCAAAATCCCTGCTTTTCATCACTCAGAAGGGGAAAGCTTAGGGTGAGCTGATCTTACCTGCACGTACAGGAGCTTGTAGAGCTGCAGAGGAAGATCCGCAAATCCAGAGAGGGCTGGAGCCGATGTGCAGCGCGGCAGGCCGAGGGCTGATCGCTGTGTGGACGCCTGCAGCCAAGATCAGGCAGGTGTGCTCTGTCACGGGGGGAGGGGATGGAGAGAAGGACAGAGAGGGAGAGAGAGAGGACGAGTGGAGGGAGGGAGGGAGGGAGGGAGGGAAGAAAAGGAGAGAGGGAGGGGTTGATTTCTTCGTCTTTTTCAAATGAGACAA
This sequence comes from Acrossocheilus fasciatus, assembly GCA_036784905.1. NCBI lineage: Eukaryota > Metazoa > Chordata > Actinopteri > Cypriniformes > Cyprinidae > Acrossocheilus > Acrossocheilus fasciatus. The sequence continues at coordinate 11,987,524 of CM071941.1, forward strand.
TTGGAGAAGAACTTCCCCCGGTCTGAAGCGGTCCAAATGCAGTTGGAACAAGAAAAACGAGGGGGGAAAAAGTTGGGAGACGAGAGGCTGCGACTATACAGGCATTGGCAAGTTCCCATACAGTGTCATCTGGTAAAGATAGGGAATTCTGGATACGACAAAAGCTGCTCGGCTCCCTCCCTCTCGTAGTCTTTCGGCGGACTTCATGCTGCTTTTTTTGTGTGGTGGAAACATTCCCCTCCTTTCCACCCACCATACTTTTGTTTCTTTTGAAACAAGAAACTTATTCGGTGACCCGTAACCTCAATTGCACACACACGTACAGCATTCCCAAATCCGTATTAGGCTTGTTTATTTGTACGGAGTAACAGGCATGGAAGAGCATTGAATGTGCAAATGGAGGTACCCAAAATGGGGAGGGAGGAGCTGGCTTGAGTTCAGCTAGTTACTGAAATCAGGTCCCAGTTTTTCTTCTCTCTCTATCTTTCTTTATTTCGGTTATTCTACATTTGCCTGACTTTCTCTTCTTTTCTGTCTAAATTGAAAGACTGGGTTGAATTGGTACGATTCAATCCTCCCAAATCAGATTGGGCTTTTGGGATTTTCTGGCACACTTTTTGGAGACAGAAAAGATAAGCTGTACATTTGGACAGGGGTGATTAGGATTTCAGTCTCAAGGCTGGTTCACACTGATTTTATCACACCGCTGGATGTCCTGCATTACTGGTTATTTGAAAAGCTTTTGAAAATCTCATCACAAATTAGATATAATTCAAGTACAAATAACATGCCATTCAACTGTGACAATGAATCAGGTTTTTACCACTAAAAATGAACATTTAGGAGAGGAATGTGTTGAAGTGCATCAGTTTATAATAATTCGTATAATGATAAATTATCTGTTACTATGAATAACTATCAATGCAAACAATCTAATCACTCAGAATGACTTCCACTAAATAAAATGTATAAATTCAGCCTAATCCCATTCATATTCATCGGTATTATGCACATTTTCATATGTTTAGACATAACCTGTAACACACAATATGGATGTAGTAAAATGCTAAATTATTTGCATATGCACATCTTTAGAAACTTAAATTTCACAAACCCTTTAAATTACATTTTCTTTTATAAATATATTTGGAATCCCCCTATAGCACACTTATAACAATCCTAATACTTAGTTTAAAAAAAGTATATATATATAAATAATAAAGCATTAGAAATCTTACAGAATGGAAAAAACTTATCCAGTAAAGGCAAAAGTAAATGAATATTTAATTAATATTTAAGATGTAATGACATTTAACATTTAATTTAAAAAAAAATCAACATTCAATCCATGTATTCAAAATTCTATGAACCTCCTAAGTATACATGTATAAATATTATAAATATTAAAATGCATATATGCTAGAATGGTCAAACTTTAGAATAGGGAACACATATTGACTGCTAATTAAGAGTTTTCCCTCAATGAACACCTACTTTGCAGGTTATTAATAGTTAGTAAGGTAGTTGTTGAGTTCAAACGTGGGGTAGGATTAAGGGATATAAAATTTGGTCATGCAGAATAAGGCTTTAATATGTGCTTTATAAGTACTAATATGGCCAATATACAATATAACATGCATGCTAATACGCAACTAGTTTGGACCTTAAAATAAAGTGTTACCCAATTTACATATGAATACCTACAATTACTAATGAGATTGTGCTGATAAATCATACATACATTGAAATCAGCCACATTATCATAGTAATACAGGATATGGATCATGTGGAAGTATCTGGAAGTATCATCTAACTGCATGTTTTCATAAAAGTTGAACTGTTTCAAGTCATTGGACACGCCAATTGTTTCAAGTCATTGGGTCACTGTTACTCATGCAATAATTCATAAAGGATTGTTTGGTCGGATACTGCTGGATGCTCATCAAACCCCTGAATAATGTCTAAAATCCCCTATGACACTTTCAGAGTATCAGTTTTATGGTTTTAAAAAATTTCAAAACCTGAACTTATGGTTTATACTTCTCATTGACCCCTGAGCCATGTGTCAGCTATAAGGAGACTTGGAGACACTGTGTGCTTCTTTAGCAGAAAGCTGGAGAGGATGACGTGGCGTCAGATCAGTGGAGGATGCAGATGATGACCTGTTCATCATCCCCTCCGGCCATCTGCCCTGGGCTGAGCTCAGTATCTGGCCAGTAAAACTGAGGCCACAGCCAAATGTCCACATAAAACTCAGACACACTTGTGTGACCCACACCCTCGTATTCACCCTCTTCACATTCTGTCCTTCTCGCTCTTTTCCTCTCGCTCCCCACACATGAATCTGCATCTAATATAGACTGGATTTTATGTTTTTTTTAATTTTTTTTTTTACTTTGAGTAGTTTTGTTGAGAAGGCTTTCGAATATAAAGATGTCACGCAACCTGTTCATATTTGCTTAATTTGAGCAGCTGACATGAATTCTCACCAAAATTTTGGTTAGACACACTGTCTTTGACACACGTTTCTGGTTTATGTTGCTATACAAACTATACATTATTATATTGTCACGGTTCCATGGATAAACGCACGAAGAAGAAGAGGTTTCAATGCAAACAGTCTTTAATAAATCCACACACGGGCAAACACAAGGTAGACAGGCAGGAACCACACATATGGATGTACTAGACCAGATGAAAAACTGAGAACTGAACACAACTAATAAAGGGTAACTAATGATGATAATTGAAGACACACCTGGACCAAATGACACAATCAACAGGAGACAGAAACTAGGTCACACAGAGAACACGAGGGATGAAATGAAAACAAACACAAAAGTCCATAAGGTGTAACATTTCGCCACCCTCCTGGAAGGCGCGACCCCGTGCCGTGGAGAAGGGAAGAAAAAGCAGTTGGCACAAGCAGGCTAGAGGAGGTGGTCGGATGACCGGGAGGAGGACGAAGAACAGAGTCCAGGATGGTGACGATGGAGGAATGAGTCAGGGAAGAAACAGTTGGAGCCAGGCCACAGCCTTGATGGCGACCCACAGTTGAGCTGACGGAGGGAGGAGCCATGGTGGAGGAAGGACTGACGACTTCAGGGGGCCGACCGATGGGGGCAGAGCAGGTGGTGGTGGAGCCCGAGGTGGAGACGGAGAGCCGATGAGACAGGGCGACGGGGAGGACCTGGAGGGCCAGGGTGGAGCCGAGGGCTCTGGGAGGGTGGGTGGGAAATCCAGGCAGGTAGACAGTTCAAGGTAGCTAGAGAGTTCAGATGAAGGCGGAAGCAGAACAGGCATGTCTGCATATATATCCATATCAATAAAGTCCTCAGAGTCTTGCGACTTGCAGTGGACGGGGCTTTCCTCAGCACCCTCACGCTCCACTGTAACTGCGCGTGCGATGTAGCCAGCTCTCGCACTTGATCAGACGGTTGACAAGGCTCTGGCTCCGGGGCAATCTTCAGCTCAGTCTCTCCTTCTTGCGATAGCTCGTGGGTTGCAATTGGTTCTGGCTCTCCATCCGCAGTGGGCTCAGGCTGACGCTCCGCGAATCGGGGTGATGGTGGGCTGGGCTCTGGATCAGGAGTGGGGCTGGTGTCGTCGTCCACGAAGTCCATGATCAGCGGGGATCTGCAGGAAACCAGCACCCACTCTATGAAGACGGCGAGGCTCTCTCGAGGACCGTCCCCGGACAGCTGCGCTAATGTGGAGGTGTTCAGTCCAGCTTGATAAAACGAGCAGAGTCAGCTGTCCGGGTAGTGTGTCAGGTTGGCAAGAAACACAAAGTCTTCAGTGTGGTCCTCGAGAGAGCGGTCCCCCTGCTCCAGCAGGAGGATGAGGACACCAGGATCGTTCATAACAAAACAAAATACTGACAACAAACAAAAAACAAAATGCGGGGAAACACGCTGTACACTTTACTTTAAGGTCCGGTCTTCTGTCACGGTTCCGTGGATAAACGCACGAAGAAGAGGTTTCAATGCAAACAGTCTTCAATAAATCCACACACGGGCAAACATAAGGTAGACAGGCAGGAACCACACATATGGACGTAGTAGACCAGACAAAGAACTGAGAACGGAACTAATAAAGAGTAAATAATGATGATAACTGAAGACACACAACTGGACCAAATGACACAATCAACAGAAGACAGAAACTAGGTCACACAGAGAACACGAGGGATGAAATGAAAACAAACACAAAAGTCCATAAGGTGTTACATATACAGTTGCTATTTGCATGCTATTATTGCTGTTTAACATTGTTTCTTTAGTTTTCCAATCAGAACAAACCTTTCAGATTTCGGTCACAACTCATCAGTTGAGAACCGCAGCTCTTAAACATGTTCACCGACGGGAAGTTTTTGCTGGAAAAACTGGAAGGAATAACTATGAATTTCTATTCCATATGATGACTTTCACTTGATTTTCCTATGTCCCTCTTCAAATCTGATTTCTCTTCCTACTCTGTCAATGGGATCAAAGCAGGTTCCAGCTGTTCCATGAGTTTGTCTTTGATACCACCAGTGCTCCCTAAAGGATAGTTGACAAGGGCCCCTGCTGGTGTCAATGTCTGTTTAGCTGTGTGTGCCTGCATACACAAGCTATAAACACTAATGTGGAAACTATTACACTGAAAGTCAAAAGGAAGAGAGGAAGTTACTAGCTTTGCTAGGAAAAAACACATGACACATAAGATGTAGTTAATGAGTGTGTCCATGATATTGTAGTATATACAGTGGTGCTTGAAATTTTGTTTTGAAAAACTCTTTAGAATTTTCAATATTTCTGCGCAAATATGACCCAAAAGATCAGCAGATTTTCACACAAGTCCTGAAAGTTGACAAAGAGAACCCAATCAAACAATTGAGATATATACTTTGTTATTTATTTATTTTGGAAAATGATTCAATATTACTTATCTGTGAGTGGCAAAAGGATTAGCGGCAAACTTAAAGACGAAATTAGAGTCCATCAGTTCAGAGGTGTTTTTAAATCAATGGGATGACTATTAAGTGCCTGCCCTGTTTTATACAAAGAACAGGGATCTATCAAAGTCTGATCATGTTTGTGGAAGTGAATCATGGATTGAACAAAGGAAATCTGAGTACCTCAGAAAAAAAGAGTTGTTGCTCATCAGGCTGGAAAAGGTTACAAAACCATCTTTAAAGAGTTGGACTCCACAAATCCACAGTGGACTCCACAGAGACCACTGTTATCCTCCCCAGAAGTGGTCCACCAACAAATATCACTCAGTTAGAAGAAAGAAGTGTAATAGTCTGAGGTCATGAGGTAATGTAAAGTTCATGAGTCCAACATCAAGAGAACACTGAGAAACCATGGTGTGCATGGCAGAGTTGCAAGAAGAAAGCCAATGCTCTCCAAAAAGAACATTGCTGCCCATCTGCAGTTTGAAAAAGATTGTGTGGACAAACAAGAGGACTATTGGAGAAAGGTTTAATGGACAGATGAGACTAAAATAGAACTTTTTGGTTTAAATGAGAAGCGTTATGCTTGGACAAAGGAGAAGAACTTTATCCCATCTGTGAAACGTGGTGATATTATCAGGGTTTGGGCCTGTTTTGCTGCATCTGGGCCAGGACGGCTTGCTATCATTGATAGAACAATGAATTTTGAATTATCAGCCAATTCTAAAAGGGAATTGAATCTCAAGAGGAAAGGTCATACAGTAAGACAACGACCCCAAGCACACAAGTCATTCTACCAAAGATTGGTTAAAGAAGAACAATTAGAAAGTTAAGGTACGCAATGGACGAGTCAAAGTCGGGACCTTAATCCAACTGAAATATGTTGTGGAAGGACATGAAGCAAGAAGTTCATAGGGAGGAAACCCACCAAAAGAAACGGTTCTGTACTGAGGAATGGGATAAAATTCCTACAAGATGTTGTGCAGGACTGATCAGCAGTTACAAGAAACGTTTAGCTAGTTATTGCTGCAAAAGGGTGTCACACCAGATACTGGAAGCTGTAACAGGGCGAACGAGACAAGAGGGATGCAGATCCATATGCAAGCTTTTATTAAACAGAGACACGGTCAAAACACAGGCAGGGTCAAACAACAGCAAATGGGTATGGCACAGGCAAAACACAAGAGCAGTCCAGTGAACAGACAGCGTCGATCGTCGGCGAAAGTAATCCAGTGAGCAAAACAAAGAGAGATAATCCAGGTACACAATAATAGTCCAGGGCAGGGGCAAACAGAGTCCACAACAATAAGGCGAAAGAGAGATCCAAGGCAGGCTATAAACTTCAGGGCAGGCAGAGATCAGACAAGAAACGAGATACACAGGCTAGGATCAAGATACGAATAAACTGGATAAACTAGACTTAGACTCAGAAAACACGGAATGGCTCCGTAAAGTAGCTATCACTGGGAGAGCGATAAACGCTAGACAATACTCGGCAACTTGATCAGGATCTGAGTGGGTGTTATATAGTGGGTGTGATTGGTTTCAGGTGAGCGTGTGATTAGTGAAATGGCTGCTGGGAAATGTAGTCCGGAGTGACATGTAACAGTCTGTGTAGTGTGAGAGTCAATATAATGCAAAAGCGACCTCTGGTGACAAGTAGACGGAAGACCACAAACCGGATTCGTGACAGAAGCAAAGATTCACATACTTTAGGCTAATTTGTTTGATTGGGTTCTCTTTGTCTACTTCCAGGACTTGTGTGAAAATCTGATGACTTTTGGAGTCATTCACTAAAGAGTTCACAAACTTTCAAGCAACACTGTCTGTGTGTGTATTATATTTGGACTATACTGGTGCATCTCAAAAAATTAGAATATCATGAAAAAGTTCGTTATTTTTTGTAACATTTCAAAAAGTGAAACTTTCATATATTCTAGATTCATTGCATGTAAAGTAAAACATTTCAAAAGTATTTTTTTTGTTTTAATTTTGATGATTAGAGCTTACAGCATAAGGAAGTCAAAAATCCAGTATCTCAAAATATTAGAATATTTCCTAAGATCAATCAAAAAAGGATTCGCAAAACAGAAAAGTTCAAGTTGTTTAAAGTATGTTAATTTATGCACTCAATACATGGTTGGGGCTCCTTTAGCACAAATTCCAGCATCAGTGAGGTGTGAATGGAAGTGATCAGCCTGTGGCCTTCAGCTCGTCTGGATTGTTGGATCGACTGTTTCTCATCTTTCTCTTGAAAATATCCCATAGATCCCATATGGGCTTCAGGTCAGGCATGTTGGCTGACCAATCAAGCACAGTAATATCATGGTCAGGAAACCACTTGGGAGTGGTTTTGGCACTGTCTGCTGGAAGTCAAAAGTCCTGTTGGAAAAGGAAATCAGCATCTCCAAGCTTGTCAGCAGATGGAAGCATAGAAATCTCATGGTAGATGGCTGCATTGACTTCATAAAATGGACAATGGACCAACACCAGCAGACGTCACGGCACCCCAAATCATCACTGACTTCAGAAACGTCACACTGGACTTCAAGCAGCTTGGATTCTGCGTCTCCAAATGAAATGCAAAATTGACTTATCTAAAAAGAGGACTTTGGACTACTGAGCAGCAGCCCAGTTCTTTTTCTCCTTGGCCTAGGTGAGACGTTCTTATGTTGTTTCTGTTTCAGAGGTGGCTGTTAGCCCTTTTCCTGAAGACGTCTGAGCGTAGTGACTCTTGATGCACTGACTCCAGCTTCAGTCCACTCCTTGTGAAGCTCTCACAAGTGTTTGAATCGGCTTTCCTTGACAGTATTCTCAAGCCTGCAGTCATCCCTGTTGCTTGTGCACCTTTTCCTACCCAATTCCTTTCTTCCAGTCAACTTTGCATTTAATATGCTTTGATACAGCACTCTGTGAACAGCCACCCCTTTCAGTAATGACCCTCTGTGACTTACCCTCTTTGTGGAGGGTATCAATGATTGTCTTCTGGACCATTGCCAAGTCAGCAGTCTTCCGCATTATTGTGGTTTCAAAGAACAAGAGATACCTGGAGATTATACTGTAGGGATGGTCATTTAATGAAACTCAAACATAAAACCTAATATTTTGAGATACTGGATTTTTAACTTTCATAATCTGTAAACTCTAATTCATCAAAATTAAAACTTTTGAAATGTTTTACTTTACATGTAATGAATAGAATTGATGAAAGTTTCACTTTTTAAAATAAGTTCACGATATTCTATTTCTTTTTAGGTGCACCTGTATATATTTTAAACCCTTCATGAATTAATTTATAAAGGTTATGCTGTATTTTTAAAAGTATGAATTTTTATGTATAATCTACATTTCTATGATGTCACAAATACAGAAAAAACCTTTGATGCATATTATTTTTCATAATAATATATAGTGTGTGTTATATATGGTCTTATCTAGTTTAGAAAATATAACTGGAGAAAGTATAAGTGTATATATGGTCGTTCTGTTGTATTTTTAAAAGTATTTTTATAAAATTTCTATGTATAGCAGTCTATAATAATATAAGGTTATAAAAACTAAATGCATGATATAATCCTAAAATATTCAAAAGAACCTTTTAAAACAATTTCAGATGCCATAAAGCATGTCACACTGCAGGAGAGGATCTTTCCAAAAAGTAGGCTAAATCATGTCAGCTACCCATAAATTGGACATGTGAAAACCATGTACACACATTAAAAATTTCCTGTAGACATCCTGACCTGACAAAGGCTTTGAATCATTGTTATAAAAGTGAGCTGTGTGAGATCCCACGCCATTCAGCGGTTAGTTACACAATGCAAAGTGGAATCGGGACCGATGACTCAACTTTTGCAAGCAATCTGGATTTAATCTCAGAACTGGTTCAAAAGAGTGGCAAGACTGAAGCGGCTCTGTCTGCTTTCTGCTTGGCATAGATACGGATCTGCAGATCAACCTCCAGACGAGAGACATGATGTATGCAACTGAAAAGGGAGCTCAGAGTCTGTTAGAATCATCAGAACCTGCAGGCAGAGTGCAGACCAAACCACGACGGAGCAGTGCAGAGAAACCCGAACCTCTACTGCCTCTGGAACCACTGAACAGCTGGGACAAGATGAGGAGAAAAACATCACAAAAAGACAAAAGATACCAAACTACTATATACTTTGCGAGGCAAAAAATATTTACGAGGGTGTAGACCTGCAATGAAAACATGTGTCCACAGTGAGTCTGTATGTTGTGAAGCATGTGTGTGGATATATCTGTTTCTCCAATCTTCAACAATCACACCCAGATATTTCCCAGCAGTGTTAGGTACTGACGCACAGCACATAGCCCAATCGTTTAATAAACCACTGAAGTAAATAAACCGTACAATGTCATTAGTTAAAAGCACTCAATGGAAAGTCTTGGTTTAGGGTTCAGTTGCACTGATGAGGAACACATTAATTCTTTTTTTTTGTTTTAATAATAATGTAAAAGTTCACCCTGTTTCTCCTCCTCATTTTGTTGTATTGTCAGAAATTTGGATTGTCATTCAACTGAATGGTTCACTACTACATCAAGATCTAACCATAATCTATGATCACTTTAAGAGTGTTCTTATGAATACAATAGACTCGATTTATTTTCCATATTTTCAAGTGATATTCAATCACGTGTGTGTGTGTGTATATATATAATTTATTATTAATTGAATGATTCAATTATTGTATTCATTACAAAAGGTATAAGTTAAAAAAGTAAAAAAAAATATATAAAAACAATTACAGTTTAACAGCTTAATAAAATAATACAAATTAATGTGTAAATTATGCATTGATCAAATGTAGTTACTTTCTTATATTTTAGCCACTATTTCTCATGATTCTTTAGAGGGAAAAAAATAACATTATTTTATATCATTTATTTTTAATTTAATTTAATTTTTAAGTTTAAAAGGAGAAAATTAAAAGTAATTCTTACATTTAATACTTGTTTTAATAGTTCATTATAAATTTTTTTTTTTAAATAATATAAAAACAATAACAGTTTAATTATATATAAATATGTATACTTGGATTTTAATTTTTTTGTAGATAACGTATTAAAGTAATACATTGAAAAAAATAAATAAATTAATAACTGACCAGGTTTTGTTCACTGATTTATATATGGTATTTCAACCTGATCTTACAGGAAAATGTAACTATTTTACAAGGTGGCAATTTTGTGAACAAATTTTTACGATAACACTATATTTGGAGGGGGGGGGGGGATTAAGCATAAAGATCCACCCACATAACAGTCACTGCACTGTAAAAAAAAAAAAAAGAACTTATTTTTGTGGGAGATTCTAAAATTTTTGTTGTATAAACTTAAAATGACAAGTTCAGAAAACTCAAAAATCTGCTGAAGCTGGTTGCCTTAAAATTTTAAGTTGGCTTACCTTTTTCTTTTTCTTTTTTTTACAGTGTGGGAAGTAAACAGATTGTATAAAGACATACAAATGAGTTCATTGGTATTAGTAACTAATTCACCAAAATGTTAAATTATTATTATTATTTTTTTAAACTGGTCTGGTTTTGTGAAACTGATGAATGCTGCCATTAAAAGCTGCTCTGTTCTAATCCCTGCATCACCAACCACAATTACCAAAGAAAACCACACAGACCTCACATCTGAATCAAGGTCTTAAGAGAAAACACAGCTGTGGATGTGTGGGCGGTGGAGAATGTCCTCTCACCTCCGGTCTACACACACTCTTTCAGATGTGTGTTGTTATTATTTACATGATTATCACAGATTTAATATCTTTGCTTATCCTATCCATTTATCAGGCATTCAAAGCTTTACATTTATTCGCAAGACGTCTTAATCTCTATACAATTGGATTTTATAACTGAAGTAACGTTGTGTGTTCCAGGATGTGTCTCATCTCTTTGGCATCTTGATTAGTGTATATTTGTTGTACTAAAACTCAAGAGGGTCAAGATGTGACAGACGACAGACCAGACCGCCTTGCTATTTCAAATGTAGCTAACCACTAAACTTGATCCTCAGTTATTAAACTACAATTTCATGCAATTAATTTCTTAAAATCTGGCATGTTGGTGGTTGAGTCAAACTCAGACTGCTTTTCTTCTAGAGGGCTGATCCAGTGTCAGTTTTTCTGGTTCAGTCTGGTTTTGATTTATAGCTTCCATCAGACACCAAACAGCTTTTACTGCTGGCAACTCAGTCACAAGACCACCAGAGCCCAAAAGAGCCATAAAATGAGCGTCAAATGGGCCAAAACCCAGGAGAACCCAGCAGAACCCCACATAAACCTGCTAATAAAGTCAACAGGCCCCAACTAAAGGAACCAACAGACCTGAACCAAAAACTGCATACAAGAAAGACGCAGCTTCAGACCCTTCACAAAGAAAAGAAAAAACTGATGAAAAAAGGATAACTGTGTTGCTTCAGTGAATAAATGCTAATTTTGTGAAATATACATTTAAAAACAGAAATGGTCTGTTGTTGTTGGATTTGCGCAGAATTTAAACAGCCTGAATTATTCTTCTGTCTCTCATTATGTCACTTTTATTACTTTTTTCAGGTACTATTATCCTTGCCTGGGACGATCTAAATAATTCTTATTCACAGTGCTTCTGGTTGCCTTTGGCCCTGTCGAGCTAATCTAATGAAATGCTAAATTGCTTGACAGAAACACAATGAGATAAAGAGTGAATAATCACTCTAAATGGAAGGAGTTTACGGATAATAACACAATACAGAGCGACAAGCTACAGCTCATCCTGTTCCAGAACTTTTTACATAGTTTTATAAATAGACTTTTGGTTTCAAATTGTTGTTTAAAAATGTTATTTTTTAAAACAGTCTATTATTTATTTATCTGGTTATTAATTATGGGAATATCAATAGTAATACAGTACCCCTTGCTCACCTGAATTAACTAAAGCGAACCGGAAATTATATTAACTTGGATTTCGTGTTACATTACGCAAGCTGTTTGATTTGTCAGAGGTGGGTTGGATTGTGAGGCTCAAACGCTGAAGAGAAATGCCGGAGGAAATTTTCCAACATGGGGTGAATTTTGTCTAAATATTTTGAGTGTGTGAGAAAATCTTAAACTAATAAGACTCAGATATGTTATCTGAGGAACACAGACTCGTAAGTGTGAGTTTGCATTCGAGTGCATTTGTGAGAAAAGGTTGTATGGAAAAATCTTGACAGACGGTAAAAAATGTGATGTCTTTACCAGTCTCGTCAAGCTTGCAAGCGCAGCCTGGAATGTCTGCAGTAGTTTGTGTGCGAGACAAGAACATTAATTGTGTAGCATTAAAGTCAAAGTGATCTTGCAAAAAAAAAAAAAAAAAACTTAAATTAAACAACATTAATATGTTCACATTGTTGGTCATGAAGAAGCCATTTCTTAAAATGATGCTTAAATGATTTAAATGACTCTCTACATTCTCTAATTGGCGAATTCCACAATGAAAAAAACGGCTTGACCAAACGAGCTTTAGCTGCACCTCTAGTTACTCTGGTTGATTTTATTCAATTTAAATCTATTGAAACCAGAGGAGGAGGAGCTTAACCATGCATAATCTTATAAACTAAACAAACATTTTTAGAAACATAACATATTTCTCAGTTAAATGTATTGTTTATGGACGAAAGTAAGATTAAATTCTTTAAAAATAAAAAAATTTAAAGTAAAAAAATTTTCCGGGTAACAACATAATGACCATTTTTGACTGGTTTAACTTATCAGCTCTAGCTAATTGGGATAATATTAAGATAATATCCCACACTCTGTTGCTTCTTAATTAAACTTATGTTGTTTATAGGACTGAAGTAATAATAAATAGCCTACTAATTTTTTTTTTTTTTTTCACGTAACAATATAGTGAGCATTATCGCTGTTTTAACTGATCAGCACAAGCTAATTCATTCATATTTTGGATCAGTGAAGTGCAGGAAAAACAAGCTTTTTCTCCTTTGCAGCTGAAAGATGGAAGTTTTTAAGAAACCCCTGAGAGCCAAACGTCTGCAGCGCATCACCGAAAAAATGTCAGTGATAACAAGATAAACAGATGCTTCCACCCCAAACGCACACAAATGACACAAAAACACACCCATATCCCAAACAACATCCAATATACACACACTCTAGTCTACGATACTATGCACACACACCCTGACAAGAAAATGTATTAGGCAATACCAGAGGAATGTACAAATTCAGGGGAGACTTAGAGTCTGGCTGGTCAGGAAAGGGCCAGTGGAGGGGGAAAAGATTCAGAGTCCACACAAAGACAAAAAAAAATAGAGAAGAAAATATGATGCTCCTCCTGGCTTTATGCAAACTTAATCACGTCTTTAGAAAGCACAAGTAAATATTTCCTTCTTGTAACTACGTTTCTCCAAATACTGTGTTTTAAAGTGATTGCTTGTCGTGTTATTGCTTTTTCTCTTTGCGTCTGCTGCAAATGAACGTTCCCATTGGCTTATTGTTCCCAGACCTCTGCGATCCTGTTGATTTTATCGAGGCCTTGGCTCAGCCTTCCTGTCTAAAGTTTGAATAAACGGTCAAAACCCCCTCCTCTGTCCCAGACATCTTGAACCATTATTCTTTTGGGTTTTTTTTATCCTTCCCTCGTCTTTCAAAGACATGCCTTATCACACAACAACAAACCACTTTGAAGCTCAGAGAAACTAAAGTAGCAGTTTCACAAAGCAAATATGTTGCACAAGTAACTCCAGTATCTAACTTGCAAATTTCCAACAACATCATGAGAGTATTTATCCGAACCAACCCACCCACCGTGACGGCCGCCGTGCTTGTAAGCTCACAGTTAGCCAGCCGAATGACTGACGGGGAGTTGGGCTGAATAGAAGGTCAGCCATCTTTCTTCAACTCTCTTCTGAATGGAGCAATGTGGAGCTTTCAGCTTTTCTCTGTGAATGCCTGGTAACACTGACTGCCAGACGAAACACTTCCTTTGTATATGTCAGACCTCGGCGCCTGGCCATTACTGCGCCTGTTTTTATCTCATTCTGTGTTTGTGCATTTGATAGGAAGAGAAAATAAAGAGACATTCTCTGTTTTTTCTCCATTATGGGTGCCAGTTTCTGTCAAAAATCAGTTTTTAGAAAAGACAATACAGTTGTTTTACTCCAAAATGTAGTGAACTACCTATGGAGGGAGCATCTAAGGCAGCAAAGTCTGTTTAAACATTTTAATTGTTACGTTAAAAATATATTATTTTGGGAAAATTTTAATTTGTTGACAAGGCAAGTCTACACCGCACTATACTATATATATATGTAAATGACAGATGAGGTGGAGAAAAAGCCGATTATAATTATTTATAACTCATGCAAAGATATACAATGAAAATACATAATTTAATCCAGTACTAACTACAATAGTTCAATTAAAACATTAATTTACCCAATATTTTTTATTTATTTATTTTTTTGCTATGCTAATGCTATCCATAAGCTTTACTCAAAATAAATGTGCCATTTTTTCCAAAATTTACGTCTCGGTTAAAGTATTTTTATGCATATTAGAGTCTACTTGTTAGCTTAGCAACATGCTAACATTGAAATTAACTACAAGCTGCACTAATCTCGAAAAATTATTTATGCAACTGAAAATGGATTGCACATACATCTAAATGCTGCTTTAGATGCAGCTACTGTGCCACTTTTGTATTGTATAAGCAGATTTTGTTGATACATTTGACTGGTAACACTAACCCATCTACAGTGTCTTATTATAAATTAATTTATCCTTATCGTAAGAATTTTGACAAAAGAGCTACTGCTTACCCATGCTACTTACATGAATTACTTACCAGTGTTAGTTCAGTGCTTCATAAAATTATGGTTGAACCACTGATGTTACATGGACTATTTTAATGATGCCTTTACTACTTTTCTGGGCCTTGAACGTGTCAGTTGTGTTGCTGTCTATGCAGGGTCAGAAAGCTCTCTGATTATCAAAAATATCTTAATTTGTGTTCTGAAGATGAGCGAAGGTCTTATGGGTTTGAAACAACATGGTGAGGAATTAACGACAGAATTTTCATTTTTGGGTGAACTTTCCCTTTAAGAATACTGGCTTTTGCACTTTCTTCATGTGTATACATAATAAGGCTCAGCTTATAAAAGCAAAAATGCCCCGGAAATCAATTTAAGGTGGCAAATATGGAAAGAACCATTGTATAAGTTATGAAAAATAGGGGTTTTGGGAGTCTGCTAATTATTATTTCCACCCATCAAGATATTTTCTTGTCAAAATCACACATACCTACATTAGTCTCCCATAAGTCTACTTTCACTGAACAAAGTCTGTGTGAGATGAATGAAATCTTGAAATCACTGTGAATCTTCTCACGTGGCTTCCTTGCTTTGCCCAGTGGGGCTGATTTCCCATCATCCTCCAGAGAGTATAATAGCAGCCCAGTCTGTTTCTTTTGGACGCGCGTGTGTTTGCTCTCCAGTTCGCATATATTCTGTGCTGAATGCTTCAAATTTTCATAACTGAGATCAAGTGCCTGTGGCTTGCTTTCTGCTACCACTAAAACGGTTTATAGAGAATGAGTTATCCATACTCACAAAGAGAATAAGGGAAAAAAAGAGAGAGTCGGAGAAGCAGAGATCAATCCTAACTGTAATAAAACTAGATTCTTACTTTTTTAAAGTTGCGTTTGCTAAATGCAAAACTCACCACAACAATTCAAAAGTCTTGTCACTGGTTGCACTGTTTCCTGGGGTCTGTTCAAATCCCTAACTCAAAGTATTAGCCAAAGTAGCTTTAGCGAGTGCTAATAAAGTAACATATCTGCAATAATAATGACGTTTTTGGCATTGTATGTGTTCTTGACACTTTGGGCTCCAGTATATTTGGCTCTGCTGCAAAGTCGAAGTTGCTGACTGATGGATCATAGATCTGATGTTTCTGTTCTACATCACCATTTATCAGTTTCAGTCTGTGTATGCGAGAGCGTGTGCTCGCATGTGTGTGTTCCAGCTCATTCATGCTGGCAGTGTAGCTCACATCTCGACTGATCAGTGTGTGAACTCTGCCCTGCTTACCCACTACGACTCCAGCAGCGTGTCTGGCGTGACAGAGTGCCTGCTTACCTAAGCGTGCTCCTGGCTCTCCTCTCATCTACGCTTGGCTGTGTCTCCTGAGGCTGATCTCATATCGACACACAGCACATCTGCTTCTGTTCATTTCTCCATCTGAAACAAATGACTGTTCTGTGCTGCAAAAAAAAAAAATCATTCTTCAACAGAATTTTATCTTGATTTTAATGTGGTTAAGAAAAATAAATGTGTATTTTATATGTATTATATATTGTATTCGCACTACTTGTCAAAAGTTTGGAGTAATTACTATTTTTATTTAATTAATGTTTTTAAAATAAGTCCTTAAGCTCACTAAGTCTCCATTTACTTACATTTACAAAAACTGTAATATTGTGAAATGTTATTACAATTCAAAATAACAACTTTCTATTTGAATATATTGTAAAATGGAATTTATTCTTGTGATGGCAAAGCTGAATTTTCAGCAGACATTACTCCAGTCTTCAGTGTCACATGATCCTTCAGAAATCTTTCTAATATACTGATTTGTCGATCAGGAATCATTTCTCATTATTATCAATGCCGAAGTGTTTGCTGCTTAATATTTTTGTGGAAACCATGACGCACCACCATTCAAAAGATTAGACTCAGCCTGTATTTTCCTTGAAAAAAAGTTTTAAATTTTGCATGTAAATTTATAATGTTGTAATGATTTAAAAAAAAATACAAATAGCCAAACGAGGGATTCAATTAAAATGGATTTAGTGTTCAAAGCAGCACTAAGAGAGTAAATAATTAACACAAGGTTCTTGTTTTAATACAGACACTTGATCCAACTGATCAACTTGAGCTTCATGAGTTCACATGTTTATATGATCCTAATGAGTGATGATGGTAAACAGATGTGGCTTCCTCAATAATAAGCACTGTTTTCACACCGCATGCATATGCATAAGCATCCCATCAGCGTAATGGCAACAGCACTAAATTAGTATTAAATTAGTCAGTCAGTTTAGACATTTATTATGCTGCAAATTTTTATATTTAGCCGTTTAACTTTTCTACATCAACAGTAAAAGATAAAAAAAAATTAAGCAGCTAATCAGCATATTAAAAGGATCATGTGACACCGAATAGTAATGACGCAGAAAAATCAGCTTTGCATCACAGGAATAATAATTCAGTCTTTTGTATTTTGCTAAATGCAGCCTTGGTGAGCATAAGGTTATTCTTTCAAATAATGTTTATAAAATCTTTCAAATCCCAAATTTTTGCATGGTATATTCCATTACTTTATGTTGTGCTTTACTCCGCACCTTAGGCTCTAGAATTTTTCAATTGTTGAAAAAACTAAAGGGTGAGTCAAAGATTCAAGACGGATCATGCTGAGAGGTTTGAAGGCTAGGTGAAAAATGATGAGTCTACTAAAAATCACCTTTAAATGCCAGATGGGATATCAAAGCCTCTGTGCATAACCTGAGTCTACACACACACACACACACACACACACACACACACACACACAATCACTGAAGAGCCCTCCAGGCGGCCTCGGTATGATGCAGAAAACACATTAAAACAACAATTATCTCCTTGAACACATCCTGCTTTCTTCTGAAGGCCTCATACTTGCCCAAACAGACACTCATACAGCTATTGAAAACTTCATTAGGGCTTGTAATAGACTTTGGGATGCACCATTAAAAAGGGCTGTAAACTCATCACCGCTGGCGAGTCTGTGTTTATGAAGTCTCTGATTTCTTGGCTTCGTTTTTGAATGTCGCATATTGAAAAGCTGAATGTTGCGAAGAGAGATATGAATACTTAACCTGCGGTAAACCTCCTCGCAAGCAAACAGCACAGTAAAGTTTACAAACTGGTCTGCCACAGCTGGAGATCACATTACTGAGCGTCTCCAGGCCTAGAAAAAGCTGCGTCATGAACGCTTACCCAGCTTCCTAGTGGCAAACGGTAAATCATAAGAGCGTTTTCACAAACATTTCCCCCTCAGCTCATGAAGCTACCGTCCTAATTTCCGTTGACATGTACGAGACAGTATTAGAAGGAAAAAATGACAGAAAAATAGTAGGACAAGCAACAACCTTGGAGTGCTTAGGTAATGTCTGCTCGAGGAGGAAACGTTGTGTTCTACAATAGACTTTTTGTCTAGTCAGGGACGAATCGAGTAGAGAAGAGAGGGAGGGGAAAAACAGGAATTACACAAGGCTATTTTAAAAGTCGATTTTTACATTTCCTGAAGAAAATGTGAGTAGTAATTCCCTTGCAAAACTCACGACCTCAATGCTAATTGGTTGCTAAAATGAGTTGTTAGCACATCGCTATGCTGTTTCAAGGATGTTTTGAGTGACTGCTAGGTCATTCATTGACTGTCCTATGTCAAAAAATTACTCTCCGTCAAGCAAAAACTTTTACTTGAAAAGTAAAAACACTCCTCAGTAAGCCATACAATTGGATGTATAGTTCATGGTCCATTACACATCATTTTTCAAAGTTTAATACTTAAAGTAAACCGTTCACCCAAAAATTAAAATTACTCACCCTCAAGCCATCCTAGGTGTACATGACTTTCCTCTTTCAGACGAATAAAATTGGAGTAATATTAAATATTCCCCGGCTCTTCCAAGCTTTATAATGGCAATAAATGGGGTTTAAGATTTTGAAGGCCAAAAAGCTGCGTCCATTCATCATGAAGAGTAGTACTCCTCAAGGCTCTTGAAGGTGAATAAAGGCCTTCTGAATCAAGCACACGAGAGAGTAGCGTTCCAGAGGATGACGTAAGATGTAGGTGAACGCGGTGACAAACACAGAGAAGAGAACAAAACAAAACACCGATCACCAATTAGAAGAACAAAAATGAGGAAAGACTTGGAGGATTTCAATATAAACCAAAAGGAGACTGGTTTTCCTTTGCTTTTAATAAAACTTGGTTCTTGAGAGACTAGCATGTAATCACAAGAGCTTACACTACACACAAATGCATTGCTTCACTTCAGAAGGCCTTTATTAACCCCCCGGAGCTGGGTGGAGTGCTCTTTATGATGTATGAATTCAGTTTTTGGCATTCAAAAATCTTAAACCCCGTTCACTGCCATTACAAAGCTTGGAAGAGCCAGGACAACTCATATTGTATTTGTCTGAAAGACGAAAGTCATATAGACCTAGAATGGCTTGAGGGTGAGTAAATCATGGGGTAATAAAGCAATAAGACCCAAGAAGCCGTGGTTTACAGTGAATTTATAACAGCTAAGGGGCGTTGTTAGGCATGACGCGGAGCGGAGCTGTTATAAATAAAACAGTTATTCCATATATGTAGCAAGGTTTCACAAAATAAAACAAAGCAAATGTAATGATATTAATAAAAAACTTTATTCTGCCGCCAAATGTAGCTCCTCAGAAACGGTAGTGGTTGCCGAGCAACACACAGACATAAACAAAGGTGTATGTTTGTAGAGTAATTTACAACAGCTTCAAACGCGGCTCAACCAATCAGAATCAAGGACTGGAACTATCCATTTTATAATTTTCATTTTAAACATTTTTTTCATTTCAATTATACCTTAATCAAACACCACTAATAACTTCATGTCTTGTGTTAAATAGTCTCTGTATGATTTCTTTGAAATGTGACGACAGGGGAGAATATCTAAACAAGGAACTGAGATGAAAAATACAAAAAGGGTCAAAAGTACCTTTTCTTGGTTTTCTTCCTTTTTTCTTCTTCAAACTGGCATTTTTTTAACCTAATGAATACACTTCAGGAACGTGAAATTCTTATAAAGACCCTAAAGAGCACACCTGAATGCTCAGGGGTCTCGTAATCCGGCCTCACAGATAACGTTTAGGGATAAAACCAGGGCTGGTGT
Source organism: Acrossocheilus fasciatus (assembly GCA_036784905.1). NCBI lineage: Eukaryota > Metazoa > Chordata > Actinopteri > Cypriniformes > Cyprinidae > Acrossocheilus > Acrossocheilus fasciatus. The sequence continues at coordinate 12,007,438 of CM071941.1, forward strand.
AAAACGAGCATACTGACCTTTGACCTTCAGCTTTAACACCGGCAGTCATATGACCCATTGTTTATGGTTCTTAACCTTGCGAATGTTCCTCAGGCTGGAAAATATCCTTTCGCTGTATCTAAGGATATATAATAAAACATTAGGTACATAATTACACACTTCCAGCAGCTATTGTTTATTTTCTAAACAGCCAGATCTTTAATTACGCTGTTTAAATGCTCAAACTATCTGTTCTGCGAGATTCTTTTAAAAATGTATAAATAACCTGAGATGAACCAATACAGGATCCTGTATCCTACACACACACACACACACACACACACACTCTGTGCAGAAGGAAGGAGGCGTGGCTAGACCTCATATGCTTGCATGGAGCTTTCCGAGACAGAAAAATGTTTCATTTATATTCATATGTATATATATTTGCATGCATTTGTATGTGTGATAATGAAGTGAAACAGCATGTGATTCGCTAATCTGAAAAACAGTAAACAACAGCCCTCTTGTGGAGCCTGCAAGTGTGTAAATGAGACTTGCAGGTTTGCACACACCTTGTGTCCACACCAAAGTGTTTGTCTTAAGGGTTAAACGAAATGGAGGGAACAGAGGGAAAAAGTGATGGTGAGAGAGATCAGGGGCTGTAAGTGCAAATGCATACATATGTCCATATATATAAGTGTGGGTGTGGGTATATAGAGGTCCGTCTGGCTCCCATGGTTCAGTCTTCAACTCTTTCTTGCTCGGTTGCCACCTCCCCCTTTCTCTCTCCTCCTCCTTTTCTGTCTGTCCGTCTCTCTCCTTCTCTCCACTGACTCAAGCGCCACCTCACTTCAGTTATAGTAATAGCAGAGTCGCTCAGCTTTGAACACTTGTCCAGTGTCCCTTTAACCTCAAGGGTCAGGCTACAAATTTGTAAAATCATTCTTTTGTTTTAATGAAATATCGAGATTATGTGTGACGAGTCATGTTATATCATGGTACAGTTATCTTTAGCTTGTGATCATCAGATCACTTTAAACATGAAATTGGATAAACTGAACAGTTGAGTTTTTTCTTGTTATTTCAAACAAACCATGATCTGATTCCAACATTGTCATTTAAGACATTTTTATCCAAAGTGACTTCAAAATGAGGACAAACCCAAGCAATTTATCATCCAAAGGCCAAAGATATTAACAGTGCTGCAGTTTTGTAGAAGTGTGAGTGTGGAAAAATAGAAAAGATAATTGGAAGTTGGAAGCTCATTCACCACAAAATAACAGAAAGAGTAATCAAACCAAGTGTTTTTGCTCATTCAGGTATCCCAGACTCCCCATTTCCATGTGACCCGTGTCCTTTAGAGAACACAGGTCCTCCAGACCAGTGTTGACCTGATTTTCTGTTTATTGACCTGGGCAGACGCTTTGTCTCTATCCATTTATTCCTTTTCCCCTTTTTCAGGGTGGGGTTTCATTTCCTGGCTTTGTGTTTGCAGACATTCTTCAATGGTAACTAAGTTCAGGCCTTCTGTTCATTAAACGCCACAGGCTAGACTGAATCCTAATGGAATCACAGATGTTAGCATTAGCCTTAGAAGAGCAGGCAGGCTTTTGCGGTTATGCTGCTGCTCACAATTTTCCGCATTGCCTCTACTTTTACTTTAATTTATTGTGTTGAAGTATCATCTGCTTCAAGCAACTAAATTTTAAACTCAGGCAATGCAACAGTCAGTGACCTACCCTGATTTATGAAATGTCTGCAAGGCCAGCATCCAATAATTGTCTTGTTTGTTCCTTCGCTTGTCTCTATGCCTCCTAATTTAGAAATATGACGCCAGGACTGGGACAATAGCACTGTTTGTATTAGGGATTGGCAGATTTAACACTGCATTTTAACAATTCGATAAGTTACCTGGAGATATGGAAAGAGTGCAATATTTCAAAGAAATATTTGTGAATTTTAAATGTTCCTGGAAAAAAACTTTAGGGAAAAGTGGGAAATTATGATGCCTTGATTCATTAAATTTGTGTCTCATCACCATATATGTTAAAAATAAATGAATTTATATACATATACATGTGTGAAAAAGTGTTGGCCCCCTTCTTGATTTTTACATTTTTTGCATATTTGTCACACTTAAAAGATTCAGATCAAACAAATTTTAATATTACACAAAGAGAATGCAAGTAAATACAAAATGCAGTTTTTAAATGATGATATCATTTATTAAGGGAAAAAAGCTGTCCAAACCTACCTGGCCCTACATGAAAAATTAATCATCCCCTACTATTAAATCATGAAAGAACTGTGATTAACCACATTATTTTAGAAAGCTGAGTTCAATTTCACTAGACAAACCCAGGCCTGATTACTGCCAGACCTGTTGAATCAAGAAATCACTTAAATAGAACCTGTCTGACAAAGTGAAGCATGTTTAAAGAGCAACACATCATTCCACGATCTTAAGAAATTCATAAACAGATGAGAAACAAAATAGTTTACATGTATCAGTCTGGAAAGGGTTATAAAGCTATTTCTAAGGCTTTGGGACTCCAGCAAACCACGGTCAGAGCCATTATCCACAAATGGAGAAAACTTAGAACAGTGGTGAACCTTCGCAGAAGTGGCCGGCCTACAAAAATTACTCCAAGAGCACAAAGACGACTCATCCAGGAGGTCATAAAAGAACCCAGAACAACATCTAAAGAACTGCAGGCCTCACTTGCCTCAATTAAGGTCAGTGTTCATGATTCAACAATAAGAAAGAGACTGGGCAAAAACAGCATCCATGGGAGAGTTCCCAGGCAAAAGCCATTGCTGACCAAAAAGAACACAAAGGCTCATCTCACATTTGCCAAAAAATATCTTGATTATCCCCAAGACTTTTGGACAAATATTCTGTGGACTGATGCGACAAAAGTTGAACTTTTTGGAAGGTGTGTGTCCCGTTACATCTGGCGTAAAACCAACACAGCATTTCATAAAAAGAACATCATACCAACAGTCAAACATGGATGATTGGCCATAATTGATGGAACCATGAATTCTGCACTATCAGAAAATCCTGAAGGAGAATGTCTGGCCATCTGTTCATGACCTCAAGCTGAAGCGAACTTGGATTCTGCAGCAGGACAATGATCCAAAGCACGCCAGCAAGTCCAACTCTGAATGGCTGAAGAAAAACAAAATACTTTGGAGTGGCCTAGTCCAAGTCCTGACCTGAATCCTATTGAGATTCTGTGGCATGACCTTAAAAAGGCCGTTCATGCTCGAAAACCCTCCAATGTGGCTGAATTACAACAATTCTGCAAAGAAGAGTGGGCCAAAATTCCTCCACAGCGCTGTAACAGACTCATTGCAAGTTATCGCAAACACTTGATTGCAGTTGTTGCTGCTAAGGGTGGCCCAACCAGTTATTAGGTTTGGGGGGCAAGCACTTTTTCACACAGGGCCATGTGGGTTTGGATTTTGTTTTTCCTTCATAATAAAAAACTTCATTTAAAAACTGCATGTTGTGTTTACTTGTGTTATCTTTGATTAATATTTAAATTTGTTTGATGATCTGAAACATTCTGAAAAACATGCAAAAAAAATAAAAATCAACACTTTTTCACACCACTGTATACATAAAAAGCTTTTATACTTTTCACATGTGCATCTGTCGATCACAGGAAGCCATTTATATATCCTGTGATTGACAGATGCACATGTGAAAAGTATAAAAGCTTTTTATTGTTATTATCATTATTATTAATATATATAAATAAATGAAGTCGTAAAAGGGAGTGTACTAATATTGCAATAAAACTTGTAATTGTTACAGTCACTTTTACAGAGAAGGTTGAAAACTGTTTCACTAAAATTACAATATACTGAACGTTAAACCTTTCCTTGGCTGGATTATGAATATCTAAATATGCATATTTTGATTTTGGAATGGGATTGTGCATTACATTTTTCTTTTTAAAATGAGGTTGATAATTTTATTTGAAATATAAATTGCAGATATTGTGTCACTAGACAACTTTTTTAAAAGTCATTTCTATTGCACTTTCTATTTCAAATGATAGTTAGAAATGCTGCTTTGTGATTTTAAATTATATTGCTTGGTGAACATTATGGCAAATGTTTCAGCTTACTCACCCTCCCATTTGTACAGTGTAAAAAACTTTCACATTGCACTGGTTCTAGAAAGATAAATTGAACACATAAAATAAAAATAGTTTAAAAAAGACAAAAAGATAAATTACAGGGGTCAGGGTCCTGCTGGACTGTAGGGAGGTTCTGGAAGAGTCCTTCACCTTCCTAAAATCCTTCTTTTTTTTCTGTCTTCCTCTCTCTCTCTCTCTCTCTGCAGCTGTCTCCCAGTGCCACGTAGCTTTCCTGCATTATTAGACAGATGGAATTTACCAACCCTACACATGAAGCTGCTATTTGCTTTCTTTCCATCTCATTTCTCTCTCACTTTGTCACCCCCTTCCCCCTCTTCACCTCTCTTTCGTTGTATTCCCTGACTCATTCTCCGCTTACACACACTCATATGGTTTGCTTAAACAGTCTCACTTAATTGAATGTAAAGACCTCAAGGCTTTGGCAGCACTCTGCCAAACTTGGTCATATCCTAGAGCAGGCACATCATTTGCATCTGCTTTCAACAGGTCAGAAGAAATTAAACAAGAACACACATTTGAGACAAAAAGCAAATAAGCAAATATTCAAGATTGGGGAGATTTCAAATAAGAGAGTTATTAATAACGCACGTGTCAAAGTTCTGAATATAAACAAATCTAATTTCTGCATAATAGATCATGTTAACTTATTTGCAATTTATTTTAGAAATATTTTTAAAAGCGTGATGTAAAGTTATGTATGGTGAAGCATTTTTAAAATATACTCTTCTGCCATCTAGTGGTGAATACAACTAAGTACAAGAGTCTCTCACAAGGTAGTATTCTCCTTAATTCTGGACTCGTCCTGCATAAACATGAGCAGGGAGACACTCAATAACTTTCACCCAAGCATGTTTGTTTGCAGTGGAAAAAACACACATTGGAATTGCTGTAACTGGTGTATGCAAGTCCCATGTGTGAGAGAGAAAAACAGCCAAGTTAACCTCAGCCAAATTCTGAATAATGCGCTTTTCTTCACTTCAATTCTGGCAAGAATAACCGCAGCCAAGCAGCAAAACCTGCCAAGCGTTTACCAAGAAAAATATAAGCAATTTTCAGAAAAACGCTTTTCTCACTATGAATAATGAAAAACATACTGACAATATTTTATATACTTGTCATGATGAATTTTCTTGTTGAAAGCTGTTATAGCTTGAAATGAGCTGAAAGGTCTTGAACCACTTTGGCAAACCAGTGCTGATATAACACTGGCTCAAAAAAGAGATAGCAGACTGCCAGGTTACGAAAACGGGTGTTTTATTTTAAAAAGTAATACACTTAAAATGATGAAGTAAACTTATATAACATCAAATAAAAACAATGTAATCTCAAATCAACTGTCTTGGGATTCGCCCAAACAAAACAGCCTTGTTCTCTCTGGTTTTTAACACCTAGTCACATTTCAGTGATGTAACAGTTATAAAACATCAACACATCCTATGGAGGTCAAGTAACCCAGGCCTCAGACAATGAAATCCTGTTATATTTTGGCTCTTATAAAATCAGTTAAGCATCAACATAAGAAAGGTACAGGAAAATGGACATTAGGACTCAAATATGTGTCCCCACGAGCACAACTGCTCTTTATGTATCAGAAGCAATGCATTTACACAGTTCAAACTTCAAAATCCTATTATGTAAAGTTTGAAGATCAGGGCTGGGACACATTTCGTCTTATATGACACGTTTGCAGTCAATGTAGTTTCCTCGTCACTAACTGCAAATTTCAGACTTGCATCCTACCGAAAGTTCACCAATTTTCTCTATCATTGTAACAGATGCTGCTGGATCTAGATCTTCAGTCCAGACAAGAAAGAAAAACCAAGCTGAGACCTGTAAATTCCACTTTGACCCATATGTTGACCATTTACAGGGATTCCCAATTGGTTCAGTTTAGTAAAATTGCACCACCTGAAAGCCTCTAAGGCAACGGAAGGCCAACGTGTCCAGATTGCCCAGATCTATGAAGTTATATTCCAGGTGAACCATGACAAGGCGGCTGAGAGGAGACTCATTGCCTCGACCCCAACAGAAAGCATCACGTGGAATTACATGGATCTTGTTGTGCGAAAATGTTGCAGAGTGGAGCCATAACGGGAGCTGCCTTGGTACCTGTTGTAAGGCGTTGTGACTCATGTCTAGCTGATGCAGAAGTGGAAGAACCTGGAAGGCACCAAGGGCCACTTTAGTGATCTTGTTTCTTGCTAGGCCTAGGTGCTCCAACTGAGGCATTGAGATAAAAGCATCCTTGCCAATACTAGAGATGAAGTTTCCCTCCAAGTTAAGGGTCTTTATGCTGGGGGGTAGATGGAGAGGAACCTGCTTCAGCAAGTTGCTCTCTAGATTTAAACTCTCGAGGCGACTGGCATTCAGTAGTGCTGCCTTCCCAAGACCTTTATCGGTCAATCTATTCACACTTAGATCCAGGACCTGTAGCTCCGCCTCACCCCAGAACATGTCACCTTGGAGGCGTTGAATGCGGTTGCCTCTGAGATAAAGTTCTCGAAGACTGATGGGCAGCTGCAGGGGAACAGAGGCAAGCTGATTGTAGGAAAGTGTAAGAGTCCGAAGTTTGCCCAATGGTAGAAGAACTCCTGGAGGGATAGTGGATGATTTGTTCCCCAGGCTGTTGTTGCTCAGGCTGAGGATCAGCAGGTTTGGGCAGCGTCCGAAGGATGCGTTGGACATCACATTTACCTGGTTCCCATCCAGCCGTAGCTCCTCTAGAGTAACAGGCAGGTCATTTGGGATACTTTGGAGAAGGTTCCGCTCTATGTATAGTCTCTTAAGGCTCTTGATCCCTTCAAAGGAACCCTCGATCGTCTCGTCTGTTAAACGGTTGTTGCTTAACACCAGGAACTCCATGGAGTCATACTCCGAGAGCAACTTCAGTCGAATGCTATTGATGTGGTTGTTCATTAAGAGAATGTAACGGGAGTTGTAAGGAATTCCGTAAGGTACTTTGTCCAGATGTTTGTCGGAACACTGCACAACCCTGGAAAAGAAGAGACCATGTCAAATTACAGCATGTATACTGAGAAACTAATACTCAGAAGCATCAGGACCATTTTTAAAGGGATAGTTTGCCCAAAAATGATAATTCTCTCCTTCCAAACCCGTAAGACCTTTGTCTACTTTTGGAACACAAATGAAGATATTTTTGATGAAATCCGAGAACTTTCTTGATCCTGCATAGACGGCAACGCAACGGACACGTTCAAGGCCCAAAAAGGTTGTAAAGATGTTGTTAAAATAGTCCCTGTGGTTTAGTGGGGTAGTATCAGTAATACCATGGAAGGATAATTGTATGAAATTAATGTTGTAATTTGTTGAGTTGATATTCCATGCATAAAATCTAATAAAGGAATTTGAAATATTAAAAAAAAAAAAAAAAGTCCATGTGACAGTGGTTTTTGTACATAACGAAAACAAAAATAACAACTTTATTCTATTAACCATGTCTTTACTACCTTTCTGGGCCTTGAATGTGTCAGTTGTGTTGCTGTCTATGCAGCGTGAAGAAAGTTCTCGGATTTAATCAAAAATATCTTCATTTGCGTTCTGAAGATGAACAAAAGGTCTTACGGGTTTGGAAGGACAGAATTTTCATTTTTGGGTGAACTATAACTTTAAGCATGTTGGTTTAAGATTTAGTAGCCACATACCTCCCATAGCAGGAACATACTGAGGGACAGTAGTGATCTTCAAAATAGGGAAAATACGAAAGTGTTGGTCTCAATTTTCTCTCTCGTTTGAACTTTTTCACTTTCTTTGCTTTTTTCGGAACTTTGGTCTTCTTCGCCTTTACTTTGAGGACCTTTTTTTTCTTTGCTTTCAGTGTCATATTGTCTTTAGGTTTGCGTTTTGATTTGACCATAAATGTAGGAGCTTTTGCAGTGGGTCCTGCCCTTGCTGCCACTGCTGTGGCATCAACACTCACTTCCTCCAGTGGGTGGAGTTTAGAGCTGTTCATCACACGGAGCTCCACTCTGAGATCTTCATTCGTGCTGCTCTCATTTACTAGTAAGGTGGCTCCGGTCGCCTCAGCAGTTGAATTCACAGTGTGAAGTTTTGCGGTTAAGATAGGCAAGGTTTCAGTAGTTGTTGCTGGTCCTTGTGAAGTGGAGGAGAATGAGGAGGGTACAGTAACTGATTTTGTATGCAAGTTTAGGACAGGTTGGGAGGCGGTGGCCATTGTAGGAGGAGTGGTCTTCTGATTGACAGTTGGAGATGGATCACTCTCAATTTCTTGTGAATGGCTGATATTCTGTTCAGTAAGGATGGGTTTGGTTAAGATTACATCTGATATGTCATGCTCATCCACATTCTGTCCTTGCCGCTCCTCTTTTTCTACTACTTCTTTGCTTTTTACATCAGTTTCTCTTGTTTGTTCCACCCTTTTTGTTTTCTTCATACCATGTTCTTCAACTGTGTCCGTTTCTTCTTCTGCCTCTTGCATTGTGACCTCTTCCTTACTTCTTTTCTCCTCTTCAGTGTTGAGAGCCTCCATCAAACGATCATCAAGTCTCTGCGCCGCCCAAAGGTCACCTTCTGCTGATACATTCTGCATGACTGTCACATTTACACCTATAAGAGGCAATAAACCTTTGTGAACTTAACGAACAAAATCTCCTTCATAACTGATGATTCATTTGCTTTTAGGACATTTGCCAACTGTAATACATAAGTTACATGATTAAGAGACTGCACTGTGAGTTAGAGACATAACAGACAAATACATTTACATATGAACTGAACAATTTGTGTTTATTATTTCATCTGAAACATTCTGTACTTAACTGTAAAAGACAAACTTAAAAATATTAAGTAAAAGCAATAATTTAACCATCAGTAATTAATCATTTAAATTCAAAGATCACTTACTCGGCTGAAGCACAATTGTGTGTACAGGCACAGCGAAAATCCAAAACAGCAGCATGAGGGGCTTCATTTTTGGCTAAAATGGCTAAAGAGAAGAAAACAATTTTCTAATTGATGTGAAAAGCAGATTGTTAAAAATGTATTTGTCTGCCGTAAAGGTCTGTGGCGATCAACCGAGCTCCCAGAGACTGAAATAAAACACTCATGATTTTCTAAATGGCTGACAACCACAATAAAAGGTGCCAGGAAGCATCTGAACTGGTTTCCATTTACAAGCCATAACTGATCGTGTGAGCAATAAATCCAGATCATGAGATTTTTTAATGAGATCGGCCCGCCAGGCAAAGCTTACCTGGAGTGCGTTCAAGGTGAGTATGTGCCGTCCTTCAGATGTTTAAGTCCTTGTACTCTGCAGATATGGAAGACATGCTGGCTTGCTGTATTACTACACGACTGAGACTGACACACATACACAAACAAATAGATGCGCATCCGGACTAATGGACCCATTTAAAGACTCTCCTTCTCCCTAATGCAAATTCCACATACACACTCAGAAAAATGATACACTTGAGTAATAGCTCTCTTCAAAGACGCTTATCATTACGGGAATTTTCTCACTCACACACCAGATCCAGAAAAATCTAACGGATCAATTCAGGGGAACGGAGATAGACACAGTGGATAGAAAGGTCAAAGGTCAGGATTCACTTTAGGATTGACACTATTTGCTTTACTTTCACAAATACTGGTGCCGACTCACTGGCACCACAATGACAAGTGTTTCCCTAAAAGGGTCTGTGGCCTTTGACCTTACAACAGGTTCGTATTTAAATCACATAGAGCTGTGTGAGGTGGGATAAAATGTTTGGATGAAGAAAGTCTGAGAATTCAAGTGTTCAAGAATCTGTCATTGTAAAAGCCATTTTGTCCATCACCAATCACGAATTTCAGATGTAAAACATTTAAGAAATTTCTTCACTTTTGAGGCATTTTTGCAAGCCACTGCCTAATTCTGACTCCAGATGCAACTTTAATCAGAGTGTGAGGAAATAAAAAAATGATTAAAGTAAGATGTTTGCCGTCACCACCAAGCCGCAGGAGAGGAATGCGTGAGCTGGCAGGGAAACAGATCTTTGGGCAGAGTTTCACGGTGTCTGCATAAAAACTTTATCAGGCCATGTCAGTACTAGTTTATTCTGACTCAAATTTGATTACATTTTTTGAAAAATATTTAACGTTTGAATTCAATTAGGCGTTTTCAATCTCGTGGGCTCAATGTCATATGAAGAAACATGTATATTTTAAAATTAATTTATGTAAAAAAGATATTGTCAAGACATGGTGTTTAAAAACATAATTGACATTTTGCAATGTACTAACCAAAAAAATATGATCGAGCATTTTTTTTTTTATTCAAATGAGTTCATAAATCTAATTTATCTGTATAACACCTCACAACACACATTGGCCATTTTCACAATATTTTTTCATTTTTCATTTTTACACTTTCTATTTGACATTTTCCATGAACCCTCAAGCACCCGCTTAAAGCCCCCTGGAGCCCCCTACTCTAAATCACTGCCATAAAGACAAGTATTTCAAGCTAACTAAATAAATGACCAATGACAGCCTGACAAATGTCTTTCATATTTCTGAAATCTGTTTTCACTATGCCTAAGTCTTGAAATCTTGCATGTTTCCAGTTAGGCCTGTCACTGGGCTCTCTCAAAGTATTATTAATCCATAGCCTACAAGAAAGATAGAAGACACCATAACATCACGTCGGGGATGTAGCTTGTATAAATAATCCACTTTCATTAAAATCTAATGCTCCCAGTGGCCCTAAATGACTTGAATGGTCAGCACAGCAGCTTGTGTTGGTTATTCTTTAATATTCCTTTGAGCTTCAATGAAAACAGCAGTCTGCATGCTATTTTATTTATTTTTTTGTGAGGATTAGACTACATTATAAATACATCGTAAATACTTTAATATATACACCACATAAAACACAGTACTTTTTTAAAATAAGCACTATATTAATTCATTTAATAAAAGTTATTTTTAAAATATTAGTATTATATTATACATAAAAAGAAAGCATTTTTACCCCCAAGTGTAGGCTTTTTTTTTTTTTTTTTTTTTTAAATAGATGAAGTTCTAAAATAAACCACCAGAGGACATTACAGGACCATTTAACCTTTCAAATGTTCACCCAAATGGCCCTCTCTGTTGTGTTATGTAAGAATTTAGGTCAGAAGTGTATATAGAAGCGGATTGTTTCTCCAACAAACTTTTCCAGCTACCTGTTTATAAAGTGCTACTGGCATCAGCGCATGTAAATACAGAATACAATACAATATGATTATTTATCTTTGGTGTCACTACTATCATTCTGAGATCGAGATGGACAGAATGGAGGGAACACAGACTTGAGAAAAAAAGATAATGTTAGTCTTACTATCTGCTGGGATGAGGGAAGAAACTGGAGCAGCTTGTCCCAGACGGACCACCTGTTTGGAAAATGGCAACAGGGTGGGAGTAGAAAAAAAAAGGTTAATATTTCACTCAACTATAAGGAGAGCTTATATTAGGCCTAAATATCATGTAATGTATCTGAAAGCTGCATTTTCAGGCCTTATACCATCATTGCTCCTTATTTAAGATTTTGTCAATGGTAAACCCTTTACATTTGTTGAAAGACACCGATGACACATCTAGACTCAACACTAAACCTTTTGTTAGCTGTCTTTTGTGCATGTGCTAAAGCTGTAATGACGCACACCTGGTCAGGAGACAGCTGAACGGCCAGCTGTCCAATTACATTTGCTCAAAGGACTGTAATTTCAACACGGCTTGTTGTTTATGAATGCAAATATCCTAAAATTAAAGCTGACAGTCTGTACTTTAACCGAACAGCGATGAAGTCAAAAGAAAGATAATAGAAACCTCATGGCTGATTTTCCAATTCCAATTTAGACCTGAAACAAAAGACTAATTGATTGCACTTTGGATTGATGCATGTGTGTATATGTAGTCTGCACACACTCACACACACTCGATAACCAAACCAGAACTGCGAGGAAGTTTCCACTACAGCTTGCTATTAAATGTGTACCCTGAAGGTTAACCAATCATTTAGATTCATGTAGGGGAATTCACTGAAGCCATATGTATACTTGACACGAACACTCAGTGTATGCGTACAGCCAAACGCATAAGCCCAAAGTATACAGTACTTCAGTTCTGACACGAAGGTGTAGCATTAGCATACAGCCCACTGCATAAGCCTACGCTTCAGTTTTGATGCAAACTTTTAGTGTATGCATACAGACAAACATTTAAAGGGATAGCTCACCCAAAAGAGATTTTGTGCATTAATCCATCATAAAAAAAATTAAAAAATTAAAAAAAAACACCTCCACACGGCTCCAGTGGAGAATAAAGGCCTTATGAAGTGAAGTGATGCATTTGTGTAAGAAAAATATCCATATTTAAAACTTTATAAACTGTAATCTCTAGGTTCTGCAAATTTTCATACGACGTGCAATTCATGAGAGAGTGGCGTTCCAGCAGATGAAATAAGTGTGACGTCTCCTCTTGGCTTATATTGAAATCCTCAGATTTTCTTTTACAAATCCTAGTTTTGTACTTCTAATTCATGAATGGTGTTTTGCTCTCTCCTCTGCACTTCTATGTTCATCACTTCTCATGAAAGCTTACGACTTGCGTCATCCGCTGGGACACCACTCTCTCGTGAACATGCATACAACAATTAGAGGAAGTTAGAGATTACAGTTTATAAAGTTTTAAAATATGGACATTTTTTCTTACACAAATGCTTCACTTCTGAAAGCCTTTATAAACCCCCCCAGAGCCCAGCACTTTCTGGGGCTTCAAATTCTCCACCATCAATCACTACCATTATAAAGCTTGGAAGTGCCAGGAATTTTTTTTTTTTATTGAACTCTGATGGTATTCATCTGAAAGAAGAAAGTCATATACAGCTAGGATGGTTTGATGGTGAGTAAATCATGGGGTAATTTTCATTTTTAGGTGAGCTATTCCTTTAAGTCCAAAGTATACTTTGATTTTGACACTTTAGTGTTCGCCTTCAGCCAAATGCATAAACCCAAAATATAATTCAGTTTTGATGCAAATGCGTAGAATGTGTACAGACAAATGCAGAAGCCCGAAGAGCAATTCAGTTCTAATGTGAACGCTTAGCATAAGCATACAGTCAAACGCATAAGCCTAAAACAATTCAGTTTTGACGAGAACACTTAGCATATTGTTGCACAGCCAAACACATAAACCCAAAATATAATTAAGTTTTGACACAACACTTACAGTGTATACATATAGCCAAATGCATAATCCCAAAGTTTACATCAGTTTTGATGTTATTGCTTAGCGTGTGCATACAGCCAAATGTATAATCCAAAGTTTACTTAATTTCTGATGCAAACGCTTAGCATATAGCCAAATTCTTGAGAGCAAAGTATAATTAAGTTTTGACACGAACACTTCGGGTATAGCGAAATGCATATGCCCAAAGTTTACTTCAATTTTGACACGAATGCATAGCGCATGTGTACAGCCAACGTATATTTCAGTTCTGATGTGAGCATTTAGTATACGTGTGCAGCCAATTGCTGTCCAAAGCATACTTCAGTTTTGACATGAACAGCCAAATGAATAAATCCTTAAATATACTTAAGTTTTGGTCGCAAACATTTGGCATACATCCACAGCTGAATGCACAAACTTTATGATTTGGGGAAAAATCTGATTATGATTTTTCTAATTCAAGGTGCACTGATTCAGTGCATCAGTGCTTGGTTAAACCAAACTGGGGGAATAAGATGCAGGGTTTTGTGCTTATAACACTATGAACAAACATATCACTGGTCAACTGTTCATTGAACATAAAGTGATGGACAAACAAAGTCTGAGGTCAGAAAGCCCATAAATGCACCATGATTCCCATTCTGGAGCCTGTCAACCTTGGGTGTATCGAAGCTTAGTGGTATTGACCTTACGCTGAGGAACACCTGGGTCTCTCACAGAGTGCTTTAACCACCAAGGACGTGCTTTCTGGTTTCGCATATAGCCTGACTGGAATGTGGTATTATTTTCAATGGAAATAGTCAAGTTTCTGCTGAAACTAATGATGCTTATACTGAAAACAGAAAGGAAAACCGAGAAAGGAGAGCCAGAGTGACATTGACTGAGAATAGGATATCTCCTCCCCTCAACCACAGATCCATCTGTCTGCTGGGGGTCAGGGATTTGAAAGGTCATAGGTCGCAGACAGTGATCAATTTGTGTGTGTCGCGTTCATACAGTACAGACAGAATGAACTTTATGCTTGTCTTATCTTTATACACATAAAACCTTATCAATTTTCCAACCGTCTGTCGCTCTGATGCCACTAACTATGGGACTAACTGTCTGCTGCCCACGTCTCTGATAGAAAAGCCAGTGTAAATGTTTAATCACAGCTCACTGCTAATTCTGGCTCAGTCTCACATCCCAGAGCCGATTACTGAAAGATATGTAATGTAGCAGTTGGATGACCCGATTTCGAGACTTTAATTTCTCCTTATTCCTGGATTTTCAGAAACCGACCACACGCTACTTGTAAGTCACACATGTACAAGCATAGACTTTTTTTCACTCGCATAGAACATCCAAATATTTTCACGGATCCATCCCTCTTTCATGAGATCTATGAGGCCTGAAGCGGGGCCCCTGACAGGCCCCTGTTCTGTTGTCTTAACCCTGCCTAGAATATCCCAGCTTATTCCTGCCCTCTTCATGTTTTCTTTGGACATGTGGATCGTTCGATGTGTAGAGTGGAGCTGGAAGTCTTTGGAAAGCACAGAGCAATAAAAAAAAAGAGGGGAGACGTGTTGAAAGGAAAAACATGCATCATGCAATACATGCATCATGTTGTTGACGAAAGGGAAATTTATAACTCAACCTGTAAAAATTTTAAAACTGAAAGATTAGAAAACATTCTATTTTTAAAATACTATTCATATAGATGTTCATCTATCATTTGGGAATACTTGTTCAATATTTAAAAACATGCCTAGTTTTATTTCGTTTAGTGAAATTTCTGTGTGTTTTAACACATTTGTATTATATATTTTTATATGCATTTATATTGCATTATATATTTTATTGTATGTATTTTTGTATCTCTAAAAAGTAAACTGACCTAAGGATGTTTAGATGTTTTAACACTAGTATCATAAAAATGTCTATCATCAAAAATTCTATATTAAAACCTATTTTTATAGATGATTTTGGTTAATATTTGTAGTAAAACAAGACTTTCTGCAGTGTACATTTTTTCATGATCTGCACAAACTGAAGGATTCGACAATAGGCTTATGAAATATATCTGGCCTAAATAAATCTGCCCTCAAATCAAATCAGACGACCATTAAGGTCAGAGTTGAGTAAGTCTGTGTGGATGACGGGAAGTTGCATGCTTGACTCCACTTTAATATGTAAGAATGGGGCTGACGTGAAAGACAGACCAATCTATATAATGGAGCCCTCTATCTGTGAGGATTATTAAAAGCACACACACAGACAGACGCATATAGACATCGTATTGATTTGTGCGCATATGTAGGACGCTGGAGACTAAGACACAGCTGGTGATCTTCTGATGATAATGCAAAATATGAAGATAAAGAGAGGGAGACAGATTTCCAAAGCCTGTCAAGTTAGACTGTGATTTTAGGTTTGGCTGTAACCTACTGCATGAATATTCAGATGACCATATGTACAGAGTGTTGCTTTTGTGTGCGTGTGCATGTATTTGTGTCTTACTTGGACTCAGCTGACAGAAACACCATATGTTTCATGACACTTGTATCAATGCTGCATTTTCTAATCAATCAAACACACACGCACACAATCCCAGAGTGCACTGATAAAATTAAAATATGCACTCAAAACAGATGTGATATTGTAAAGAACACCATTTTTACAGCATACTTATTTGACAATTTCACAAATCTAATGGCACCATATTTGATTTAAGAGCTACAGCAGAAGTTATGGAAGCTCGTTTCCACTGCGGGATAAATAATCACAATTCTGAATTTATAACTCACAATTTGGAATTTTTAACTGACTTACAATTTTTAGAATAGAGATATAGAGCAAGTTTACATCTTGAGTTATAAAGTCACAATTACGAGTTAACATCTCACAATTCTGACCTTTTTCTCAGAATTTTGAGTTCACATATTGCAATTTGTTTTGTTTCCACCACAAAAAAAATAAAAATAAAAAAGGTCATTGCAACTTTTTAAATCTCACAATTCTGGCCTTTTTTCTTAGCGAGTTTACATACTGAGTTATAAAGTCGAACCTACGAGTTAACATCACAATTCTGAATTTTTCTTTTGAATTTTGCGCAATTCGGTTTCTTTTTTTTTCCACCACAGAAAAAAAATAAAATAAAATAAAAAAAGGTCATTGTGACTCTTTAATTTCACAATTCCGGCATTTTTTTCTCAGCGAGTTTACATCTTGCAATTATGTATTTCAGATTTTTAATCTCACAATTCTTGCGATTGTGAGTTTATATCTTGATTTATAAAGCCACAATTGTGAATGAATTGTTTAAAGTTCAAATGATTAAAATCACATCCAAAATAAGTTGTTTACATTGTGTGTACGGTGTATATTTATTATGTATATATAAAAACAAGCATGAATGTATATTTAAGAAAAATATTATGTTTATACATTTAAAACATTTATAATATCAATTATATTAATATAAATGTATACATGGAAATATTTTGCAAATATATACTGTGTGTGAGTGTGAGTGTGAGTGTATATATACACACACACATATATATACACAATTTTAAGGTGGTTAATGAGGACACTGCCTATGCCCCCGTAATTCAAAAAGCTTAAAAAAAAAAATAATAATCTAAGAATGCAAAGTTTCCTGTAAGGGGTAGGTTTAGGTGTAGGGTTGGTGTAGGGCAATAGCACATACAGTTTGTACGGTATAAAAACCATTACGCCTATGGAGAGTCCCCACAAGGATAGCAAACCAGACGTGTAGGTGTGTGTGCACACAGACACAGTCTACACAGAACTGTGATATATAAACTCACATATATAAATCAAATTTTACACATTTAGAATATTTTTCATTTTCAACTTATAAATGGGTCATATTTTAGCTATAGCCTAAAAGGCTGTATATACTTTAGCATTATATCACCATAAAAGGTTTGAAAACCCAACCAGTAAGTAACAAAAAATATCCTTTTACAAAATCAAAACACTGTATACACTCCAAACTCTGAACTGTGTTTTTCTAGAGAACCAGGGTAAAGGGCCACCCATGAGCGCATTAGAGGAAAGACATGTGGCAGACTTCTAGAGACATGCTGATTTGTCTCGTGGTGAGATCTAGGCTTAAACCTAGTGTGTATCAGCAGGGGGGCTCAGGTTGGCGAGACATGCTATTATGTCATGACAGCGCTCACTGGCACACTTGTGTTTGTGTATGTGTGTTTTGGGGGAGAGGGGGGGCAGGAGGTTGGCTGTGGGGGGCTGATAGGTGACGCCAAAGACGGCCAAGACTGCATGACAACAGATCTCTCATTGGCTGCATAGTGGCTCTTTTAACCAATCATGCAGTCCCTTGAGTAAGGAGAAAAAGAAAAAAAACAGATGCTTAACATTGTGTGAAAGTGCACTCTCTCAAACTGAGGGGAAACGCTGAGAGAGAGAGAGAGAGAGAGAGAGAGAGAGAGAGAGAGAGGTTTCGAGTTGTCAAACTGAGTTTCCCAAAAGACGATTCATCTTTCTTAAGGTGCTGTGATGTGTTTCACAAAAGTAGATATGCAGAAGTTCAGAGATCACATTTGCATTTTAATAGAGCTTGAAACGCACATTTCCAGCAAACTACCTTCACGCTTCCACCCTTTAGATTTCCCTTCCCAAGGGTTCATTTTAGAAGCTTCTCATGCAAACTTTGAAAACAATACGTCTGGGTACGGCTTAGAGGAGCATGTCTGCCGTAGACAGATGTTCATTTCATAAGCTTGTGTCTCTCTCGCTCGGATGATGATGATGATGATGAGTTTTTAGGTCAGGCTGAATAGACACTGTACAAGAGCAGACAAAACTGATTTCAGAGTGTTTGGAAAGATCAATGTTAACCTTTTCAGTGTCTAGTTTGTGTGTTAACTACTTCCAATATGACTGAACCAAAAGTAATATCAGGGTCAGTGCTCGTGTTACCTATCAAGTCTTGCAAAATGAATGTTGCAATGCATACATAATGAGATTTTTAGGTTGAACTGACATTAACAAGCTGATATCAAATGTCCTGATACAATATTGAAGGAAAGAGTCTCATTAAAAGACTGAAGTTCTTAAAGTGAAGTAATTCGACAATCTTCGATTATTTCTTCGACAATGTTAACAAACAGTTTCACAGCTTTTAATATTTTGGAAAAAAAAAAGAAAAAGTGTAATATGGTGCAACCGACAGTCATGTGGTCGAAACTATTTTAAATTTCAGATAATTTGACCTTTTCATTGCAAGGCAAGGTCAGTTCAGCTATAAATTATATTTATAAAGATGTGTACACAAAGGTGTAAGGAAAATGTGTTATTACTTTTCCCTCAACAGTTAAACCACATGACATTTTTATTTCTTTATTGGAAATCTTTTTGAGGTGTATACGGCACAGTATTCAGCAAGTAAACAAAGGGCCTTTTCACACACAGCTTGAAATGTACACATATTAAAGCCTTTCCCGATACCTATCTGAACCAAACTTATTCTCTCAACCCATCAGCTGTCTTTCACCCTGGATACAAACTATAAATAACTGTCAAATCTGACCTGTTGAGCGAATTTCAATAATAACACTGTCAAATTGGTTTTTCCCCGTAACAAAGGCTGTTTTCTCCCCATCCTGAAGGGTGTTTAAATTACACGAGTGTCTCTCTCAATCTAGATAAGTCACTGTGTTTCCATGTCAACCTGTCTCGGATCGAACCACCGGCTGACATGATGATTAATGTTGCAGAGCCTTGGCTTGTTTGCTTGCGCCAATGGAAAATGTAGATATAAAATAATAAAAAAAAAAAAAAAGATGTGGCCAGATTATTATGTTAAGCTGTTGCTGCTCTTGACTCGTGCACAGAGATTCAAATAGGTGAATCATTTTGATCTGAACAATCCAAACAAACAGACTCATTAAAACAAATCACATGCTATATAAGATTGCTTCTATATGCTCGACTGTAAAGCCGCATTAGTTGTTTGTTTAAACTTGACAGAAACTAAGGGGCCAGTCCGTTCTGCTCCAGGAAGCCCAGACAATCCACTTAACATGAAGAGAGCGCAGGCTGTCCCTTCTCATCATAGTGTGGTAAAGTGAAGACCAGACCCTCAAATCTCCTGTGAGCTGTGCCAGTTTGGGTCGAAATATAAAGCCAGTGTAATTTTATAATGCACTGAGTATGTGTGTATCTGTGTTTATGTTCAGACACAGTAGTAATCCAGTCTTTTGAGTGGATTAAATTGGATTGTCTGGAAACATTCTTCCTTCTGTCCTCTGACACACACACACTTACTGAGCTATCTAAATGGAGAATATTAGATGTTTATTGTTTTTATATGAAATTAGAACAATATATCATTTATATATCCACCATTTATATAGGATGTGGTGTGTAAATAAATAAATGCATACATACATAGCACACTGAGAAATAGAAATATAGAAAACAACAAATTAACTTTTTTTTTTTTTAGATAAACATACATTTGCAATAAACATGTATATACACTTTATATTATATTTTATAGATATAAGTCAATACATACCCAAACATTCTATTTGTTTATCTGTCATTGTGGGGACTTCTGTTATTTTTATACTGAGCTAAGAGTCTGTAATATTATAAATATTTTTTATCCCTACTATTAAACCTAACTCTCACACAAAACATTTGCTAACCCTAGCCATTTATTAAAGCATTTTCCTTGTGTGGTCCCCACAGTGCAGGTGATATCAGGTTTTATTATATTTTTGTAGACATTTGGTCCCTTCAATTTAGGCAAGACCAGACCCACACAGTCTTCCTGTGGGTGCAAGAGAACGTTTTAGTGTGTAGGCGTCATCCAAAGTTTACACACAACACATCATAACACACACACTCAACCAGATGCAAGATTGCTCAACCAAAGAAATAAAACTACACAAACAAGCTTCTCCTACCCATTAATCTCCATACTGCACATTGTAAAGAAATGAATGTAGCTCATTAGATTAAAGTGTGTGTGTGTGTCGTTGGCATCTGTTTGAAATATTCTGCTTCCTTTATGTGGCTCCGGCCTCCCACATCCTTCATTAGCTCTTTTATCATCCAGCAACTTAAATAAAGTCCCAGCTACACACCAGTTCTGACATAAGGAAAGAATCAACACTAAAAGCAGCAGTCAAACACAGCTAGATTATTGATCATCCAACAAAACACACTGGCAAGTATCATAAAAAACTTGCCAGAAAGTTTCCATGTGCTTAGTCTGTGTATGTCTCTCAACCATACTGACTTACTGGAAGAAAATCACAAGTAGTTATTTTCCTGCTTACTGATTGTCATAGCCACTAACTGGAAACACTCATTACAGACCAATGCAGTAGTTTCTAATTCCAAAATACCTGGTTAGTTCAATGAGCAACATGTATTATGTAAGTGAAGGACTATTGTGTGTGTTTTTGCTTCATGTTCTGAATGGAATACTGAAAAATCTCTAAAAATACTATATTTTTCTTTTAAATACATAATCATTATAAAAAATATTATCATGTCAGAAATAAAACATCATTTTTGTATAAAATAACATTTATTTAAATGAAATTGTCTCATTTGATCTGAAATTTAGCATTACATCACTTACTCACCCATGGATCTTCTGTAGTGAATGGGTGCCATTAGAATAATAGTTATAAAAAAAATAAAATAAAAAAAAAAGTTGATAAAAACATCAAAATAATCTACAAGTAATCCACACGACTTCCATGCCATCAGTTAACATTGTGAGGCAAAAAGCTGCATGTTTGCGAGAAACAAATCCATTAAGGCGTTTTAACTTTAAACCATCCCTTCTGTCCAAAATACAAGTCCATAATCCATAATAATGCTTCCTCCTTCCTTTATTCCTTGACGAATAAACAGAAAACAATATTACAGATAGAGGTCTCTTTTAGTCGGAAACCACAGTTTGAAGCATCTTGATGCATTTGCTAACACAAGCCGTTGATCTAATGAAGTTACGTTGTGGATTATTGTTATGTATTTATCAGCTATTAGATTCTGACGGCACCCATTCACTGCAGAAGATCCATTGATGAGCAAGTGACGTAAATGCAATACATTTCTCCAAATCTGTTCCAGTGAATAAACAAACTCATGTACATCTTGGATGGCCTGAGGGCGAGTACATTTTCAGCAAATTTTCAGATTTGCACAAAGTATTCTTTTAATTAACCCAAGGAATGTTAGAAGAAACATCTGAAGCAGAGATATTTAAATGCAACAACTCAGCACTCGTCAGCTATGAAAGCGCAACCCCTGAGCATCTGAATGATCTCACCTTTTTTGTGCACCACAGAACACACATCCATATAAACAGGAGTCAATGAAATAACACTAATTAATTTGCATTAGCCATTAACCATTATCTGCTTTCCATTATCATTGCATTCCTGTTTGCAGGCTTTTAAGCGATTATTGTCAGATGTTACAGGTTCCACCATTAGTTTATAGTATTGGTGGTCATCTACTGTCCTCTGTAATGAGACAAATTCAATTAGAATACAGATGGTCCGATCAGCCAGTGTCACATCAGTAATCTGCTGTGTATCGGGCAACATGCTTTTAGAGTATTTTGGGGGGACGGACTTCTGATGCGTGTGGGTTGTTAAATGTAGACATAACACACACACACACACACACACACACCAAAACATCTCACAAACCAGCATCTCAACACCAGCTGGACTGAGCATTACCAACTGACCTAAATACTCATCACACAAATGTACAGAAAGCTTATAAATATCCAAAAGTATCTGATCACTGCATGAGTAACGAACAGCTATTGACAGTGTCAGTGATCTGTGTTTGTCAGTCCATTTTGATGTAGGCCAACATTAGATAGTCAAAGGAACTGCTTATCTAAAAATAAAAACCTGTCATCATTACTCACCCTCATGTCATTCCAATTCATCTGTGGGACACAGAAGGTGAAATATAAAAGATTGGATGCCTTGGTCATTTCATACAGTGAAAGTGGATGAAAAACCAAATTGATAAGTTCCAAAACAAAACAAAATTCACAATTAATGCTTTATAAAACTAGTCAACCTGTTCTCATGAAAGTGCGTATCAATAGCACAAGTTTGTTTTGATTTGGAGTACTAGCCTATTTCTACGCAGAAATTGACTGATTAGGGGTTTAGGATAGATGAGTATCATATGTACGCGAAAACTTTATATTAAATGCACGTCAAACATGTGCGTATCAAATGCACGTCAAACATGTGCGTATCATATGCACGCCAAAGTCAATTTTTGCGTATCAATACCACGATTTTCTGTTTATACTCTATACGCATTTTTTGAGACCGGGCTCAACTAGTCCATAAAACGTATTCGCTATATTAACAGTCTTCTAAATTAATACAATAGTTGTGTGTGCTGAATCGACAGACACTGACGTTTTAATTAATTTATAATATTGATTTTAACTTTTCCTCAAGCGGTCGCATCTCAGTCGCACTTCCGCATATTCATACTCGCCGCGTAAAGATAGGTCCTTGAAGATTCGTCACGGAACGAGCACAAAACTCGTTCCTCCTTTCAAATAAGGAGCTCAACTGAGCGTAACATAACAGGTTCTTGAAAATAACTTTTTAAATGACACGCTGTATTAAAAACACAGCTTACCACGGTTTAAGAAAGCAACAAAACAACAAAAATAGCGGTGCACGTTGATATGCGCTTTGGTGAATTAAAAAAATAAAGCATCATTTTATTAGTGTAAAGTCCTTACACTAATAAAATATGATGCTTTATTTTTTTAAATTCCCTATTTGTTTGTTTAATAACCATCTCTAGTTAAGCATCATATGCAACTATGGTTTTAATATTTATAATTTAAAGCTTTAGGTAAAATATTGCTGTAGTGACTGAATGCACAAAAGAATAAACATTCTTAAAGGGATAGTTCACCCAAAAATGAAAATTCTGTCATTTACTCATCCTCAAGTAGTTCTAAACCTGTATGAACGCCTTTGTTCTGCCGAAGATAAAAAGGAAGATATTCTGAAGAATGTGGGGAAACAGCAGTTCTGGGACACCATTGACTTCCATAGTATTTCTTTATCCTACTATGGAAGTCAATGGTGCCCCAAAACAGCCTGGTTACAAACTTTCTTCTTCTTCAAAAAAAAAACCAGAACAAAGAAATTCATACAGGTTTGGAACTACTTGAGGGTGAGTAAATAATATAATATAATATTATATTTATATTTATATTTATATATTTATATATTTATATATTTATATATTTATATATTTATATATTTATATATATATATATATATATATATATATATATATATATATATATATATATATATATATATATATATATATATATATATATATATATATATATATATATATATATATATATATATATATATATATATACATACACACATACACACACATTTAATAAAGGGATATTGTACAAATATGTACTTTAAAGGAGCAGCACATTATCATTCTCTTTAAATTTTTATTTAGTCCTTAATGTTGCCATATATAAAACCCAGTATATATAGGCTACACTTTGATAGAACTTATTCTCTTCAGATGGAACAACAAACCTTAAGAACAGATCCACAACTGATTTTTAACATGTCATACACTCCCTGGAACATGAAAGAGCAGGTGTAACCACACACACACCCATACACAAAAAGCCTTTATTAAGTTGCAGTTCTGTTGGACTGTGATTGTGCCTTTAATTAAGACAAAATGTGTTCTACTTAGGCTTTATTTTTCATTAGCATCTAAAGTCTGGGAAACGGCTCATGATTTCATAAGACCCTGAAGTCAATTTTTAGCCAGTGAGTAAATGAAAACTATGCAAGTATATTTGCATAAGTGTAAACGTGTGTCCACGCATGTGAATTTCAGCATGTTTGAGTTTGCGAGTGTGCCCTTGTACGCGTCAGCGTGCGTGTGTTTGGCCTCCAAAGCCCTTCATTAATGCAGAATTAACATAGACTTGTTCAGAACATCCTGTCCCTCAGCCCCGAGGTCACAGCATTTGTCTGAATTATTCAGTTCAAGAAAAAACACAAACAGATTACTGTGTGCTGAATGCATCAAAAATAAGGGGGACCAAAAATGGTCCCTGGGGCATCTATAGTGTAGCATTAAAAAGTATACACCCAAAAATGTAAATTCTGTCATATACTTTACTCACCCTCATGTCTTTTCCAACCTGTTGGATTTTATTTCTTTCAATATAATAATAATAAAAAAATAATAAAAAAAATCTTGTTTTTGTACAATGAAAGTCAGTGGGGTGAAAAATTACTCACCCTGAGGCCATCCAATGTGAAGATGAGTTTGTTTCTTCCTCGAAACACATTTGGAGAAATTTAGCACTGCATCACTTGCTCACCAATGGATCCTCTGCAGTGAATGGGTGCCGTCAGAATGAGAGTCCAAACAGCTGATTAAAAATCACAATAATCCACAAGTAATTAACTTGTGTAAGTAATGAAGTCAAGTCACAACTCCAGCCGGTGGATTTTGATGTGAGAAGACAACAAGGGATGGACTTTTTGTACTGGAGGAATTGTGTTATTGTGGATTATGGACTCTTATTTTCTCCAGAAGCAATGGTTTAAAGTCAATGTCTTATTGATAGATTTGTTTTTTTACAAACACAAGATGTTAATTTATGAACTGGAGTTGTGTGAATTACTTGTAGATTATTGCTATGTTTTATCACCAGTTTGAACTAATTCTGACGGCACCCATTCACTGCAGAGGATCCATTGGTGAGCAAGTGATTTTTCCAAATTTTCCAAATGTTCTGATGGAGAAAAACTCATCTACACTTGGATGACCTGAAGATGAGCAAATTTTCATCTTTGATAAATCGTCAATATTTGAATAGTTGACCCAATGAAAGATGCAACATGGAATCCAGTTCACACACATTAATTTTCAGTCTCTGAAACATCCTATCAATCTATCTGTCGTTCTTTCACTCTGTCCAGCTGTCTTCCTACGCCCGCACAGCCCTCCTGCATGGTATTTAATAAACGCATTCAGCCCTGCCGCTGGTGTAACCAGCTGCCCGTCTGTCCTCTATTTGTCTGCCTCCCACTTACTAGAATATTGATGCGGTCCTGCTTTAGCTGCGTTTGATGTCAGCGTTTGTGCCATTGTTACATCATTTAAAAGCAGCTGTCTCCACTGCACTGCAAAAAAGAGATTTTGTTACCTAGTATTTTGGTCTTGTTCTCCGGTACAAATAACGTTCCTAAAACAAAAAAGATTTACTAAGTAAAAATGTGAAATGAATCAAACTCAGGAGAGTTTATGTATAAAAGTGTAAACAGAAATCGTAAGAACGTCAATTTTGCAGTGTGCAAAATTGGAAAAATGCATTATGTTATGTAAGTTGTACTAAAAACTATGATTATGCAATAGGTTCAATCACACAGAAAGGTTTCTTTGTTATAGACGCAGACGAGTTCCCTTCTCCACCCACATATGCATGTATATTTTCCTTTCATGTCAGTGAAGGGCAACTAGTGCCAGGATTGTTACACAACTCAATCAGGATGTCTATGAGGTGAGGCAGTTACACACACACACACACACACTTTGGACAACTCCAAATTAGGTCAGTATGACATACACCGAGCACACGGCATCAGGCTGAATATATTTTGACCTTTAAGTGGTTATGGCTGCACAGAAAACAAAAATTAATTAAAAAAAATAAATAAATAAATAATAATAAAAAAAAAAAAACTGTATTCAGAATGCCTCACTCTCTTAAATGGGTCGCGTTAGACTGCGATTTAAGCAGGTGACGTAACATTCTGCAGTATAGAGACGCTCTCTTGCTATCTAAACCCAAGCATCTGACTCTGTCCTTGCTGATGCGATTGCTCTCCCACAACCACCCACAGCTGCACACACAAGAAAAACACTCATACAGGCCCAAAAAATGACTGATTAGATAATATGTATCTATATGCAATGATAAAAAAATTAAAGATTATGGCTTTAAAAAAAAATTTAACTGGCCTGCTTTCTTTTTTTCTTGAATGGTGATGTAACTTCAGAGCGGGAGCAGAAAAGGCTGTTTAATTTGTCTGACAACCTCTAAACGGCAGTAAATTCATAACACGATCTCTGCCATCCTACGTCCCATCTCTTGCATAACTGCATTGAACCGGTTGCCACGGCAGCCGGACTGCCATCCATGTTTAACGCATCACTGGGTCAGTGAAGGCCCGATTTTTTTTTTTTTTTTTTTTTTTTACACAGTTGCACAATTACACAACAACGTTCTTGGGAAAGGGATGGTTTAAGCTAGATAAGGAGATGTTTTATATGTTTGATTTGTCAAAAATACTGAGAACTGTTGTCTATATAAGAGGTTTGTGAACAGATTTGTGGTAATAAAGCTTGTGCGCACATCTGTGGTTGATCCCTGCTGATTGTATTTGTGCCATGTTTCACAATTGTGTTATCCGTTTTCATGAGAAAATTTCAGTTTACAACAGTTTCGCTGTCACAGATAAATTCTGGCTCTAAGTAACTGACCTCTCAATCTTAAAAAAAAAAAAAAAAAAAAAAAAAAAAAAATCCAAAATTAAATAAAAACCCATAAATTAAAAATATATAGTCCCACATAGTAACTAAATATAAATATAACTATTTACTATGTTTATTTATTTATTTCTAAATATAAATTTTAATAACAAGGTGTAACTTTTTCAACATTCAGTCTTAATATTCATAATATTTTCTAAATAAGAATTAAATAAAATGTAATCCTAATATTAATTATCAAAACAATGGTTAAGTTAACATTTGGTTAGCTGCCTACATTCTGACAAGCAAGGCCATGTTCTGATATGATAAACATTAGATTCAGTTGCCACAATCAACACAAGATAACTTTTCAGGTCACACAGTTAAAGAGTTAGAGATTCGCAATATTATGGCCAAGGTCACTGTGGTTGTGCATTAGTTTTAAACCTACTTACTTGAAGGAAAACAGGGCTAATGTGGCTTTAGATGTTTAATTATTCTTTGTAGAAAAGTCACTTTGCACTATTGTGTAATCAAAAGGCCAAGCATCCAGCTAAGAAGGATTTATCAGTTCCTCATGACTAGAACCAGGGCTATTAAGGTCAAAACCTGGGGACTGTTTCTCAGAGAAAGCATGCACAGCTACTTTTCCTTATACAATATGTTTACACAATTCTGGCTATTATTTGTTTAACTTTTGTCCTGTGGTTAACCAAGGAACGAGAATTTCATCACTTATATTCCGATTAATCTTTACATAACCCACAACAGTTTCTCAATCTGAATCCTATTCAGATTGTGGCGACCAGATGTGCCAAAATACTGTGATTAGTACAACAATGAACTCTAAAATAGAGCTGGAATAAACACAGCAACTCTATTTCAAACCCTAGTGATCTGCCTCGCTGTCTACATCCTGTTCATCAGATACTTCATAAGTGACTGATTTGAAACTTTACAGCAACTCACCACTTTCCCATGGAGGTTGATGTTAGCACGTTGCTAAGCTAACAACATAATATAAACAAACAGCACACACTAACCTTTGCTGAAGAAACATTAAACAGCCTATGCTGGTTTGTTGATCTCATCTGGTCTGTTGGCTGGTTTTAGAGGGTTTTTGGTGGGAGACTGGGAGACCACCTGCACACTCAGATAAACCAGCTAAACACTGGGAGACTTTAAACCAACTATATAACCATCCATTTATAACCAACCTACACCACTTAAGAGCAAACAGCTTAAGGTGGTTTAAGTGAGAGATTTTTTAAGCAGTGACGGTGCAAAAAGTCCATCTATATTTATACTGAACTATTTATAGATACTTCCTAATATGAAATGTATTTATAATAAAAAAAAAATTCTCTTACTTTCTTCACCATCTTGCAGTTTGTTGCAATGCATTCTGGGACTGCTACTTTATTTGGATAAAACACGGCATCTTACAAGGCCTCATAATCAAGTTGCCTAAGAGTGTTGTTTTTGTTAACTAAACTATTAAAATATTTTTGGTAAATGAAATAAATTTAAACTTTTTGAAAATTAACAAAAGCCCATAAAATGATTGAAACTTAAATATGAAAATAAAACCCAATTCAATAAACTAAACTAAAATAAACAACTAAAACAACAACGTTGCCTACTGTCTTGAACAGAAAAACTACCCTCATTGTTGACAAAAGAACAAATAAAAAAAACTCTACACCCTGAAAACGATTGTCTTGTGAAATCAGGATCCTACAGCCTTGACAGATAAGATGAGGCCAACTGTCAGAAATAACCTGCTACCATGTACTGACCTTGCTAATCAACATCTGTGTCTGTCCCAGCCAATCCAGGCCCTGTAAAAAGAGGACAACCCATATAAGGTTTTTCATTCGCATGCAATCAGTTGGAGCGTTTAACGGACAGGCTGATAAACGGACACCATCACCCTCTCAAAACCACCTTAACATGTAACACTATGAATCATCATTCAGGATCAAATCTAATCTCAACTCAAACATCATTCTTACTGAATAGTGTACTGTGTACCATGAGCATGTGATGCATTGTTTTTGTCAAACTCAAAGCAGAACAGTGCACAGGGTTAAAGGGAATTAGCTTTGGTCTCTTCCTTCAGGTCAGACCTGTTTGGGACAATGATGTGGGTTCACAACATGTTTGAGAAAGTGCATCTAACTTGCCCTAAATCTCTAGATAAGATTATTTGCTCTTTGGGCATGTTTGCCTTGTAAATTACCTTTGTGTGTGTGCGCAGCAGGAAAAGGTGGGGTGGTGTGAAATGATACTGGATTATTTATGGCTGTCAGAAAACTTCATCTAATCCGTGGACACTAATTCCTCCCCCACAGACTGTCCTATATTTAGGATTGCAAACAAAGATCTTATCTTGTAATTTAAGCATCTCTCTCCCTCTTTGTCTTGCTACTTCCCGTCCCAAGTAAGGAACCACAGCTCTAAAGAAAAAAGAAAAAAAGAAAAAAAAAAAAAAAAAAAAAAAAAAAAAAAAAAAAAAAAAAAGGAAAAAGAAACTAAATGTGACTCATATTGCTCAATAGTCCTGATCTCAAATTACATTGATTCCCCCTTGGGCTTTCTGCGAGTTTGGATTTCTACTCCACCTCAGCTTGTTTTGTATGAACAAAGTCACAGAATTTGCTGCTAGATAATTCCAGAGAACAACAGCATATATAGGACTTTTTTCTTTTTTTTTCAAAATACTTGGTTACACCAACTGAAATTACTACCGGGGATAGTTGTCAATTTTCTTATAGGTTTATTCAAAGTCAGTTTCTGAGTAGGCACAAATCTTAAAGCCTTTGCTACAAAAAGCCTATTTCAAAACATTTGCACCATCATTACCATAATAAAAAAAAAAAAAAAAAAAAAAAAAAAAAAACACACTACAGTTAAATACATAATAAAATATTATTGTCATGTATTCACAGTTAGTCATTAAATAGAATATTATAGAATGTTCAGCTAAATTATTTATTTCCCCCACCTAAACCAGTTCCTGCTTCTCCGAATAATCTCAGTACAGTTTATTCCATCTTCATCTACTAATCCTCCATTCCCCACATTCTTGCTGTCAAACTAACCATACACTGACTGCGAATCAAGCACACCAAAGGACGAGCCAAGCCAAGCGATTTTTCCATTTGAAAAAGAAACAAAGAGTGTACTTTCCAAAGACTGTCTTCCTTACAGCTGCTGTTCTCCAAATTGACATTTTAAAGACCTGACGAAATATAAACTGGAGTTTTGTGACTTTTAGTCCATCTCTATTAGCTTTAAAGTAACGTATATTCTAGTATTTAGCTGACAAAGTTAACTTTTAGTAGATGTTCACATTCAAAATCTAGTCTTTTTCTGATCAAACAATATTGATGACTCATCCTGAACTACATTTAGTTTTGTCCAATCAAATGCTTTCTACCAATCCACCACCAATACCGCCTGACACAAACCAACAACAGAAAGCACAGTAGCAAATCATGTTCACGACTGTGAAAAACTATCGTTCCACTTTTCTGAGAATAAAAGTATTTGCTGTCTCTTTAAAATCACATTGCTTTTTAGACAAAATTGAGATATTAGAGGTCTCATTTGTCATTTTCTCTCACCTCGGCCTCTTCAACACTCTCGACCTATCATGTAATTAAATCTAAGCCTTAATTGCTTAAATGTCCCCTCATTAAAGCTCAAGAACATGAGATTAGCATTAGCCCGCTAACTATTACAGGAACGATGCGAGGCTTTGTGTGAACGGGGGGGGGGGGGGGTGCTGTTCTCATACACATATATACACATATACATATACATATATATAAAAAACAATACGAAGGGGATTTTTTTTACACTGTGAAAAAAAAATAGATTTTTGAATTATTAACCCACACTATGACTTTAAAATCACAAATCGGCACAAAAACACACAACATAAAATGTACCCAACTCCATATAATATGCACAAACATTGTTATTTTTGCCTAGTTTCGTTTCATCAACAAAGTCTCTTCAAATTACATACTAATCAGCCCCTCCACCCAAGCATAAAGAAGAGTAAGTACAAACAAAGAACACAATGAGAATGTCACTGAATACAAGACGAGAAGGTTGTGTTTGTATAAGATAAGAAGATTCGGTTTGTTTTTCTGATTGTGAACTGCCGTCGCCCTGTGAGAAAACATCAGTTCAAACTATAAATGCACTATAAATGTGTTGAATTCACACTTGCATTACACAAACTACAAAAGGACTCTCGAAATGTCTCAGATGCTTCTTAATTGGGTGCTGGGGCATGAAGAGGTCACTAAGATTTCCAACCCCATAAAGACATGGCAAAAAGCATTTCCAGTGCAAGATTTCCACATGCTAGCTCAAACAGGCCCATAGGAACCTCTGCCTTCCCCCAACAGACACACGGCAGAAGAAAGAGGGTGTCAGACGGGCAGAAAAGATGGAGTCTCCACAGACAGTGACCTAGTTTTGGTAGCTTATAAACAATCACTTACTCACTGAACACTGACAGATATTAGTGGGGGACAACAGAGAATGTACACAACGAAAGAAAGAAATGAAAATTCAGAATGAAAAAATGTAGGTAACATTATGGTTTAGATTTAAATGATTCTGTGTTTAAAGAAAAAAATGCATTTTTCCTTTCTCGTATGTATTTCTTATTGAAGTAGGATGTTTCTAAACAGCATCTGATTGGACCAAAAAAAAAACAGTGTAGCGCAGGATGAGTCATCAGTATTTTTTTCTATTTTTTCCAGGAGAAGAATTTTAAATTTTTAAAAAAGTATATTTGCTCAAAGATAACCGATATGTCAGTATTTAAGAGAACACTAGCATATAAATGTTCTCAAAAAAAAAAAAAAAGAAAAAAATAGACAATGATACAATTTTTGACTTCAGGGTGTTTTTAAATACTCGACTAAAGGTTAACAGTTCATATGTTGATTTTCTTGTAAAAGT
Organism: Acrossocheilus fasciatus; assembly: GCA_036784905.1. Taxonomy (NCBI): domain Eukaryota; kingdom Metazoa; phylum Chordata; class Actinopteri; order Cypriniformes; family Cyprinidae; genus Acrossocheilus; species Acrossocheilus fasciatus. Next base: position 12,039,396 of record CM071941.1, read on the forward strand.
AAACACTGTGACATAACCAATGGCATGAATTTTAAACAGGAATGTTTTTAAATTATTTATTTTATTGCACACTCTACATAGAACCGGTGCAAAAATACCACAAATACATCATAATTAAATCCACACTCATCAAAATTCTCACAAAAACCAAAGCAGCTGAGACTAAGAATATTCTCATCCCATTTCCTTTTGACAACCCCACTTGCTTTTATTCTCAGTGGAAACCCTAGTCTATTGGGACAGTCATATATTTAAAACTATCAACAGACTGAATTACAGAACATCAAAGCCTCCAAATGCTACAGCACAGAAAGACCAGAGACAGAAAATTCGCCTTCTGCTCTGTCTACACAATTTACATTTGTTTAATTAACCAGTACAAGCCAAGGACACAAGGGCCTTTAGTGAACAGGACCAGCTTTAAATTGGCTTAAATCACATTCATTGCTATCTTAATGGGGTTGTGGTTCAGAAATGGCTGGACGGGTATTGGTTTGGAACCGATACACCGTCTATGCATGTACTGGACACACTATGTGTGTTCATTAATACAAGTACTCAGACACACAAAGTGCTCTTCTTTGAAAGTATGTTTGTTGTTGCATAATGCATGCCATTTCATATATGTGACCCCGGACCACAAAACCAGTCTTAAGTCGCTGGGGTATATTTGTAGCAATAGCCAAAAATACATTGTATGGGTCCAAATTATCAATTTTTGTTTTATGCCAAAAATCATTAAGATATTAAGGAAAGATCATGTTCAATGAAGATATTTTGTAAATTTCTTACCGTAAATATCAAAACTTCATTTGATTAGTAATATGCATTGCTAAGAACTTCATTTGGACAACTTTAAAAAGGCGATTTTCTCAATATTTAGTTTTTTTTGCACCCTCAGATTCCAGATTTTCAAATAGCTGTATCTCAGCCAAATATTGTCTGATCCTAACAAACCGTACATCAATGAAAAACATTTATTTAGCTTTCAGATGATGTATAAATCTCAATTTCGAAAAATTGACACTTAAGACTGGTTTTGTGGTCCAGGGTCACATATTATTTTTCCAAAATAGTAGGCAGTATTCAATGTATAAGACACAGTACAGCATAGCCAAAGTTAAACGAACATCTCCATCAGCTACTCTGTGTCTGTCTGTCTTTCATGACATGGGTATGACAGAGGTATTTCAATTTGAAGGTGGTTAACGAGGACACTGCCTATGTCCCTGTAATTCAAAAGGCTTAAAAACATACCAAAATGGTGTTTTTTTATCTAAAAATGCACAAAGTTTCCTGTAAGGGGTAGGTTTAGGTGTAGGGCAACAGCACATACAGTTTGTACAGAATAAAAACCATTACGCCTATGGAGAGTCCCCATAAACCACAAATACCAACGTGCGTGTGCGTGTGCGCGTGTGTGTGTGTGTGTGTGGTTGAATGAGTGCATTGGGCCTGTGTTTTGGGTGATGTTCAGTGTATGTCCTGAACAGGCTGCTCGGCTTCTGTTCAGCCTTCTGGGACAATGTGCGGACAAGCGTACTGAATCCATCTGCACTCATCCTCTGTCTATCTGTCTCTCTTTCTTTAGACAGTGTTATCTTTATGTAGTATATAAAAGTATGCTGTATCATCACATGAACTCATCACATTGCATGTTTAATTCATAGAGCGAGGAGCTATTATGCTATGTAATTGCAATTTTTTATTTTTTGCGTGAGAGAAAATGTCAGTATTTGACACTCAGATGAAATAACGGGTCAAGAAAGTGCCATTTAAAAATCACAGTAAGTGAAATTATACTGGAAATGGAAGGTCACGTTTGTATTTATATGCCATTATATCATTTATTAATATTTTGGATTTAGCTTTTTGGATTAGTTTTAATTTTAATTTTTGTTTGTTTTCTTTTAAATATTTCTTTTTAGCTTTAATTTTTGTAGTAATTGTAGTAATTTTAGTACTTAAACTTATTTATTCTAAGGCAACATTTATAGTTTAAGTTTTTCCATCTAATATTTATATTAAAACAATGAGAATCAAAGTCAGACAAAGAAAGCACACTGATTTAAAATCAATCATTAAATATTTTATTCCAGCTGCATTTCAATTACCAAAAAGTATTTTTAATAGTGTTAGTTTTAGTTAACATTAACGATACTGGTCAAATACTTCACATTTGAGCCTGTCTCTCTCAATCTGTCTGTCTTCCTCCAGGTGGTCCGATCACCTGATGTTGCAGTGGCCACATTCATCGCTACCTACGGTGGGAGAGCCAGCCACGACCTTCAGACGCCCTAACCATGGCAGTAACCATGGCAGCAAGCGTTTAGTGCGGCTTGCTGCATACATTAGCATTCGCTAAAGCTCACCCTCTCATCAAAACACATTGATTTTGTGCTGGAGATTAATACAAAACACTCTCCATTAGACGCCAAGCCCTCTGCCCCAACAAGCAGCCTTTGAAATAGAGCCACTTAGGTGGGAGGGAATGGAAAAAGGAAGACGCAGAGCGTTGTTTTGCAAACGTCCATTTTGATAAGATATGAATGAACAGTAGTTACAGTAGGGTTTGTGACCGCAGAAGCGTTAGTTTAACCCTCCAGTTACAGTCCTGCTAGGGTAATTCACATGGAGACGTACAATTTAGCATGATGTACTGTTGTTGTTTATGCTAAATGCCGCGCATTTAGCTTTGTCAAGAGTGCTTATTTGTACTGATGAGAGATTAGCTGAGTGGGGAGTCTAGGATCAGACAGCTAACGGAAACTAGCAATCAGATACGGCCCTCACAATCTCCAAATACAAATCTCCTCAGAATTACGCACGCAAATACACAACTGTGCAGACACGTCAAAACAACCAAATGTTGCTCCCGTTTCCGTAAATGTGTAGCGCAAGTACATTCATGGGAAAGTCAAACAAACAGAGCGCAATGATTAAAAAAGGAAAATTGCATCATAATGCATCATCCGAAGGTGGTTTTAATGGGACACTTCACTCAAAAATTAACATTGTGTCAACATATGACTGTTTTTCTTCTGTGGAACAAAGATGATGTTTTAAAGAGTGTTTTAGCTGATTTTCTCCAGATAATGAAAACTAGTGGGGTCCAAAACAACACAGGAGTCCAATGATTTTCATTGTATGGACACCGAGACACGGTCCCCATGAAGAAATTGTTTAATGAACATTTATAAGTGACAATATTAAAATGCAGAAATATTGCTGTGAGGGTTAGATTTAGGTTCAAGAAATAGAAAATATCTTTAGCTCAGCATTAAAATAACTAAAGTCAACGGAAGGGTCGCACACAATCTCTAAATACGCAGTTGCACAAACATCAAAACAATTAAATCAAATATTGCTTCTCTTTCTGTAAACATGTAATGTAAGTGCGTTCATAGGAAAGTCAAACTACTGATTAAAAAGAACAAATTGCATGATAATTGGTCAGTTCACCCAAAAATGAAACTTTTGCCAAAATTTACTCATCCTGTAAGACATGATATTTTCATAAATGTTTTAACATTTGTTCAAAACTGAATGTTTTGTCAGTGACAGTGGGGTGCAAAACCACACTGGAGCCTATGACTCATTGTATAAACTATTGTATGAAATATGGTCCCCATGAAGAAACGGTTTAATAAACACTAAATCATTTGTAAATGACAATATAAAAATTCAAAGATGTTTCTGTGAGGGCTATAATTAGATTTAAGGGATAGAAAATAACTCAGTCTTAACCCAATAGCTCAGTGTTAAAATAAATGTTAAAAAGTCAAATGGAAAGTCGCACACAAACTCCAAATCCAAATTTCTTCACAATTATGCACAGAAGCATCATCTGAAGGGCATCATCTAATTCACCCCCAAAAAAGATATTTTGAAGAATGTTTAACTCTTTCTATCCTACAATACAAGTCAGTAAGAACAAAAACACTACTGTACCCCATTGACAAAAAACACCGAGACACGGCCCTCACAAGGAAACACTAAATAAATACACTAAATAATCTGTAACTGAGAATATAAAAATTTGTAAACGCTTTAGTGAGGGTTAGATTTAGGTGTAAGGGATAGAAAATATCTTATGAGTATAAAAATAACAATGGAAAACAGTCAACGGAAAGTCCCCGTCATGAAAAAAGCGTTTTGTGTGAGTGCGTGTGTGTGAGAGAGAAAGGCAAAGGGGGCGTCAGTCCAAACAGTGTGTCTATGGCATTTCAGCTGCTTTTGTGCACGCGCCCATGTGTGGCTCAGATAAAAGGCATCTTCCTCACAAAGACTCAGATCAAGCCTTTGCACAAGGGGAGCTTTTCAAAAGTGCATCAGAGCGTAGGAGCAGAAAGGAGGGGAGGAGACGAGACGAACAGAGAGAGACTGGAACTGACGTCAAACGGAGCATAAAGGTGTTTGCTGTATAAAGGTGTGTATGTGTGTTTGAAGCACACAGGTGGGAGTCAGTGCTGCCCATCATTCAGGAATCGCTCAGCCAGCAGACAGTCCATATCCCTCAACAATTACAGTAAACACAGCAGAACGTACAGACGCTTCACAAGCGTGGAGATGACAGCAAACAGCAGCCTTTTCAAGAAAATTACAGCAAATTGTAATATAATGATCCACACACTTGCAATGAAGACAGCTTCGGTAATCATAATAGGATTTAGTTAGTCACTCACAGTGTAGATGGGGTGTAAGAAATCGAAATCGAAATCTAAAGAGAAAAACAGAGGCAATGGAGAGTGTTGCTGACCTAATCATGTAAACTGTGGCTAATTGTTTAACGGGACTATATTTAGAAACAGTTGCCTGTGATTTAGAAAGGATATTTTTTTTAAACATTTTTTTTTGTTTTGGTTTGTTTTTTGGATGTAAAACACATTGTTAATAATAATAATAATAATAATAATAATAATAATAATAATAATAATAATAATAATAATAATAATAATAATAATAATAATAATAATAAACAAAAACATCATAGCCATAATATTAAATAATATATCAATATATTATTCATTTGTAAAAAAAAATATATAATATTTTGTAATTATAATGATGACTATTATTATTATTATTATTATTATTATTATTATCATCATTTATTAAAAATATATTGTTTTATTTTTATTTATTTATAACAACAATTTGTATTTATAACAATAATTTTATTGTTGTTGCTGCTAATAATTATAATAAACAAAATAATTTTAAAGTCTTATTTCTGTGGCAACATTATAAATGATTATAGGAGACACCCCGAAATATAATTAGGCAAATAAATTTCATCTTTTTTTTGCCTTGAGGACAATGTGGCATAGCTTACCCCACTCTCCCTTACTGATGGCCTGAGTATGTCTGTCTGAACCAGACTCTGTAGATTACATCTGACTGTTGGCCTGACTCTACCACAACCATAAGTAATGTGTTTTGTGCGTTTTCCCCTGCCACATCTGTCTGGATATGCACACATCCATAAACAACCCCCATCCCATTCCCATTCCCCAAGGAGATCAAGATGGAACTGATAGAGCTTTGAGAGATAGTGGAAGAAATGGCAATAATTCATAAGTATAATTTTTAAAACACGAAAAACCTAAATATAACACTGTACTCTGATCTTATACACAACAACAAGTTCTTAAATTTATTAAAAAGTTAGAATATTTCTTCCGATCTCAGAGTTAATAATTCAAATGACTGGGGGGGAAACACTCAACACTATACATTCACAGACTAGCAAAAGTGATCCAGACTAACATACAACTTATACATCCTTCATGAAGCCAGAAGATGAGCAAAACAACATTTAATATGCTCAGCATCTCACTTTAAAATCACCTACACCATGAAAATCCCAGAGCAGGCTGCAATCTGCCAAGCCAAGTATGTAGCATGCAGAGATGTGAGTATAACTGCCATAAATAATAGAGTAAATGCTACAGTTAAAGTTGTGCTTTAAAAGCACTCAGTATATTCAATATATAAAACCATCAGCTCATCACAAACCCAAAGTACTTACTAGTACGCAGTTGTGAATAAATGTATGCGGTCAAATGCAATATACAAAACGTTACAGGCTCAGTACACACTACTGCTAGGCATTGCATGGCGGTTGCATTTGCTGCTGTTTTTAGGAAGCAGTGCAGGCAGATCTGAATCAATGAGGAATCTGATGCAATGACAGGTAAGCATTTATCCAGTTTCCATCTATGTGAACGTGTGTGTGGTTGTGTGCCACATTCTCATTAACAACTGAGACCCAGGTGACACTGTTGTTGTGAGTTGTAGGTCATGGTAATTGCTTTAATTACTGTCTGTTGGACACACACACACGCAAAAGGAGAACAGGGCTTTACAAAATGGCTGCCAGTGACATATTTGCCCAATAGATGAATGCATTTGATAAAAATCATGTTAGTAAATAATTTATAATAGAGACAGCTACAAAAAAAAAAAAAAGTCATCATTTAGGCTACATCTTCATTAAATGATGGTGTGAATAATACATTTCTTGTTGATTTTTCATGCAGTTGCAATGAATACAAACTGGATGTTTTGATGTATGATTTGTGAACAATCATTCTTTTGAGTCTGATCTGACTAACCAAATGAGTCAAATCTTATTTGATTCACAAATCTGATTCACTGAATCAGTTATCTGGTTGTAGCAGTTACCTTTTTGATATGACTTTATGATCAACGTAAAGTCATATCACATTTAAAGTAAACACATTTTTATAATATTCTAAAAAAATCCAAATCATTTCCATTAATCAAATCCTGGGGAAAAAACACGATTTCCACAAAAATATCAAGCAGCACAACTGTTTTAAAAATAAGAAATGTTTGAGCTGCAAATCGTATTAGAATAATTTCATGTGACACTGAGGACAGGACTAATGGTGGCTGCTAAAAAAAAGGAATAAATTACATTTATATTAAAATAGAAAACAAGTGTTTTAAACACTAATAACATAGTATTTTTACTGTATTTCTGAAGAACATAAGTGACTTTCAAAAACATCAAGGAATTTTGAATCAACCCCAAACTTTTGAAAATATATACAGTAATGCACACTCTCATTTACACATATACATTTATGGTACTTTTTTGAAGCTCCACTCCCAATTCATTAATTGAAGCTCATTATGGTAATTGCTGGAATTATTTGAACATGCTTTCCCTGAACTTCAGTTGCGAAATCCATTTACCCATATCTATTTTAACCATCAGCACAGCTTCCTGAAGGTTCACAGCAATTACCACACAAATAACAAACCAACACACCCACATATCAATCAAACACCCACACAGCAAAAATCACACTGAGAAACATGTATGCTGGTACACAGACTCATCCATCACACTCCCAAATACATGAATATCATTCAATCACGGTTCTCATACATCACACACACAAACGCTAGCCTAATGGAAATGAATGACGACTGAGAAATCACATTGACCTTCACTTCTATATATATATATGAGCCTTAATGTATATGCAGCACTGCTGTGCACCACAATGAAAAATTGAATAACTTCATTACAATTCAGAGTTCAACCATATTCTGACTGTCTATGAATTATTAAATACATCTGTCTCATTTTAAGGACAGACAGGCAATAAATTATAGTGCTGTGTATAGGCTATTGTATGTGCTATTCATGCAGTGCATTTCTGATACGTGTGGCTCACATATGCGAGCGTTAAGGACATATGAAGGTGATTGAAGCATGTGTTTGTGCGAAATGAAACGTCCAGGCACACATGTTGTCCGTTTGTAATATGATATGATGATTTGGCTGAGATGCAAGTGTAAACTCCAGTAGCGTGTGACTTTCTACAGTCACCTGCTGTTGTTTCTACACACCTGATTATCTAGCTGGTTTGGCAACACACTGATCAAACACACACCCTGCCAACATTTTTACTATGAACTAGATCAATCTACTGCGGCAAACACACACAAAAGACTAAAATGCCCAGTTTTGTACACCGGTTTAGCTGTTAGCATTAGCCGCATGCTAGTTCCACTCACTGACTTCTGTTGTTTTAATCTGAGGGGATATTTTCCATCCGCTAAAACTAACCTCCGCACATAACTTTCAGCATTTTTAGATACACAGATGTACAAAACATAACACGTGTTGCGTCAGAACAGTCATTTTACAAATGCAGAGATAAGAGATGGCTACTATATACTTTTGCACACACCTACATTCCATTCTTAGAGTCATATTCACACATACAGTGCCTTTCATTCTGTGTGTGACATTCACAAAACACACTGTCACAGCAAGGGAACAGACAGTTTGTTCTTTCCGACTAGTAAATCAACACACATTCACATGTCAAATAAGGAAATGCTATTAACTTGCATTGTTTTAATAGTTAATTAAGAACTAACCCAAACTTACACCCTAACCTTATTCAGAAAGCAGTTTTTTTCAATATTAAATTAAGCAAATTACTTTATGTATGAATCATTTTTCCAATTAAGGGTGTTCCCAAATGTCCCCAAAGGGACGTTTTGTCACATTTATCTTGCATACTGTTAGAAGTTTGGTAAAACAACAAAAATGTGCACCACTGTTCAAAACGTTTGAATCTGTACGATTTTTTAAAGTTCTGGAAAGATGTTTCTTATGCTCTCCAAGGCAGCATTTATTTGATCCAAAATACAGTCAAAACAGTAATATTACAATATAAAATAACTGTCTTCTATTATAATATATTTTAAAATTTAATTTATTCCTGTGATGCAAAGCTGAATTTTTAGCAACCATTACTCCAGTCTTCAGGGTCACATGATCCTTCAGAAATCATTCTAATATGCTGATTTGGTGAAATTGGTTGTGCTAGTTATTTTTGTAGAGGATATTATCATGAATATCCTCTGAATAAATTGCTCTAAACTGCATCCCATCTGAATAAAGGATCTATTTAAAAAAATAATACTGACCACAAACTTTTGAATGAGTGGAGTAAACACTCAATATGGCAACTGTAGTTCTGCCTTTCCAATAAAAGAGAAAATCATTTTTGATAGTGTTCGTTTACTCTAGAATTCACTTTGCATATTAGCTAGACAAGCCAAAAAAAAAAAAAAAAAAAAAAAAAAAAAAAAAGGGTGCAATTTGAGTTAAAGAAGCTGTATTAATGATATTGTCAGACTGCTAAGTTCTATTTTATAAAAAATTAATCTTGCCAAACACTTCTGGACATTTCTGTCTTCCCCATTTAAGTAGATGGAGCTATAATTGTATGCTTAAAAAAAAAATAAAAAAACTGCGGACAGGAGGCGTTATTGAAAAGAGGGAACCAACGTTCCATATAGGACACGTACAATGTAATTTAGCTGCTTTAGACATAATTATCTTGATAAGAGTATAAGATTAGTTTCGTATGCACTCATGCAGAAATCGCCAAGTCAAGCGTGCTGCTGTGTGATAGAGCCTCAGTTTTCATAGAGGTGACGACAGACAGAAAACAGATGGATGGAGATAAAATTCTGCAATGTTTAAATGCAAGCAGGATGGCCTATTTCTGTACGTTCCGTTTCTAAATCTGATCATGAGATTCCCTGAACAAAAAGATAGATAAGTAAACAAAGGCTGACAAACACAAGCAGCGAAACAAAGCTCTAGCAAACACTCTCATCAGGCATCATTCCAGCCGCCCTGGGGTCCTGCACACAGACGCATTCCCTGGAAACAAGAGCTGTCTACACATAGAGAAACACACAGTGAGCGTCTGGTAAAAAGACTAGCCTGCCCACACAAAAGAGCTCTGGTGGGCCGGGGGCAGTGGACAGGCTTGTGCTTTGTTGCTGTCTGGCTGGGCAGGGGAGAGATGAGGTGAATGCCAGAATTTGCCCACGTTTGTATGTGTGCACAGAGCTCTGGGGGTGGTCGCCACAGCAACAGGGCAAAAGGACTCTTTTTTCCTCAGGAGATTGTTGTTGTTTGCTTTTCCCCCCTTTTTGCACAGGCCACAGAAACTTTCCATTAGCTCAGCATAAACATATGTTAACCTCTACATTCTCCTCCTGTCCTGTTCACGCCATCTCTGCAGTGACACCGACCTGAGCAAACACAGTCCTGTTTGTTGAATTTGATCTTCATTATATGTTGTAAAAGGTTATGATGTTTTTTTCCTACATACTTAAAGCACTTAAAGGGATAGTTCACCCAAATGTGAAACTTCTGTCATTAATGTCGTTTCAAACCCATAAGACCTTTGCTCATCTTGGAACACAAATTAAGATATTTTTGATGATATCCGAGAGCTTTCTGACCCTGCATAGACAGCACAAAGTGTATTCTCATAACTCCATCCACTGATGTCACACGGATTATTTTAACAATGTCCTTACTACCTTTCTGGGCCTTGAACGTTTCAGTTCCATTGCGGTCTACGGAGGGTCAGAAAGCTCTCGAATTTCATCAAAATTATCTGTGTGTTCAAAAATAAACAAATGTCTTATGGGTTTAGAACCACATGAAGGTGTGTAATTAACGACAGAATTTCATTTTTGGGTAAACTAGCCTTTTAACTCAAGTTTAACAAGCACTTTCACAATGCAGAAACACTGTTATGGCAAGTTAACTACACCATAACATTTCAACAACTTTGTGAAAAAGCGTCTCACTCATGAAGTTAAAATAATATGAATAATCACGGTTTACTTAAGGGAAATGTTTCACAGGTATGGTAAACTGCCTGTTATTGGCATATATTTGCCATTGAACTAACTCTACTGGTAAGCTTTAAGTTTTTTGTTTGAACATTATTCTACAGCCTAAGTATGACATGCAACAAATTTAGCAAGTTTGGTTTGGCTTCGTGTTTGTGGTGAATCATGTTGTATTGATGTTTTATAGCTATTTAAAGTGACAGACCACACAGAAAATATAAATTGTCATTTATTCATGTTCCAAATATTCCAAACCTATATGCATTTATTTCTTCTGCTGAACACAAAAAAAAGATATATGAAGAATGTTGATAAGCAAACAAATTCGGTTCCTAATGACATCCATTGTATTTTTGTCTAGAAGTCAGTGGGAACCAAAACAGTTTAGTCATCAACATTCCTCATCGTTTCTTCTTTTGTGTTCCTTCTGTGAGGTCAGGTTTGGAACAACATGAGGGTGAGTACATGATGACAGAATATTCATTATTAGGAGGACTATCCCTTTAAAGGTATTATCACATCATTTTTATTTTTAGGTGTGGTTTCTACACTTGTTACCTGACTGAAAATAAAATGCAACGTTGAAATGTTATAAAAACTTTGTTTTCCAAGTAGCCAGCGAGCTAATGCTTGTAATGTGTGCATTTCATTAGTCGCAATAAATCCAATCTAATTTCCAATTTTGAAAGTTCTGTTTATATAATCCCTAAACCTTTCAATCTGTTTCATATATTTGTCCACATGTATTCTAAACAAAACCCATTTGCTAAGTTCAGAATCAGAGGAAGTCAAATCATTTCACTGGAGCCACCCTGAGTGTAATCGTAGTTTTTGCAAAAACAGTCATAAGTCACACGGGTATTTTTACTAAAGTCATTAGGATATTAAGTAAAGATCATGTTCCATGAAGATATGTTGGACAAATTTAAAAGGCAGTTTTCTCAGTATTTTGATTTTTTGCATCCTCAGATTCTAGATTTTCAGCCAAATATCGTCCTATCCAAACATCCTCTCAATTTCAAACAACTTGACTCTTATGAATGGTTTTGTGGTCGAGTTTTTAGCAAATATTTAGTAAACATTCAGGTCAACTGCACTAACCAGTTCATAATAAGACATAAAAACGTTCATAAGACATACAACATATATAAACAAACATCATCAGCATGAGCTATTTTTCAATCTGATTGGAAGCATTCACAGGCTTAATTTTCTCCCTATTGATAAAATTATTTCAGGTCAATCACACTTCTTCCAATCCATTCAAAATTTTATTCCGATATCAAGCTCAGCTGGATTGATGGTGGTGTTTACAAGGCTATTCAAAGTACAAAGTATCGAAGTGCAGGACGCATAAGATAACTAAAAACGTTGTGAACAAATGTAGCAGGATGCAGCTCCACTAATGTCAGGAAAGTAAACTATCCGTTTAACCTCGATCTGTTTGCTGGGTCACAGATAAGGTAAACGTTAACATGTTCAAATATGTTAAGGTTACAGTTACGCAGATAAAAACTAGCTATCGTCTGAAGCCCGTAGTTACCTCAAAGTAATGCAAATGAAAATGTAACAACGCTTGAGAACTTTGTTGCTGGTGTTTTTTTTTTGTTTTTTTTTACATATCAAAAGATTACACATTTCTTCTTTTTTTTCTTAATGGGGTGCCTGCTCTCTAGCACTGATGAAAGGCTAGAAACGCCTCGGGTGAGGTATGGAGAAAGTGAGCAGATGGAGGCAAAGAGCCAGAACACCATTTCACCATTTACAGATCTAATGCACTTAGCCTGCTAATGACAGCCGCTGAAAGCCAAGGCAGCGTTCCCTCATCTCTCATAATATAATAATCACTCTCCATGTACTCTGACCTCTGGGTGGCTGTTACTATTTCACACTTGAGATGACGCAAATGCAACTATTTTAAAACCCAGCCTGAAAGAAGGCTGAATGAGAGAAGCCCGAATGAGAGAAGCCCTTGTGGGTTTTGCCATTCTGATGAGGGCTTTTGTTTCAGGCTTGAGCCTTCTTGAGATGTTGTTTACTACTGTAAACGGTTAACGGTTTGGGGTCAGGAAGTTTGAAATGATTTCTGAAGGATCATGTGACACTGAAGACTGGAGTGATATAAAATGGACAGGAATAAATGACTTTTTATTCAAACAGAAATCAAGTTATTTTACATTGTAATATTATTTCACAATATTACTGATTATTTCTGACCAAATAAATACAGCTTTGGTGAGTGCAAAATACTCTAAATAATTACTGTATTATTGTTAAAAAAAACCTCTAAGCACTTGAGTATAGATTTACAGATTTGAATGCATAGTGAGTCACATGTGAGAAGTACTAGTTTCTCCCCGAGCCAGGATGTTTCATCAGATACGAGGCGTGTCTGGGCATGTCATGTGTCAGGCTGTTCTAAATAAGGTCCTGTAGGTGAAGAATCCAGGGGACTTCTGCTGTTAATCATTTTGAGATGCTCAACCAATAAGAGACCAGGGAGGTGCCGTTATCACTATGGGCCGTCGAGAAAAATCCCCGAGCTTCCCTGTGCCGAGAGTCAAAGGGAAAGTAAAAAAAAAAAGGACCAAGTGACAGCCAATCATTGTGGAGGGAATATTAGGTAAAAGTGAAAGTAACAAATGTTTTGCACAAAGTGACTTCACTGTTAATCCCTCACCTTTGTAAGCAAAACCATAAAATAACACCGACAAATACGTAGAAAGAAAATGGAAGTTGATTCACTTTCACATATTTAAGGATGTTTAAAATTCTGGTAAATGCATTTGCACTTTCTTGGTTTCAGATGACCAGATTTGCGAAATGAGAACCAGGAACATTTCACACAACATAATTAACATCGTTCTGTTTGTCGGTTGACCGTGACCTCAGTGTGCATCCAGTTACTACAATACTTGCATGTAAACAGTCAAAAAACATGCAGTATATATGGTCTTGAAGTTTTGCTGTCCGTCCTCTCAGGCTCTATTCTTCACCACAATGGTAACACTACAAAACCAACATAACAGAAACCTATGTAAATCCTAACATAGCACAACATTTGAGTACTTCTGTCTCTCTCTGTTAATCTTTAACTGTTAAAATAACACTTAATTTCTACTTTTATTTTCCTTGTTGTCTGATGCAAAGCATGCTGGGAACTAGAAAATGCAAGTTCACCTTACTACAACGACACTGAGTTTACAGAACTTATTTCAATTAAGTCCAATAAACTTTCATTATTATTTGAGTGAAATTAACTCATTTAAATTTCACTGTTCAGTTTTACAGTGCACTTTTGGTTCCCTCAAAGAACCCTTCAACGATCATTTATACATACACACACACACACACACACACACACACGGCATCAATGGTACATGCAGCCTTCTAGTTTTTGTCAAACAAGTAGGCTAAACACTGCTTTTTTTTTCTTTTTTTTTGGAGTTATTCAAGATTGGGAATGTCTGGTCTTCACAATGTCTGCAAAACCTGACAGGCACAAATGCACAATAAAAAGCACACATTTTTTTTCCATGGGCTGCATATGGGGAATCTGAGACAGGCTGATAGACTGGGCAGCATATGTTAGATGTAGCCTTCTATTCTCTCTCATATATCTTTCCATGCAAACGTGCCTGGATCTTGTGTGTACGAGCAGTAACTATAGTCTTTGTGGCTCATATCATGGGAACATTCTCATTATACCTGAAAAGTGATTATTAGATTATCAGAAGGAAGTGGCTTTGGCCTGTTGCTATGGTAACGGCACTAAAACGGCATCCGTATCCATGCATTTCTTGACTAATTCTCTGCACCCCGTGCTCAGTAATCTCAGTGGCTGTTTACAATATCTCAGTATTGGTTGCGTGATATTTTCTTTGAAAGAGCAAAGCCTGTTAAGTAATACCTAATGCAAAATCAACTGTTGAACGACTTATTTCTTTTTAACCAGCATTAGACTCAAGGTCAAACATGAACAAGGACATTCTTATTAATGGTGTCAAAAAAATGAACAGAACAGAAATGGGGCCCAAAATGATGAGTGAAAAACATGCATTTCTATCATTCCTTCCTTAATCAAATAAATTCTTTAATAAACTGTCCAGAATGCTAAAATTACATGATAATGTTGACTGAAAGCAATGCTTAATTATGCCATGTTTGGCCATTCTCTGTCATTTACCTCCTTTCTCTCTCTGTTCTCATACTGTATATAGTGATGGTGAATCAAAGGTCTCCAGATCAGTATTATTGACTGAATTCCTCCGATCAGTTTCCCCTCCCACCATGAACAAAACCCCTCAGACCATGGGGCTCAGGAGGTCAGGAGCTCCATAAATCTTTGAACTGATGAGACAAAATTGATATTTTTCAGGTGATGAGCCTGGGAACCAGAATGACAGATCTAAAAATAGAAGAAAAGAACTATATTGATTGCTTTAGACCGCAGTGGGATCTCAAGCACTGAAAATCTCACAATAAAACTGCGTCATCCCAACAGCTCCAGATCTAGATCAATTTTTTTTCCATCTGATGAGAGTTCATAGTAATCATGGGTTGTTAAATAGGACAAAAACACTAAAGCACCATAAAGTAGTCCATATATCTAGTACATTATGATGAAGTCTTCCACAGCCATACAATAGCTTTGTGTGACAAACAGAGCATAATTTAGTCACACATGAACTGTATGGACTTCATGATGCTTTTATGGTGATTATATGGTATTTCTTTTTGATCATACTGATTTCAAATGTAAGGATTCATTAGTTTGAATATACATCGAACCAAAAACTATCATAACATCTTAGTTGATAATTCAGTATACTTTATTTTTGACAAAACATCCCATGTTTCAGCGGTGACAGCACATTTTCGGTAGTGACAGTAATGCTTTGATAGCAACCACATCACCTTACAGAATTCTAACTTGCATACTAAAACACTACTAAAAAATAAAAATAAAAAAAACTGCATAATTGTACTAAAATTGTTTATTTCCCCCAAATACGCGGATCAGGTGTTCCCTTTTGCAGTGGTGGAAAGAGTACTGAAAATCTGTACTCAAGTACAAGTACTGTTACATTGCTGAAATACTCAAATTACAAGTAAAAGTACGGGTGCCAAACCAGTACTTAAGTAAAAGTACAAAGTACTCCTCTCAAAAACTACTCTGTATGCTAATAACTAGTTACTTTTTAGCCGGTGATATTTAATGAAAAAAAAAAAAAAAAAAAGACAAAAAAAAAGTATTCATATCAAAGATCTGCTGTATGTGGATAATAGCTACTTTGAACAAAACCCACTTTTATCTTATTGACTGAAATGGAGTATCACATTGAATACTCCACCTCTTGCTCATAGCAGATTCACGGTTGGATAGGAGTGGTTAAGAATATCCAAGTATGTATCGCTGCAGCCCGGAGACTTGCAAGTGGGAGGGACTTATGCCGCAAGTAGGTTGGGAGAGGGTAGGTTTAGGGTTGGGTTTGGTGTGTAGACGATATTAACAAATCCCACCCATTTGGAGCTGGCTCCGACCTCCGTTTAGATCCAACTCAGAATAGCTGCTTGTTATGTCTGACATCACGCTTCACAGCTTCTGGGTCCTAAAGCTCTGCCAGACGCCCCAAAAAAAAACAACAAACTGTGCTAATATACACCCACGATGTCATGTAATACTGAAAAATTATAACCCTAACTTTTATCTCCATACTGAAATCCCAGATGGCCAGACAGTGATTCAGCTAAAATATTAGTGTCTGAGACACTGTGAGCACAGAGACTGTAGTTCGCACAGCAAATTTTTAAATGCTTAGCTTAAATATGTAATATTAATTAAATAGTGCTCATAAATGGCTGTTGAGATATTTTCAAGTTAAATGAGTAGAAGCATGGACCCGGCAACAGCAATCCTTACGTCACAGTTAACAAGAGGATTCTCCCCAAGCCTTCAAACTGATGTCATCAGAGCGAGACACCATTTTAGAGCGGAAGCAACATTCTCAGTTTTTGATTAAAGATTATGATGGCAGACAATTTTTTTTGCAGTATCGACTTGCACGGTTTAATTGTTCACCACAAGACTAGTAATGTGCACTATATTTTATTATTTTACATTTTTTTTGTCCATCCATTTTTTTCAAGGGAATCATTATTTCAAGCTTGGAAACTGGTTTAATCCAAGTCTTCCAAAAAGACACATTCGCTTTATATGATTAACCGATTTTAAATATAGGCCTTTATGTACATACATATAAATATTGATCAATTACATTACAAAAAAAAAAAAATCTCAATCTTAAACATTTGCTCATTCTGTGCATATTAGTGTCCTTAAAATAGGTTAACGTTGTTGCAAAAGCTTACAACACAAGGAAGCTTGATTTTAAATTTGATTTTGAACTAAATTGAATTTACAAAAAAACAACAAAAAAAAAACAAGTGACCTCAATTCAGTTGAGGTATTCGAAACATACATTCTTTCAGTAGTGACATGAAAAATGTGGGACACTTTTTTTTTTTTATACATGAAGTTTCGAAATTTAGATATGAGGATTTTGAACCATTTTAGGCAATATTTGTCAGTGCACTAACTTTAACCCCAGCTTATGGTAACACGACACTTCAGCTCAGTTTCTCATTTGTGACTCACTAGAAGTTCTTTGGGCTTTTAGAAAAGCCGTGGCAAAACCATGGCAACAGAAGCCCTTGACTGTGAGTCACACAGGGATTGTTGCAGTGAATGTCACAATGCCTCTTGTACAATCTCAAAGGGTGAGAGAGCACATTCCTGTTTTCTGCATGAAAAACAGGACAAGGGGTGCGAGACTGACGTGTACATGCGCAGGCAACAAGCCCCGGGCACAGACTTTCTGCTGGCGTAGCTGCACCACAGCACGTTCAGCACACGTATATTTACAATAAGGTTGATTCTGTTAGCATTAGCTAAAGCAACAGCTAAGATGAAAAGTGTAGTAGAAATTAGCATTAACCAAAAACATTAAATGCTTTAAAAGTATTGTTTATTTTTATTTCAAGTTGTAAATTAATTAAATATATGTACATATATAAAATTCATGAACAAGCCTAAACTAAACAAGCTATAGTATAGTTATAAGTTAGCATTGAGATGGATTAATAAATGTTCATTGTTAGTTGATGATTCCTATGCATTAACTAATGTTAAAGAATTAAAGCTTACTGTAAAGTGTTTATGGAGTAACCAACCCAAAATACATGAATACACCCAAGTTATTTTATTCATCATTTCCAACAAAGGTTTTAAATACATTTTGCAAGGTAAATTATTTATTTTAAAATGAGTTTGGCACTTTGGTTTTTGGCAAGTCACACCACTTGACATATACACTTAACATGAATTAGCCTTCAAAAAGGTCAAATTATCTGTCTTCCCTGATTTCATTTTTTTCCCAATTAGTATTAAGTATTATTTTTATATTAAGTATCTAGTATTATTAATTAGTTAAGTATTAAAGGTATTATATTAAGTTTTTTTTTTTTTTTTTGCAAATATCATGAATGTTGTTTATTTCATAAATGTCTTTTAGGTCTTTGGCGAGTTGACCTATTCTGATATTATAAGAGACTTACTAAGTCTTCCTACTTATTTTTTAATATCATGAATTTTCATAAATATCTTTTGTTTTGGTGAGTCACACCACATGACATTCTAAACTGCTCTGTTGTCTGGCCATGTTGAATTTGTTAACTTCCTGTAATTCCAGTTCAACTTCCTGTCAGGTATGGCCATTTCAAATTCATAAAATGAACCAATTATATAAAATGACAAATTTTGCAACTTTTCTGTACTGAAATTACTGCTGTAATTTAAGACACAATCTGCTACACAACCACTGATGATAATTCTGCAAAAGAACTTTAGTTGTGTGAATATGATATTTATTTTTAAATATACAGCATATATGTGTGTAATACACATAGTATATGTACCCATATGTGTGTCTGTAAGCATAAGTTGTTTGCAGCCAGATAACCACTTGATCTCTCATGATGGAAAAACTAAATTCTCACACAACCTCCCACATCTTGGAATCAGCCTCACGGGTAGAAGCGAACTATTAAACGCGCACTAAAAGGCGGGTTAACACACACCTCGCTGAAATGCTCCAGAGGACCCACCCCTCTAAAATCTCAGACATGGTCTCCATAAATGAGAGCAAACTGAATATAACCACCATAAAAATAAGCACGGCTGCAGGAGTAGCCAGAAGGAGAGCAGAAAAACAACAGCTTTGCCATGAAAGAAGGAATGCGTGTGAGAGAGACAGATTTACAGGGGTCTGTCAGTAGCAGAAGGGATTTCACTCATGGTTTGGCTAGAAAAACTAGGCCAGGAAGAGCAAGACGGTATGAAGCATTGCGTGATGTGCGTGTCCAAATGTATAGTCGCATATACATGTGACTGCATATTTAAGACTGTAGAAATGAAGCCTGACTGAAAGCAAACACATTCGGCGCGCAACACACACATTGTGGTCTTCGCCCACTTTTTCCACTCAAATCATATCAGAACCAAAACTAAAACTGTACTGTGTGACTTGGACATATATTGGGGCCCAAAAGTCAGATCACAAATGAAAATGGTTATTTATTTATTAATATAAAATTGTACATTGTACACAATACAAAAGGGGTCAAATATTTAAATTAATTTAATATTGGTAAAACTTACAATTTAAAAAGACAATTTTAAATGGAATGACAAAAAAAAAGAAAAAAAAAAGTCATGTGGTGTAACCAAAAATAACCTTTTCCTACACCTGTGCACGCACATCTTAATCATTATTTATTATTTTAAGTTTTTAAAATATATTTTTTTTAACTAATTGTTTTACTAATATCATGAATTGTTTATATTATATATTTTAAGAGATTCACTCACCTTGACACGCACTCATAAGGGTCTGTAGTCCTTTCTATGATATTATTTCCCTTTTTATTTGGTTGCACAACATGACTTTGATCTGGCAGATAAATGTTTTTCAATTATTGATAAGCATTAATCTGATATTATTTTTAATATTCAGTCATTTCAGCTGATTTTCAACTTACAAATAACATTAATTATTTCATAAATATCTTCGAGTCGCACCACATAACATTTATTTTACAGCATCAAGGCAGCAAGGGGGTTTATATACCATACTATATCCCAGATTTTTAATGTGGTCTCACACTTACGGACTCCACGTTACATACAGGCCAATGATATGAAACCTCATAAACATGTGTTTACCATATTGACCTGCTGGCGTCATTCGTGCTGCTTTGCAGCAGCTTATAAACCCTGAATGTCTCAATCTCCCACGCATGTAATGTGCTCTTCACTGCACATTACAGCAATCAGTCCTGTCGCTATGGCAGCTATTACAATCACAGCTGCCCAGGCGTCTATACATCTTATAATCCACGGAGGTTCAGTAATAGATGTGGTTTATGCACATTTGCGACAAAGCTCTCACAAACATACGTCGTACAGCCTACATATTCTTTCGGTTCACACTTCGTAGCATCTAGCACCTTTTCTGCTTGTGTAAATTCAGTAACGTTTGAGATGGCAAACAGCAAGACTGTACAGGGATCCATTACAGCTCTGCACAAATGTTGTTTATCTGAGGCTGCGCTGCACTTGCACGGTGAATTAATTGAACCATCTGAGTAAATTAGTTACTAATCGGTCTCAGAGGCCTGAAAAAATGCCCCATGTTACTCATTGATAACAGCGAGCTGCTTTTCTGGGTCAAGGCTGCACGGCTCAAAAAAAAAAAATAAGCAGTCTAGATCTGGAAGCTGACATTTAGGGGAACCAAATGATGTGCTAACTTACACAACAACACTGTTTTTGCTCGAGATATAACCACAAAGGAAGAGTGTTGCGCATTTTGCGATAAAATGAAATATTTAGTGCTGTCAAACACAAGAACAAACCGTCCCTGGCTTTCAGCAAGGAATTATTGAGCAAAATACAAATCAAGCTCTCATAAGACTATTCGTCTTGCTCAAAATGGACATCTGTTTTAAAAACGTAAAAAGAGAAGTGTAAGTGCGCGTGCAGTTTTGTTGTGATAAGGTTCAGCCTTAACACTGAGATGGTTTCACACAATGCTGCAAGGTTGCAGCACAGCACGTCTTCCATTGTGGTCGTTCTCTCTTTTTCTCTCATTCTCAGCTGTCACAGGTTTGCGGTGTGCTTTTCAACAGAAAACAGGAAACAGCTGAAGCGCATTTCGCCAGTTCTCAAAAAACACAAACATGTGCAGTTGTTTGTGATCGGAGGGCTTTAAATTTGCCACGTGCTAAGTTTACTGCCATGCTCATTCTTTATCACCTTTCCCCGTTTGATGTGTCATAAACTGATAAAGTTTCTAATTAGTTCCAGAGTACATCAAAACAGTTTGACAGACAAATTCAAAAGAATAGGCTTGGCTGCTGAGCCGAACAGTCAGGGGATGTTTACCAAGGGTTTGGCCTTCCTAAAACAAATTCACACACAATAAATCTTTTAAACTCTGATCGGTACAAGAACATCATGCCACTTTTGAGCCAGAGACAAAATAATAGCTGACATTTACAGTAGGCTACTGTTAAAAACAATCTGGATCACATGAAATCTGTCAAGAACACGTCCAGGTCATATTTCACCCTAAACTCAAAGGAAATGAATGAAAATATATTTTGCTTAAAAGAAAATGAACCCTATTTTAGGGCCATTAAGACTGTTTGCATTTTTATATTATTTTAATGAAGATTACGCACATTTTCCATCACAATTCTAATTATCATAATGCAAAAAAGTTATTTTCAGTACAAAAATACAAAAAAATATATAATTTAATATTAAGCAATTTTCCATTTGCATACCATCCTTCTGACTGAAATTCAAAATCTTGATATTTAAATAATATTCAATGATCCATTACAATAATAGTACCTATAACAAAACATAAAAATAATCAACAAGAGATCAAGAGAGATTCTGAAGGAAAATAAAGCCAAAAATATGACCTGACATGTTTCCGTGAGATTTGCTCATATGTGTGAGAAAGAGTGAGAAGGGGTTGGCATTTTTATTTGTGTCTGGTGTTGCCGTAATGTTTTAGTGTTCGGTCATATATTTCTTTCTTTGAGTCAACAGTTAACCACATTTACCACAGGCCAGAGACCTTCAGAGAGAGACAGAGAAACAGTGAGTGAGAGAGGCCTTGTAAAAAACTACCCAGCTATTCTAAACATTTCTCTCTCTATGTAAAAGCAGGAAAATACATTCCATAACAGAAACAGATTTTAAAAAAAAAAAAAAGTGACATAAAATAAACCTGGAAGTTCCCTAAAAGATGAACACTTTACATTAACACTAAAAATTTGGGGTTGTTTTGAAAGAAATGAATACTTCAAAGCAAAGAATCCTGAAAATGAGTAACAAAAATGAAGTAGCACAACTGTTTTCAATATTGATATTTATAATGTTTCTTGAGCAGCAGATCAGCATATTAGAATGATTTCTGAAGGATCATGTGACACTGAATACAGGAGTAATGATGCTGAAAATTCAGCTTTGCCATCACAGGAATAAAATCACATTTTGAAATATATTAAAAAGTAGAAAACGACTATTTTAAATTGTAGCATTTCACAATATTACTGGTTTACTGTGTTTGATTAAATGCAGCACAAGAAATTTCTTTCAAAAACGTAAAAATCGTACAGACCTCAATCTTAGTGTAAAAGTGAGTGTGCTCATTTAGTTCTTTTTTATATTTTGTCCTTACTAACTGTATTATCAGAATACTTTGAGACACATTTTAGTGAAAAATTAGTGAATTTTATGTCTTAGTATTTGGTTTGTGTCTCTTTTGCTTTAATGACCGTAGCATTTGAGCTGCATTAACTTCACTAGCTTCTTTCCAAATCATAAAACACTTTCTGGTTTAAATTTAATTTAGAATCCTAGATTTTCAGGGTGGACTTTTGAACCCCACTGTGTATTATATGTATTATATAACAATTTATAGACAAACTGAATACATATCAGCAGGAAAGAGGAGACATCTCCTCTGGTGACCTTCACTATCAGCTCCATGCCCGTCTTCAGCAAATAGCAACAACTTAAACACTAAAAAGATAAGATAAGTGTAAAAAGAACAGATAACAGCAATTTTCCTGATGCTCACTTTATAAACTACTGCACAGACAAACATATAAAAAAATAAGGCTGAAAAACTACTTTTGAATGCCACAGAAATACTTTCCTGATATGCTGGAGCCTTATACACAGAATAAAAGAATACTTATGGCGTCTGCTTTCATATGTATAATTAATAAAAAGAATAAGCTTATCCTGCCAGTTCCACAGAAAATATTCAGTCTGTTCTGTGGGATGAAAGCGAAGAACACCTGGCAGGAGTAGAAAGAGTCTGAATAAAAGAAGAAAGAGTGAGAGAGAAAAGCAACCAGGTGAGTCTCTCCCACAGTGACACAGAGACTACAGTTTCCTTCCAGCTGCTTTCACTCAGGTCCTCTTTTGTTGTGGCCCTACGCTGCAGATGAAGAACGAGAGGGTGGTTGAGCGCCGAAAGGCAGATGTGAGAAGAAAGAGGAACAAACTGAGCCCACACAGTGTGGAGAAAAACGCACACACACACTTACAGCAAATCCACAGATATGGTTTTACTGTGAATTCTAGCATCTAAATACAATCTCTCAAGCTGTGCCAGACTACCTTGGAAAACCAGGAACGCCAGAGCGTTTTTGGACAGAATGACTTAAGCAGAATATGAAACAAGCAAGGCAACTTTTGGCAAGACCTGCAGGTAAATAGATGCATTGGACCTGTTTGAGTCACACGACAACCGCAACCAGAGAACTTATGTCCCGTTTCAAACACTCTCGCTGCTCGGACAACTACAGGTCACACGAACAGCCATCCAGGTCTTTTTATGCTCCCCTTTTGTTATACTCGTCTTCTCCCAGCCCCCATCTCAGTCTTTGTCCATTGAAATCGAAATACCCTCCAATTCAGAGCGCTACCAAGCAACTTGTGAAAACAGAAGCTTGGGGACTGAGCCAAGTCAATCCACCCACTTTACTTTTTTTTTTTTATTAATGGAGTCAGCGTTTTGACACGGTACCCACAATGCCTTGTGTTTGATCTTTTGCTCTTGCTAGAGACAATGATCTATCGGAAACCTGCATGTTTTCCCTTCCCAAACACAAAAGAAAGATTTAATCGATATAGACAACCTTACCATGTAATTTTCAAGCTTTATGTTAGAAGAACATTATTTGGAAGAAGTAGGCTCGGAGAAAGCCAAGCATTAGCATTCCCATTTATTTTAATGCTAGCTACTCAGCTAGCACAACCTGAAAGTGTTTTTTAAAAACTTCAACGTCCCTCATTTCACATGACCCATAAGTGTCATGTATTCAGTAACTCCATAACTGCAGAAACATTATGCTAAATAGCACGACAAGGACACGCTGTACTAGCAGCTATTCTGAGCTATTGTCAAAATGCAGTAGGCAGGGAAAATACCCAAAACAAATTCTATTGCATACTTTTATAAGAGCCAACTGAGGAAAAAGGGCACTGCTAAAACATCTTCTGCACTATAATGAATTATTAGCAATATGCTAAACAAGAGAATAGCCATAAGCTTGCTTTTGGTTCCAGCACTACTAGGCTAACTGCTAACTAGCTAAATTTTGACCCCTTGGGCTAAAGGCCTGTTCACACCAAGAAGGATAACTATTAGACTTTATTATATTAGCATCCACACCAATACAGAAGTTTCAGTTGTCTCGTCTGCCACTTTAAATGCTCACGCTATTTAAAATTGGGTGGATTCTGACTGTTAATGTTTTTAATAAGTAATGGTGGGCATTTATAATTAACTTTAAGCAGGTTAAGGTCTAATATTTTACAAGCTAGAATCATGCTCTATTGATGTCCACACAGGCTTCCTTTCTTTGTCCTAACGCAGGGGGAAAAAAAACGAAAAGCAGGTCAGTGACAACAGGGCTCTGTTACTAAATAATGTCTGGCATAATTTGTCTAAAATGGTGGGACTGGAATGGCATATATCAGCATGCTCAGGTCTGTGATACAAAACTATCCCAGTGCCGTTATTGTAAATATCTTCCCAAAAAAAATAAAAAATTTTACCTAATGAAATGCGATTATGAGCATGTTTTGATAAAGAATAAGACCAGGTCCACGGGAAAACATTGCCAAGATAGGAAATCTTTTATTACAGAGAAAAAAAACTTTTCTTCCAAAATATAGAAATCTGTACAACTTCCGCACAATCAATTTACATGAACTGTACAAATTTACAGCAGTTCATCACAACATACCCAAGACTGAGGAAAAGAATGAACACAAGAGATGTACAGACGAGAAAAATCACAAGATACAGACAGCTTTATCTTGGGTTGCTCAGAATTTTTTTCTTTTTCTGTTTTAATAAAAAAAAAAAAAGAAAGAAAAGATGAGGAAAAAAAACAAGGAAAGTCTATCAGCACAGAGCATGGAAACTGATATATATATATATATTTTTTTTTTTACCAAAACAACTTTGGTCCTCTCCAACACTCCTAACACAAATGGCTTCACTTATGAAAGAGGAATTCATGTTAAAATATGAAATACAAAAAGGAACACGTCTACACAGCAAAATATCAATTATTGGCACTTCCCATATGTATGGTCATGTACTTACTCTACCATATGTTGTACAATAACAATACATTCTACAAATATGGAACCACCTCAGATGCGAAAGTGGCAATAACGTGAATCACTTCTGAAATGACCGACAAAAATTCCCAAACGAATCATTCCCTTCTGTTTTTCACATTTTAACCTGCACATCCATAAGGGTTTCAATGAATGTCTGTGGCCTGAGCTTGGCAATACATTCCAATCGAGACGCGTCGGCCTCAAAGTCACATAACTTCAATGTTTAACCTATAAGTGCATTTCATGTGCTCTTGCCTCCGAGTAGACTTGAGTTTAGACTCACAACGATACTTAAAACTTGTGTGCAAACGCTTACCGAACTGAAACGGAGAGTGGAAATGGTTTGCTGATGTTATTTCGGTGGAGGAGGGAGTAAAGTAGTTTAAAAGCTGCAGATCTAAAAAGCACTCGATTTGTCTGTTCCAATTTGGTTACGATCACCAGAATAAGGTTAAAAAGCTTCACTACTAAAAGTAAATCAGGCGAAGGGGGCCGCCTGTCAGAGTTCAAAGCATTCAGAAGGGTGGGACGGCGAACTGCATCCAAATATCGAGGTTCGACCCGTACTTAATGTCAAATTGATTTAAAACCGGATTTCCGCCTCTTTAAAATGGACCAACACAACACAGAAAGGGACGGCAGTGCATCAACAACCCGGCGTTACCCATGGTCCTCTAGGGTCAAAAGTATTAGCACACATAGGACTGATCATCAGCACCTTGTCTCAAGGCAAAACCAGTCCTTTGCACGCAAACCCTGCAAACCTGCTTATTTCAGCCCATTCGCGCCAATGTAAACAGAATCGGCCAGAACCAGGAGCACACCGCATGTCTCTTCCCGTCCCGACTCGGCCCTGTACGTAAGGCTCAGTAGGTTTTGGAGTGCGCTCGGTTTGTGTGCTGGCATAAAAACTCTCCTCCGGGCTGCGAGAAGGGGGCCGGAGAGGATTGTAGCTGCCCTGATCTGAGGGTCCTACCCCCTCCTTCGCCAGGCCTAGGGAGGGAGGTGATATGTTTAGATGGCGCACTCCTAGTTAAGACTGAGACCGGTGACGACTGGCTGGAAAGTGCGTCGGGAGACCCTCTGTAACAAGCGAGCATCACTGGCCCTGTGATTCTGTGATAAGATGGGAAACATTGGTCCGATTTTTTTATGCCGGTTTGTTGTTTCTTTCCATGTACTGGCCTTAAATGGGGTCCTAGAGATGGAGAACTAATCTCTAACAGCCTCAATCAGTCATTTGAAAGGATAAAAATGGCTAGAGAGAACAAACTAGTATTGAAGTGCCTTCAGAAATATTGCAACAAGAGAAAGCCAATTACGACAACTGAATGACGTGGTACGCAATGGAATGCAGCTGGGTCGAATCGAAACGTCATCCCACACAGTCTAAAATGTCAAAGTGCATTCAACGTCCTTTCTAAACCTGGCAGAAAGTAAAGACCGCATCTGTTCTAAGTCAACAAATACAAAAACAAACTTTGCTACATCTTTCATTTTGGTATGACGAGGGGCTTAAATAAATCAAATGTTTTGTTGAGTTGAGTTTTTTTTTTTCTCTTTTTTGTTAGAAATTACATTCATCCAGGAGGGAGCCCCTAGAAAAAGCTACAAGCATGAGAACCTTTGCATCACAGTGCCATCGACGGCTAGCGTGGGTAACAGTATGACACAGGTATTACACCGCGGCAGAGCCAGTTCATGCCGACCTGAAGCCCAAAAGAAGGCCCGGGTGCGTACCAGACACCGAGAAAAGAGACAAAAGTACCGCTTTGTGGTCCAAAAAAAAAAGTGAGGTTTTTAGCAAAAAAGAGGCTCGTAGCGGCTACTCGGGTCTGGTGTGGCTGCCGGTGGGTCTGGGCTTCAGCTCGACAGCGAACAGTGAAATGATTTGAGAGTAATTCCTTAACATTTTAGAGGGAGTTTATGCGATAACATAAACCGTGAAAGCGAAAGTGCAAAGTCAACATCGTCAGACGATGGTGGAAAAAGCCGCCCCAGGACCGCCGCCGTAGGAGTGAGCTGGGGGGGCCGGGCGATGTTTCAGGTCTTCATTAGCTGCCCCAGGGTCAAGCCTCTGGTAGATCCAACACAATAACAGAACAGACAACCAAACGAGTGAAAATTAAACCTACGAGGTTTCCATCACCTGGACGATAGGACACATCCTGTTTTTTTTTTTTTTCTTCCTTCTCCTTTCTCTCTTTTTTATTTTTTAAAAATGACTTCTGTGACCCATTTAGCTGGACACAGTCATCATGTAGGGTTTAGCGGGGCTGGTGCGGCCCAAAACCAGTAGTTCCTCCTTGCAGCTGATGTGACTGTCCACCATCGGGGATACCTGGGCGACAGAGGAGGCGGGGATGCTGTTTCCAGTGGCGACGCTGGGGTTTCCATTGGTGCTGGGATGGGACTCGTAGAGCACGCAGATCGAGCCGTCCTCTCCGATGCGGTAGGACACTTCGAATGGGTCAACCCACAATGTGAGCTCACTGGGAAGCAGCAGGTATAGTTGCTGGATGCTCAGGCCGATGCGCTGGCCTGCCTGTCCAACAAGAGGGTCCATCTTGTGGTTGATGCGTATGCAGCGATACCCAGAACCTTTGTTGGGACGGTCTGGGAACCAGTGGTGCTTGTATTGCTCTGTAAGAGAGAGATGGAGCAGGAGGTTTTGTAATCTTGTATATGAAGTAATAAATAAAATGCATTTGTAAACAAAAAAAAAAAAAAATTAACAGACATTACATAATAATAAATTCATTTATTAGATTGAAATGTTTAAGCACTTTTCTTCAACTCAAGTTACAGATGCACAGATATTAAAATTCAGGATGATAAATCATGTCCAGTATTACAATTGTGTTAGTATCTATGCTAATTCTATGATGCTTTATTTTCTAAAAACAACCATTGGAACAATTAAATTCAATAGTTATAACTATTAATTGTAGTGCGTACATTAAAAGACACTCATTTTAAGATCTGTTAAAAAAAGATGCTATTGAAAAACGCTGTTAAGCTTGATATTTTATGAAATATAAGAGTGGAACTTAAATGTTTTAACTCAGTTGGGAATGCATAGATATTAAATCTTTTAATTTTTGTATTATAGCCAATATAGAAAAAATGAATCTATTAGTTTGTCTTATACTCAATTTTATAGTTTAATATAACTTCATTAACATTTTTGATTCTATTATATTATTAGTGGAATTAAAGAACAATATTTTTAATTTGAAGCAATTGCTAGATGCAAAATTATGTGGAACATGCATTAAATATCCATTATCAGCTGATAATATTCAGGGATTATTTAAAATAACAAATATTACAATTTATGTAATTCTTAATTATATTCATCATTAACTACACTAAGACGATGGTTATGGTTAGTTTTCTCTCTTTTCTTTTTTTTAAGAAATGTCCATTTATAGTTTTAAAACATTCAGATCCAGCACTTTACATAATTACAACAATAAGTTTCAGAATCAACAAACTCTTATTTTGTTGGTGTTATTCTAACAATAAAGGAAACAATTCAAGTAAGGACTTGACTACCCACGCATTCCCTAACCATAATAAATTAAATTACAGTTTTAAAAAAGAAAACAAATTCTGAGAATTCGGTCTGTTATTGCAGCAAAAGTTATAGTATAAAGGGGGCAAGGATGTTTTTCACAGTGTGAAATGATCGTTGGTAGAATACAGATAAAGAACTATTAACCATCTGTGTCAGAAGCCTACGTGACGGAGAGAGAGAACCATTTGATTGCACAATCCCTTTTTGGCCCGAGAGTCACAAAGTCTTCAAACACAACGAGAGCAAAAGGGTGAAGTCCTGGCAGAGCAGCTGGAGGGGGAGGGACCATCCTCTTAAAGACAAAGCGTCCCTTTCAGACAACCAGATTTGATAAAATATTACGGCTCCAAATGGATCAGCTTTGCTTTTTCGCTAGTAGATGTTTGTGTCCATGTATTTCCAGCTAATTCATTTGCTAAAGATCAAATCATGACTCTTAAAAGTGCCAAGTTAGACCCTACACAAAGGGCTCGTTTTCCAAAAAGAAAACGACTTCGCAATTGCATTTGCTTTCCCTTCTGGCTCTGTGTATTGGGTGACAGGTGGAGAACAGGAGACGAAGGGATGGGTCTCAAGCCTCTTTGTGCGGCTCTGAAATAGGCCAGGCCCCCGCAGGCCACCTGTAGACCTGGGTTAGATAATGCCGCCTGTGTGCTGTTTGTGACGTGACGTCCCTTTCTCCTGAAAGCCTAGTATACAATGATCAACGCGGATCAACCCACCCAAAACTCTGGACGGAGCCCAAACCGCAACAATGCTCGTACTACGCATCTAAATGTTTAACGAAGTGAAAATGTTGCTCGTCAACGTCCAAATAACTTCATTAGGAAGTGTTATTTGTGAAACGAGGCCTGCTGTGAGATTGAGAATTAGGACAAAGCCGTGACGAACGTGTATTTAGAGATGTGATTAGAGCACAGGAAGCAGAAACAGATTTTCAGATCGATCTTACACAACACCTGTGTTTTCAATCTGGCAATCCTCTCTCAAACGCACATTTTAACTGTGTGGAGAAGGAACTAACCCACTTTTTCTACCCAGTGGGGATTATGAGGAGTCTTTGTTCCATTGTGTGGACATATGGTTGGGTTGAAAACGACGGGAAGGGAAGGAAAGAGAAAAACTAAACAAGTCCACTGCCACAGTAACACGTGATGTGAAACAAGCAGCCACACATCCTCCCTTCCTCCACCGACGGCCATTTTGTCTGACAGGGCCTCAACTACATTTGTTTACAAACAGCATTTAGTGACTGCCTGTTCCCCACAAAAATAAAACAAGGATGTAATAATACTAAGTTTTCTGACCATTTACAGTTCCTCATCTGACTTCAAACACTTTGTATTTGTGTATAACGTGAATTGACTTTTATCATCATTACATTATATTTTTTTATTGTTAGTGAATTTTATGTTTGATTGTTATTCAACTGCTTAACCACTTATTTTTATTCTAAATTATTGTTTTCTGAATCTGAACAAAGGGTCTCACAATATGCTGGTCCATTCAAAAAAATAAATAAATCAGGAAAACAATGGGTGGTTGGAACAAAACAAGACAAGGACAACAGCATTAAACAAACATTATTTTTTATGCTTTTTTTCTTTCATATGATCAAATATTTGGATAGGGAAACTAGCATAAAGTGTAAAAGCCCGTGATGTAATTGAAATTAAGTGAAATTTGCATCTGAATGCAAAACAGCTGAAAATGTTATTCTATTGTCTATTCAACTTGTTGCAGTCATTTTTAGTACGCTGTATACTTACACGTTTATTATAATGAAACGCAGGCACAGTGTGCATCATTTGCACTAATACCAGTATGCATGTAAGAGATGAGACATCAACCCCATATCTGAGATCTTCAGACTTGCTGTGCATTACGTAATTTACTGCCTACAACATATGGCACACCATTTTAACATTTATTCCTTGAAAAAAAGAACTTCATAATTGGATCCTAATTAGTTTTTTTTTTCTTTTTTTTAATGACTACCAATTAATATGAATTACCTTTTCTCAATGTCACTGTTAACCAGTAACCGTAGTACTGGAAAAGGTAGTAGCAACACTTGGAACACATAAAAGACAAACTAACTAACAACCAGTCTATTTAAAACAGAATAACATGTCTAGTATGTTACTAATAACAACCGAATAGTTATGGCATGGCGACTAGCAACAATCAAAAACATACCAGCATGTTATGAATAAGCAATATTGAGATAATAAATGCATATTGGTCACTACTTGAATAATTTCCAATGAATAGCCGTCTCTCATAAAATAGAATTGCTTTCTAGTCATTAAAACTATGTAATTTTAACCACAAAAAAACCCACTATAGTTTTATGGAATTAATGTTAAAACGGCTTTCCATTGATTCATTTTTTTTATTTTTTTTATTTTATGAACTACATAAATAGCTCGTCAGTAAACTGAACTATTAAACACGAGATCAAGTATATTTTCTATGTATACACACATCTATAAATATATATATTTCGGCCTTTTTTCTGTCTTTTTTTTTTTTAGGTCGCTGTTTATGTCGATGTTTTTAGCTGTTTATGTTCGTGCGCAACGCGCCCGCGCGCTTCCGCCTATGTGGCCAAGCACATAAATTAGCTCATAAACAAAGAGATCGATGTTTTTCCACACTTTTCACAAACAAACGAGACACATACATAGAAAGTAGATATAATAACATTCATATTCGTCTGTAAAGGCAGATATTTACCTAACAGGATGTCCTGTAGAGTCTGGCTGAATGTCTGGAGCTGTCTGTCGTTCATATGTCCTTTAATCCGCAGGAATCTCGACAGAAAGCCGACGGCGGCGCTTATCTCTGGCTTCATCGTTCCTCGGGCACAGAGGGTATGCATTGAGAGGCTCCGTGCGCGGTATGGCCAATGCGCTTTTGTTTCCGTTTGCAAAATGATCCTTGTTTTTCGCGTGTTTTATTTCTCTGATGCCTATGCTGAGCATTTATTTGTCGAGGGAGGGAAAATTCGGAGAGTACTACGTGTTCCAGGACGGTACAGTGCTGTGTCTTGGCTTATTTTGTCCGAAAACGCACACAGAGGGGGGCTCCACCCTCCTCCGTCACTGTCCTCCAGCAGAGTAGACCGTGAGGAAAGCGAGCAGCGCTTATGTAATGCCCCCGCCGCTAACAGCAGCAACAGCAACAACAACGAGCCAATCAGGACGCTGACACGAGGTGACGTGCGCGCGGAGGAGTGGGCTCCTTGCGTCACAACTCTAGAAATAAACAGAGCATGTGAAAAGAGGGCTGGATGATGGCTTTTAACCCTTTCCTCTGAACCACAACATTGCAGACACTTTTCATGTACAACATTGATATGCATACGTATAATAACGACTCGGGCTGCCATTTAAAAAGATGTACTTCTGCATTCTGTAGTATCCTCTGCTGTGATATTTGGAATTTCCCAACTCTCTTCAAGGGGAAGACCCGATGTTTAGTGTACTATAGTGTCTTTATAAACTCACACGTACATCCCACACAACCACATGTTTTCTAACCCAACAGTAGTTGTATTTTAAGGAAGTCTGTTAGATAAGATATAAAAAAAAAAAAAAAAAAAAAAGGAAAAATGAAAGAAAGGCCCACTTGAGGCGAAAACAAGCTTTGATCATTTTTACCATCTAAACAATATATAGGCCTATGTCTATATGAAGAGTTCAGATGCAAAGGCCTCTAATTGCTGTTAATTGTCGTAAGTGTAAATTTTTCAAAATTGATAAATAAGCTTTCCATTGATGTATGGTATGTTAGGATCAGACAATATTTGGCCGAGATACAACTAGGCCTATTTGAAAATCTGGAATTTGATGGTTCAAAAAAAAAATATAATATTATTATTATTATTATAATAATAATAATAATAATATGGAGAAAAAACGCTTTTAAAGTTGCCCAAATGAAGTTCTTAGCAATGCATATCACTAATCAAAAATGAAGTTGATATATTTACGGTAAGAAATTTACAAAATATCTTCATGGAACATGATCTTTACTTAATATCCTAATGATTTTTGGCATAAAAGAAAAATCTATAATTTTGACCCTCACAATGTATTTTTGGCTATTGCTACAAATATACCCCAGCGACTTAAGACTTGTTTTGTTGTCCAGGGTCACAAATGAGCATTTTTAATCAGGCTCCTATGTATAGGCTCAGTAATTTCACTTCAAATGGCAATGAATAGGTTTTTCTCATTTCATTTATTAAAAAAAAAAAAAAAACTAGGATTCTTATTTTTATTTTTTTTTTGGCACTATAGTGCACTGTACTTGCATAAAATGACTCTGGCTTTTGAACCCTGCTGGCAAAGATAGAAAATGATCCAAAAAAGGTTGTCAAAACAATTTGTATTAGCTTCAAAAAGAGCAAAAAGAAAATTACGGTAGACTGTATCATTAGGTTGTAGACCCGTACATTTCCACGGTTTGTTTTCGTCCCTGAGAGAAACCTTGGCATTAGCAAAACAGCAGGTTAGGATGTTTGTATGTGGCTATGTATTTACTTACCAGTGGGAATAAACCTCTGAAAGGTGTTTCAAAATGACAAGGAACACGCTGACCTAATTCTGTTGCTTTTTCTGTTGTGGCCAAAGGCAAATCACCTCTGAACTACCATGAGCTGACTCAAGGCTCAACCTGACCTGCCCTCCACACCTATTGTTCAATTACACTGACATCTTGGTTGGTCCAAGAGCAGCTAATGTCAGTATTTAGCAAATAATTATTCTGAGACAGTTGGGTCTCAGGCCTGGTCTTCTTTGCAAATCTCTTTGACGCTAATGTTAAAAAATGTGCAAGTCACTGTTTAGTTGGCAGCATTTAGAAGGCACATTTTATAGAAGCTACTTCATTTTTAAAAAAGGCACTTCATTTTTTTTTTTTTTTTAATTAAAAAAAAAAAAAAAAAAAAAAGTAGCACTAGGCTACCAATTAGACTGGCTCAAATGAACCAACAAAATATGGAAGCCTGACCATCTCACAAAAATAGTTACTAGTTATTGTGTCAAATAAACACAAATGAACATCAGAAGGTATGTAGTTTCAACTGCAGAAAGATGTCAATACACCATTTTTCAAGTCCAGGTCCACCAACGTTATCTACTCTCCTGTCTGGTTTGTTTGTCACACAAAAATGGCATTATGATTAGTCAGATCGCATGTCAATCAAACTCCCTGTGATCTCACAATTCTAACTTTTTTCCCCCTCACAATTCTGACTTGCAAAATATTGACTTCAGAATTGTGAAATATAAACTAAATTCTAAGAAAAAAGTCAGAATTGTGAGGTATAAGCTCGCAATTGTGAGAAAAAAAAAAAACAGAACTGAGATAGTCGCAATTAACTTATTTTTATTAAAAAACAGAATTACGAGATGTAAACTCTGAATTTAGACAATAAAGTCAAAATTCCAAGATGTAAGCTCAGTATTCTTAGATGTAAACTCAATTGAGTTTAAAAATAATTCTAAATTTCTGTCATGCAATTTTGTGTTCAGAATTGCAAGAAACATATCTTCCATAGGCTATATTTGAACCACAATGTTAAACTAAATCCATGAAACAGTTAATAATCAATAGAGTCGACAGAATCGAAGCCTCAAGTAAACACGGCAGCCAAGCAAAGCATAGCAGGCCTAGTCGCCATTAACCAGCACTAGAAAAATCCAGCGTGACTGAAATTTTATATACAAATTTTAGTGGCGGCGATGAATCACAACATCACTATGTCTGTCCTCTCTCCACCCACAAGTCCAGGGACTCGAAGGGTTGAGAGGATTTCATGCATTTTGCATGAGATCAACTTTCCCCACTTCTTTTAGGTAGGATTTTGACAGTGGGGGTACTGACTCTAAAAGTTAACGCTGAAACCAGAACAGTGCTATACTTAGTCCTCCTCCATAGCCCATAGTGCATCAAAAGTAACAGTGATACCCCATATTAACAATTACTGACCCATTACCGGAATACAGATTCCACACAGACAATAATGACTGTAAAAGAGAACAGAAGGAAAGCAAACACGTGACATGTTGAGTTTGAGCTCCTTTCTCACTTTTGTCAAGGTGAATGAGATGGACCATGTAAGACAACACCAATAAAAAGACATGCTGTGGATTCACTTGACCGAGACAATGTTTTATTACCCCGTTATTTCTCCATCCCTCACTCTTGACCTCACTTTAGAGAATATTGCCTTCATCCGTTAGAACTGACGCAATCTTTCCCCTTGACGCTGCTGATAGTGAGTAAACATGAGAGCGGGATATCAGAGGTGAAGAGTGAGAATAGAAGGGTGGAAGAACAGAAACATACTTTCAAGGACATAGTTTAGTTTTCATAACTAAGACTTCTATCAGTTGTCTCAGAGTGTTAACAAGTCAACTTGTAATTTCTATTAATATAACTTATTACATTTGTCAGTAATATTTTTAAATGTTTTTTTAAGTCGTCTTTTATCCTCATGAAGGCAGCATTTATTTGATAAATACAGAAAAAACCCCGTAAAATTGTGAAATATTATTGCAATTTAAAATAATGGTTTTCTATTTAAATATGCTTTAAAATGTATTAAATATATTTAAAATGCTGTTCTTTTTAACTTTTTTTTTTTTTTTTTTTTTTTTTTAAATCCTGAAAAAAGTAACAGGTTCTAAAAAATATATTAACCATTCAGCATGGCCAGACCAGAAATAAATTCTATTTGAAAGACACAGAAAACCATTATTTTATAATATATATATTTTTTTCTGTTTATTTGATCAAATACATGCAGCATTGATGAGCTTAAAAGACTTCTTACTGATCCCAAACTTTTGAACACCAGTGTAAATGTAGCAGAATTTTTTTTTTTTTCCCCCCCCACACAAATGTAATAACATTACATTGTGGCAACATTCTACCATAACGGAATGACATTTTACATTAACCACACTATCTCACACCCATCACACAGACACATTTTACACACATTACACATACAGTGAATGATTTTCATTGGACTGAGTACGAGTGTGTGGTGTTTGGGATGTGGCTCTGACTAACAGTCCTGGTTCAAACTAGAAACAGACTTGAAATAAAAATAAAATAAAAAAAAAGATACCAGTACTAGTTTGCACAATTACTTGATACTGTTGTCTTCGATCCACACTTGTTTATTTACAAAACATTTCATTTAGATTCTCCTTCTGTTCTTATATCAGATAGTGACATTAATAGATCATTGTATTTAAATCTCTTAGGTAAGAAAGTGTTTGTTAACTGAAAAAAAAAAAAAAAAAAAAAAAAACCACACTACAGCCAACACAAAAGTTCAATGCGGTTCTACCAGTATGTCAGAGCATGCAGAGTCATAAAAAGGAAAGCCAATAAACCTCAGGGACTGCAAAGATTTTCAGCATGGCTTATGAATAAACTGCTGATGGAAAAAAGGGAAAATGTCCTTCAGGTATATAACTATGGGTCCAAATAAAACCTCCAAACCCCTCCATGACTCATCTCCCTTTCTTTCCTCTAGTTCTAATCCAGGAAGTATGGGAGTGCTCTAACGGTTGGAAGTGAAAACCCCCAACTGTGTGGTTTGGCCATGGCTTCCACACGCAGGACATTCCACTGGAAACTCAACCCCTTTTTGGCTCAAAAACCTTCACATGCTTCCCATTCATTTCCACAGGCTCTGAAAACACATTTTTGAAACGCTAACGAACCGGAAGCAACATTCGGGAACAAATAATCCATTTTCTAATGTGCATTGGCCCTTGATAACCTCTGAACTGAGCTCGAGCAACCTTACAGACCTTGGCTCTATTAATAGGGGTGCTAATCTGTGCTCCCCACACTCCGTATCTGTCCATATCTCCCCTAGTCGCCAGGCTGGTATGACTTTATTTTTAGAAGCGAGAGAGAAGAGGAGCCTGTTCCAGAATATCCTCATAAGCCCCCGGCTCCATCATATACTCAGGAATAAGATATTGTGTAACTTTGCTGAGACACATATACTGGGCTTAGCATCCCTAACTACTCTTCATTTTTACTATTTGTAAAAATTTCATTTTTTTAGTCTTTAGACAAAGAAATCCTTTAAAATGTTGTATTTGGCTATGCCATATTAATACTAAAATGTTACCGTTACTAAACATATTGGAATTGGCATCCAGTTTTAACAAAAATAATACTCACATACACATATATACAGTACCCAACCCTAATATACACACACACACCATCTCACAGAAGTGAGTACACCCCTCACATTTTTGTAAGTATTTTATTATATCTTTTCATGTGACTACATTGTTATACAAGCTGTGCACTCATTACTTAACACTGAAGAAATGGCACTTTGCTACAGTGTAAATTTGCCGTCCCCTCAAAATAACTCAACACACAGCCATTAGTGTCTAAACTGCTGGCCACAAAAGTGAGCACACCCCTAAGTGAAAAATGTCCAAATTGGGCCCCAATTAGCCATTTTCTCTGAGCGGGTGTCATGTGACTCGTTAGTGTTACAAGGTCTCAGGTGTGAATGGGGAGCAGGTGTGTTAAATTTGGTGTTATCGCTCTCACCCTCTCATACTGGTCACTGGAAGTTCAACATGGCACCTCATGTCAAAAGAACTCTGAGGATCTGAAAAAAAGAATTGTTGCTCTAAATAAAGATGGCGTAGGCTATAAGATTGCCAAGACCCTGAAACTGAGCTGCAGCACGGTGGCCAAGACCATACAGCGGTTTGACAGGTTCCACTCAGAACAGGCCTCGCCATGGTCGACCAAAGAAGTTGTGCACGTGCTCAGCATCATATCCAGAGGTTGTGTTTGGGAAATAGATGTATGAGTGCTTCCAGCATTGCTGCAGAGGTTGAAGGGGTGGGGGTCAGCCTGTCAGTGCTCAGACCATACGCTGCATCAAATTGGGCTGCATGGCTGTTGTGAGACCAAGAGACCCAGATAAACTTATTTGGTTCAGATGGTGTCAAGCGTGTGTGGCAGCAACCAGGTGAGGAGTACAAAGACAAGTGTGTCTTGCCTACAGTCAAGCATGGTGGTGGGAGTGTCATGGTCTGGGGCTGCATGAGTGCTGCCGGCCCTGGGGAGCTACAGTTCATTGAGGGAACCATGAATGCCAACATGTATTGTGACATACTGAAGCAGAGCATGATCCCCTCCCTTCGGAGACTGGGCCGCAGGGCAGTATTCCAACATAACGAACCCAAACACACCTCCAAGACGACCGCTGCCTTGCTAGAGAAGCTGAGGGTAAAGGTGATGGACTGGCCAAGCATGTCTCCAGACCTAAACCCCATTGAGCATCTGTGGGGCATCCTCAAACGGAAGATGGAGGAGCGCAAGGTCTCTAACATCCACCAGCTCCGTGATGTCATCATGGAGGAGTGGAAGAGGACTCATGGCAACCTGTGAAGTTCTGGTGAACTTCATGCCCAAGAGGGTTAAGGCAGTGCTGGAAAATAAAAGGTGGCCACAAAATATTGACACTTTGGGCCCAATTTGGACATTTTCACTTAGGGGTGTACTCCCTTTTGTGGCCAGCGGTTTAGACATTAATGGCTGTGTGTTGAGTTATTTTGAGGGGACAGCAAATTTACACTTTGTATACAAGCTGTACACACTACTTTACATTGCAGCAAAGTGTCATTTCTTCAGTGTTGTCACATGAAAAGATATAAATCACATTTTTGTAAATATTTGCGGGGTGTACTCACTTCTGTGAGATTGTATATATCATTAATGCCATTAACATTTCTAATGTATATAAAAATATTATTTGTGTGTGTGTGTGTGGTAGTATTAGTTTTTATTTGTTCTATTCATTTTGTCAACAATACATTAATAAAAATAATTTATCGTCATAAATCGTCATGCACATTTTCATCTCGTCTTTATTGATTAAATAAAAACAAACCTATTTGTTAAACATTTTTGATGACAAGATCAACACTTTCAGTGAAAACAGATTTTAACAAAAATTTATCACCTACACCAGGCCTGAGCATCTGCAAGTGCATTCAAATGAAAATATAATGTGCGCAAAGCCCATAGACAGGGTGGCAGAGAGTTTGAGGAACATCACAGCGGCATTCTGGCCTGTACTTAAGCGGTTTTGCCTTAAATGAGGCGTAGCAGAGCAGGGCTGATCCAGCTCTCTGAAGTCATGGAACACAGTCTGGCTGTGGGAGGAATGTTACGGGTTTAGGCTTGAACCGTTTCAGCTGCTTCGTACATATGCTTTGGGTGATATTTTAATCTCTGCTGTAATCACGAAGTATCACACACCCCAATATCATATCAGAAAGGATACAACCTTGTCCAGCTTGCCCGGTGTGCATGTGTCTGTGTCCTTGCAGTTTTGCCAAGTACTATGTGTTTCTTCGTGAGTCAGTCTGTCTGTGTGTATATGTGTGTGTGAGGACACGTTCAAGAGCTCATATGGACGTTTTCCAGGTTTTCGTCTCAGCTGAAGCACAAATTCACCACCCTGTGAGTCACATCCGGTAGCAGGTCTGTGGGTCTGTGTTTGTGTGTGCTTTAACATGAGCCTGAACACACTGCAAACTCTCCCTCCTGTCACTGAACTCATAAAGAGAGTTCTATGCTACAGTAATTCTTCTGTCAATGCTAACTTGTGTGTAAAAGG
The DNA here is from genome assembly GCA_036784905.1 of Acrossocheilus fasciatus. NCBI lineage: Eukaryota > Metazoa > Chordata > Actinopteri > Cypriniformes > Cyprinidae > Acrossocheilus > Acrossocheilus fasciatus. The sequence goes on from CM071941.1 coordinate 12,079,170, forward strand.
AAAAGATGTACGTAAAATTAACTCAAACATTCAAATACTTCCAATTTTATATAATTGAATGAGAGTTAGAATTTAAACCTTAATTCTCCATTTCTGCAGAGCTATAAAAGAACCACTGACTATTAAAATTTTCCTCTAGAATGCAAAGGCAAGAGAGGACTGATTTTTCAACCAAGTAAACAACTAAGTAAATAAATATATAAAATCATACTCATGAGGTTCCAGAGCTATGAAAAAATAATTCTCATGTCATCCCAGGTAGAAATTACTATTAACAATATTTCTTAAAATATAATATAACTCAAAATACAAGATGAAGTATTATACTCAAAATGTCCAGAGATATGAAAAAAAAAAAAAAAAAAAAAAAAAAAAAAAAAGTAAAATTTCATAAAATAAGTGTATTTGATTTATTATTATTCATCAATTCTAAAATAAATAATAAAAAGGTATATTAAAAAAAACATTACTTATTTGTATATACTTATATTATATAAGAAGATGATGAAGTAGTAGTAGTAATAATAATAGTATTATACTCCAGTAAATGTCCAGAGATATGAAAGAGCTTCCTCTGGCAATTCAAATTCTCATATCAGCCCAGAGATTGATTTTTTTTTTTTAATTATAGATTTTAATCATGTATTTAGCCAGATAATTAGGATCCATCTCACATCTAAAAATACAATGGTCACACTATCACCACAAAAAAAAAAAAAAAAAAAAAAAAAAAAAAAAAAAAAAAAAAAAAAACAGTGCAAGCAAGCTACAGTCTGCTCTGTCCATACTGATCTCAGGCATGTCTCAGGCTACGAATAGGCAAATAGATGACACAGCTCCTGAGGACTTAAAAGGGTGTGTGTGTGTGTGTGTGTGAGAGAGAGAGAGAGTGAGTGTGTGTGTGAAACATGACAGACAGCCAACAGTGAGTCATTCTATAACCAGCTCAGCAGCTGTTGCCTTATCAGATGAGGCAGAAACCCATCACACATGCACAAGATACGCACGTACACTCACAAACAACTAATACCCATTTTACAACGAGTTTGCTTTATTAAAACACAGACCAGATTTTACTTCCTGCCACATCTGAGGACGTTTACTACAGTTTAGAGATAGAACATCATCTGAGTGGATGGTAAAATAACTTACTACAGAAAGGAAAATATCCTCCTTTCAGAAATCACTGAACACAAAGCGTCACAAAATGTAAGCGATGACATTAAATACAGCTGGTTAAAAAAAAAAAAACAAAAAAAAAAAAAAAAAAAAAAAAGACTGCTATCAGCAAATGTGAACCTATGTAGTCGGATTATTTATTAATCAGGGACAAATGTCACTCAAAGTCCAACATCGATGCATTTCTACGGTCAGCTTGACCTCTGTGTAAATGGACATGATAAAACTGGGTTTACTATATGACTAAGGCAGTCTGTGCTGTAGGTTGGATGTGTTGACTCTTTGCGTGAGGTTGTGCTGTGGTTGCAGGTTTAGAGATTAGGCCTCTGATCTGTTTTCAGTAAACGGGAGCCGCTTTTACACAATCAAAAGTGACACAAAAGAAAAGAATCTTTCCCCACTCTCGACCTCATCACATACCCCTCACAAGCTATTTAAAGAGACGTCTTGCACATATATGCATGTGTGTGTGGGGGGGGTTGTTTTAGAAAAGTTGGTGCTAAAAGAATCTAAAACTAAAGAAAAAAAAAAAAAACTCCATCCCTGACACACTAAATGTGACAATCCCAGTCACACATTTCTTTAAAACAGGTTAAGATGTGCTCATTAACTGTTATAATGACAGATAACTACCTTAAGAACTATTTGAACAGGATTACTCTTCTAATTTACATCTCATGTGCACCTATTAAGGTATGACGTCTGTCATTTCACAAAGTAATTCAGATAGGATTAAAAAAAAAAAAAACCTCATAATTGACAAATCATTTCTAAAAGTAAAAATAGATCTTGCTTTTGAGGTAGGGCTGATGAAAATGGGATGAATGGATGGATATTTACAGTGTACAATTAAAAATGTTTAATTTAAAAAATTTTCAGAGTACTACTGAAAAGTTGGTTTAGGGTTAGTAGGTCATTTATTTTATTGTTGCTGTGTGAGAAAAACATAGACCTGTTTTTCTCAGTATTGAAATCGCAAAGCACGTCCGCAAACCTCAACCTAACGTCCTCAGGGGAAACTAGTCCCATCAAACCGGGGCAGTAAGTCAACCATCACTCAGACTTGGGTGTTTGTTGGGACATGTACCTGTCAGCTGTAAAACAGACTCGAGCAGAGGATGGGAGGGGGAGCACAAATGAGAAAAATAGCTGTGGGTGTGTAATATGGCAGCTGTGAGGACGACTCAATGACAATAACAGCCAAGCAGAGAAGAAACTCAAGACAAAGCGGCTCCTGCCCTCCACAGGTTTATCAGTTTTCACTTAATCCCCATCACCCGGAGTCAACAGATGCTCAGAAGGCCCTGGAGCCCAAGCAACATCACACATCACGCCAACTTCAATTACATTAATTGGAGTGTTTTAGAAGAAAATGCTATTTTAGTTTAGTTTTTCTACTTCAAAATGTCACATTTAATTCAATGCGTTTCTTAAATGTTTCTTTGTAATTATTTGTGATTTAATTTTTTTTATCATGTGTGAACAGAACCCTTTGAACAGGTTTAAGATGTTGTAACATTGCCGGAAAAGATCCACATTGATGCTGTGTGTGTGAATAAAGCCGTACAATTAATGGTTTGGGCTCGTTATTGTCCAAGAGAGACAATCACAATGTTCTGTTGGGGTACAAGAAATCTTAATATATGATTCTTTAACCATGTGGATAGACAAATGAATCAACTGTGAGAGATTGTTATATATTAATATGTTAAGAAAGTAACATCACAGAGCTTTAATAGCTGCTTTATGAATGCAGGAAGTCATTGATTGTGAGATTTGGTCAAAAATAAAAAATAAAAATGATAAAATAAAAATAAATTGAGTTTAGTTGTTTGTTTTCCAGTTTAATAAAAAAAATAAAAATAAAAAATTACCTTAAAGACTAGGGGAGCTTGCCATTTTGGCACCATTTTTGTGCTTAAAAAAAAAGTTTTCATTATCATCCCTCACTTTCTCCTCTCGTCTTGTTTATAGGCTTCAGTCTCTGCTGACTGAATCAGTGATGAGACGTGCAGTGACAGAAAGAGACAGGTGTGCACAGCTGAGGCAAACTCACGGCCACAGAACAAGGTGTGTGTTAGACAGACCCACCCTCAAACTCCATTCCCTGCTGACTTACCTCTGATCTGTCCATTACAGTACACACTATAGCACAAATAATCTCAAATTAATTAAATTAAAGACTGAAACAGCCATAAATCATGTTTAAACATATGGGTAGAGTAACCTTGAGTATGTAATCCACAACAGCGATGATTCTGCCAGCAGTGGATATATGGATCCTCCATTTAAATTTACAGCACTTTAATGCTTTCTGGGAATTAATCCCGAGTCACATGTTAAATAGTGAAACCATTAATCAGTCCTAGTAGATAAATCCGACCTCTTCTAACAGTCTTTGTCGGCGTCTCAAATTAAATTACCGGTCCTGTGACTTTAACAGTCCAGCGGTGTCAGAGCATCACAGCTGCTTTCTCACAGGTTTGCTGGCTGTGACTAACTTAATTATTCAACACATACCTGTTTACACAAACAATCACATAGGTAGTATTTTTTTTTCTATTAGACAAGGAAAAAATATTTTGGACCTTGGTGCCTAAAAGTTAGAATAGATGTCATATTTGACACAAATGAAAGCAAAGCTGCAAAGGATATAAGTCAATACTGAATCATTAAAATGTCAACAATACCAAAGCAGTGGTTGTCATGGTTTCTTAAAAATAGTTTGTGAAGGATCATCGTCAATTGACTAGCATATCAGCAGTTCTTGAGATCATATTTCGCTTGCTTAATGCTTGACAAGACAACAGTCATTTCCTGAATCTGATTCATCTGAATGACAACACAACCATTATTCATCTGATCATTCATCTAGGAGTGTCTCAGGTATTCTACATTCTAAAAGATCATCCCCCAGTAGTCCATTTCCTGGTCTTGTATTTTGGTGCCATTATTGGTGTTCTTCCCAAGCAGAGGTGTAAATTATTTGAGCATAAATATGGTAAATTTGCACATTTAACTGCAGTAATATTGAAAATGAATACTTATTTAAACTTCAAAAGGGGAGAAAAAAAAAAAAGCATACACACCGTACTTTCTACTCCATATAATTTAATTTAGAATTCTTTATAAATACACATGTATGTGTACTTTTAATGTATTTTAGATGAAGTAAATGCAGCCTTGGTGAGCAAAGTCTTCTTTGAAAAAAAGTTGACCAAATGGAAGTATTACAATCATTTGACGATCGATCGATGTAATACTAATAAGTTAGTCAAAAACATGCTGCCTCCACAATGTCACAGAAAATTCCTCAGCAGCACTCAAGAAATTACTATATGTACAGACACACACGTGTGTGTGTGTGTGTGTGTGTGTGTGTGGACAGAGCCTTGTCCTTAAACCCAGCAGTCTTGCATGACAGCCCATCAATGCATATTGCATTTCTAAACATTAAAAAAAATAAATATATATATATATATATATAAATAATAATAATAATAATAATAATAATAATAATAATAATAATAATAATAATGAGACTGCATTATGCCGAGGGGTCCCAGAGGGAGATTCAGAAAACTGAGTGTGGGAATTCCAGCTGACGTCTGAGAGACTCAAAGACTCCTATCTACCTTCAAACACAATCACAGAAAAATGAGCAATCAAAACACCCACGAGAGAAAGACCATCAGAATGACAGAGCGAAAACAAATGGGGGATGGGGGAAAGATAAGAGGAAGGAAAGGGACTGAATACAGAAGGAAGAACTAATGTAATTTAATCTTGAACATTGTGCTGCTCATCATATTTCAGATTGGATCTTCACCCGGCTGAAGGGTAGAGGTGTGCTTGGCTCAAATCAGATTTCAGCTGGGAAATTGTTCTTTGTTCAGGCACTGTTCTCAATCTAACAGCTGCCCAACAAAGTTAACTGGCTGGTTTGTTTGAAGGCTTCATAATAAGAGTTTAATTTGTCTGTGTCCTTTGCTTTAAAGGGGTCAGATCATACATTTTTTAATATTACATTCTTCTCCAGCAGGTTCACTTTTTTTTGGTCGTTATATAAACGTTATTTGGTTTTCATGACCATTTTCCACCCTCACTGACCCTTTAAATTAAACAAATTATTTGCTGTGGTTGTTGCTTTAAAATGTTGGAAAGTCTATCAAAACTTATGCGGTGTGTAGTTTTAATGTCATTTTTGTTCAGGAACCACAATATTTAACCGGCTTCTCTCTTACAATTTCACCACGACTGCGTGGGCCAAACTCTCAAACGCTCAATATGCATTTTTGACATAAAAATGGTTATGATCATTTGTTAAAGTTCAGTTGTCAAAATCAGAAATTTTAGAACAAAGACAAATGTAGTAGTCTATACCAGCGGGAATAATGGTAATTTTAGATGACCTTTCAGATATAATCTATAATAACATTAAACTTACTTCATATTTTCTCTAAACCTTAATTGGATGTTAAGGCACCTGCAGTTCTGGCCAAATTAAAGCTACATTGTGAATTTGCACGTTATAATGTAAGTATCAATAATGACCCCTTGTGTTTAATTTATTTATTTATTTATTTATAAATATTAGTGAAATGATAGAATGATTTAATAAAAATAAAAGTCAGAATGATTCGCTATTGTCTTTAATTGGCCTGTTAAGCTAAGCCCTCAAATCACTTCTTATTTAATGGTACAGTAGGCTATTGCATGATTTTATTTAGTTTAATAGTTTACACTTTGCATAGAAGTTAGCAATTCATTTTTAAAATGTCACATTACGTTCTTAAGGGCTCTACGCTTACTTTTCTTAAAAAAAATAAAAATAATAGGAACCCCTTCTTAAGGCAATATTTCACTCCTTAAAAGGTCCCCCCCCCCCCCCTTCTAATTATCCTTTGTAATGCCTCTAACTTTACTAAATGTCATCTTTTGAGTCATTTTTTTTAGATTTATAAACTTATTTTAATAAACAAATTCAAATAAAATATAAGATACAATCAGGAAGAGTAAGTAACTAGCAAAGATGAATTGATGCTGAGTTCATTTGACATGGCACAGAAAAGCACAAATGTGGCATTACGGAATATTTACAGACTTTGACTCAGAGGTGGCATTCACGCATTTCATAACTTTTTGAGATTAATGTTTTAAATATAAAGTTTTGAATATAGAAATATTAAACGATTTAAATTACTAAATTAATACTTTAAAAGTGAAACTGAAACCGTCAGTATAGGAGGCAGCAAGTCACTGCTTTGTCACCGAATCATTCATTCAATCGATTCGTTCAAACCGCTGATTCATTTAGGAACGAAGCAAGTGACTCTTTATGAATGGGTCATTGACTCAATAGATTTGTTCAAAAACGCAGATTCATTCATAAACGAAACCAAGCTGTATGCTTTGGAGATGCGCAGCGGCTCAACTGTGACTTTGTTTGGAACCATTTTCGTTGACAAAATAGAGCACAATCAGACAACAGTGTTCCTAAAACGTAAGTCACTTAATTCTAACTTCTGTATATAAATCAAAAATTTCTAAAACTGTTGCAAGTTAAATTTCACATTTGCCAATCCTTTATAGCTAATCATTAAAAGCGGTCACTCCTAGTTCATCTCGATCTCACAAACAGTCCATTTTAATGAATGAAGCTCTCTACACTGCACAATGGACCTATTATGTACATCGTCTCTACACTTCGTTTGTTATAATGGACGACAAAAACTGCAGTCAGCTTTCACAATCTGTGCTGTGATGAGTAGGACGCGCAGCAATAGAGAAGCACTTCTATTGGCTGCAATCTGCTCTTGATGGCCAATCAAAGACGGCATTGCGCAGCCAACCATATACATTTTATTTAGTCTGCATTGTGCTTCAGTTATATGCAGAACTGGGATCGCTTTCGTTGTCTTTCGAATGGATAAAATACAGAAGTTTTTCCATTTCCAAATAAACCTAACCAGTTGGAAATGAAACACCGTCCCCCCTCAAAATTCACTCCCTGGACCAAAAATGTTCTTCTTATAATTACAATACGTTTCATAATAAATCAAGTTCTTTTATCTCAAAATATCAAGAAATTTGATTTATATAAGGCCATCCAATATGTTAAAAAAAAAAAAAAAAAAAAAAAAAAAAAAGGATAGGATACTCTTTCTAGCCGAGGAGTTTTGTATGAAAACCTACTGTACCCTCAGCCCCATTGTTTTAACAAAAAAAAAAAAAAAAAAAAAAAAAAAAGTAAATTGTGACTCTCACAATCTGACTTGATTTCTCCGAATTACCACTTTATATTATTTCATAATGTTTTTCTAAGCTTTCTCACTCAATTACCTTTTTTTTATCTTTTACTCCGAGGCGGAAAGAGAACTATAGAGGCTTCTATAGTTTTGTGTTCACCCAGACAGCGATCTCTTATGTCAACGAAAACCTAATTTAACTGAAGGATATTTGAGACCAAGAAAACAAATTAGATGGCCTGGCAGGGAAAAAACTAGAGAAGGATTTAGGACCAAACCGCCTGCGGCACTTTTGGCCTTTCATTTCATGTAACTTCTGCCTTTCTCTTTTTCTTTCTCTCTCCTTCTAATTCTGTCATTCACACATTGTTCTTCTCTCCAGCCCCGGACCACAGGTACCCACCCGAAGCCTTAAATACCCCAGAGAGGTTAAAGGTCATGCATTATGGAGCTTTTGTTCCAGTGGTTCATGAGAAAAAGAGTCAGGGAAACCGGGGCGAACACGTCAAATCAGTGTGTATGCCGTTACACTGACCTCAGGTCAGTGCCAATGAGAGGTCAAGCCTGACCGAGCCCGCGTCTCAGTCTAATTACAAAGAAGGGAGGAGAGAAAGGAGGTCAAATGTGTTTTGGCCAGTAAAGTGTCATCACTATCAGATATATGCACATGGGAAGAAAGCCATAGTTGTCCATTTAATGAAATGTATATGCCTTCTGGGAACAGTTTAGTATGGATTCAGCTTTTTTAGAGGAGTCAATGACATGATGCAAATTTTTTCTGGATCTATTGTTTATTATATAAATATTCATAGATAAATATGCAAATATATCGATAATAAAATATCACAATATAAAAAAAAAAATAGGATTATTAGTTCATATCGTACAGTATATAATGTGTGACTGCACAAAAACCTATTATACTTATGATATATGACAACATGATATTTATGAGTTAAGAATTCATTATACTTGTTAAAACAACACTTTATGCTTTGAAAATATATATATTTAATAATGAGATGTTTACACTCGCATACATTCAAAGTGTTAGCAAAATTACGACTTAATTTTAACCTGGTATTTATATCAATTTTAATCTCGTTATTAATCTCATTTTTACAACAACACATTCAAACTTTTCTTGAAAAACAAGTTTGCAGTTTAATTCACGGCTTCGCTTCAGTGTCCCATGTGACTAATGCGGGCTAAACAGAACCCCCTGCTAGATGGTCTGTGAAAACAACTTTTTAAAATGCTAACTGTAGAGCGCTTTGAAGATTAAAAGCTGTTTACGGTTAGATTGTGCTTTGGTTTTGCTCCGGGTTCGATAAAGCTCTCATGGTCTGCTAAAACAGGAGGTAACCATGGCTTCTTTGAAGATATGTGGGCGTATGGCTTATCAAAAAGTCAAAAATAAGATTCAGACAAGTACAGGCATTCCTGGTAAAATTACAGTGAAAGGGTGCAAGATAAAGGTGGAAAAGCAAAGCAGTTCTGTGAAATCAGATTCAAAGGATGGAATTCTTTAGGATTCTTGTAGGAGGACGAAAATGTAAAGCAGCACTTGATGAGATTACGGGGGAAAAGCCATGATTTCCAAATGCCTCGAGTCTCTCTGTGGCACCAATCTGAGTATTATAATTCTCAAAACTCAATCCTTCAGATATTCAAGATCAGTCATAATAACTCATTAAAATTCAGTATTTCAGCTCCGATATGGATTGTGTCAGCTAAAGAGCTTTTGTCAGTTTCAAAAAGGCCAAAGGATTTCCTTTTGAACCCAATCTGTTTTTGAATGGTGTTGAATTCGGTCTTCCGAATGAATTAAAGGCTGGCAGATTCAATCTCAAAAGCCGTAATCTATTCTAGTTTATCGTACGTCAATATCAAACAAATTAATAAAGGGGGCACAATAACAACTCAATTGGAAATCTGTAGTTTCTCTCACAGATGCACAATCCTATCAATACAACCCAGAGACACGAATACTAAATACGCCATTGTTACATCATTTCCATAGCAACAGTTCGAACGGCTTTTCTTTTATTCGTGGTAATTAAATGGAAGTTGGATTATCCACTTTCCCTCTAAAGTGCAATTAAAGTCATTTCCATTTTTCTTCAAATCAATAAAAGAAATATATATATTTTTTTTTTTTTTAAACCAAGCCATTGTGTGATGCATTTTGAAATTTTAGATGCAGATAAATGTACAAAGAGCACAAGCAGCTGTGGGCATATTTTTGACTCACTATGCATTTCTGAAGCGGTCTGTGTTTTTCTTTCCATCTATGAAAAAAGGTATTTAACAGTAATGTGATAACAGCAACTAGCACATATGCTAACTCAGTCATTACCAGTGCAATTAAAGCTTCTTTGGTGCCACAAATTGAATGCATACAATCAAACAGAAATGAACACTAACAGCCAATGAAGCAGTTTCTGTGGTCTCGCTATGGGAATAACTAGCACAAATCGCCAGTGACGTCGCCGTCAATACTAGACATTCCCAAGAGCATGATAATGGCTTTTTTTATGACGGTTACCTTAAAAGCCCATCTACTGGCGTAGAGGCCAGCTGATTTGAACCTGGCCTTTTCAACATGGTATTGTCACACGTTTAGCGATATATATATATATATATATATATATATAAAGAGGCAGATCACAACTCCGGTTTTTAGCTTTAAGAGAGCTGCAGTGATAACAGTCATAGAAAGCATGGATTATAGACAGCAGCTCTATGAACACAGACTACATGACCTACTTCAGATGTGAAGTCTAATTCGGTGAAAAACGAGCCACAGATATAATATTAAGACAGATAGACCAAAAAAAAAAAAAAAAAAAAAAAAAAAAAAAAAAAAAAAGTTAATTTGTTCTCTAGCACCAACATAACTCCTTTCACTTTCAACTCTTTATATTGGGCCGTTCCCTGTAGGAACACTGCCAACTTAGACATTATCAGCTAATGAACTGCTAAGCATTGTTCGTTTAATATGAGACAAAGCATAGAAATAAATGCACTGACAAAAGCAATGATCTCATGGAGGAACTGTGATCCATTCTTCTTGGGTTATATAACAAAGAAGCATATGTTATTAGTATTGAGCCTCTCTTTCACTTGCATAATGCAAACACATGCATAAGAAAATGCATGTCCAGAATAAACAATAACAGTATATTTATCGCTTATGTATATTGTGCATCATGAAGATACACAAGTTCCTCCAGAACATGCATCCACTGACACAGGCCAACAAAGCAATGATTGGCATGTTTTAAAACATCTTGAATGTGCTTGTGTACCATATTTCAACCCAAGTTCCTTTGGAACTGAATTGAGGTTAAAGTTGCTTAATTTTTTTAAAAAATTCACACATACACTTTTTTAAATACTATTCACATAATGTCATAACATTCAGGTAAAAAAATAACTAGACTTCCATCTGTTCATCAGACAAAAACTGTCCTATGGCTTCAGGAAACTTGGAATATAGGGCCGTTTAAAAATTCTTTTATAATTATGGAAGAGAGCATTGTGAACATTTTTCAAAATATCTTTTTTGTTCCACAGAAAAAAGGGAGTCATACTTTTACAGAGTAAATGAAGACAATTTTCGTTTATGGAGAAACTAAACTGTCAATCTGAAAGGCATACTGGAGAAATAATCAGGCATCCCCATTTAAAAAAAAAAAAAACCCCACACACACACACACAAACAGTCCCATTCCCAAAACGTCCTGCACGGGAAATGCATTAAGGAGACAATGATGTCATGCTGTGGATCGATATGATGGAGGTCTTAATGTAATTCAGCTGGAATGGTACACGCAGCACTAAAGGGCGTATTTGACTGCAGCTGCAGTGTTCCCTTTATTAACACACACACACACACAACAGACTGTCTCACGTGCGAGTACGCACACACACACACTTAACCAAATGCTGTCATGTGTTTGAAGCTAGTCGGGGTCATGTATCCGAGTGCAGTGGTCTGATTGCTTGATGATATTACCGCCAAGGTCTTCAATAAAACATAGCACAGAGAATGGCCACTGGTTGTGTGTATCAGCATGTGGGTTTGGCGTTTTAATACACCAGTGTATTAAAAATTGCATGTAATCCAAAGCACTTTGTTCTGCCATCATCATAAAAGACACGGTTTTTGTCAAGCGCTCTTTCCCTCTAACTCATCCTCTCTTACTCATCATAACGTCACCTACTTCAAATATTTATTAACACGTTTGTCACGCTAGCCCACAACCAGCGTACATCTGTGAAAGAGATTGTGTGAAAAGGACAGAAAAAGCAAAGAAAAAAAATGAAAATGGCTTTCTTTCTTGGCTTTGACACAAAACATATTAGCTCTTTTCCAAACTCTCAATATCTACTGCCTTTGGGCAACGCAACTCATAAAACATAAGTGATTACATAGGCAAATAGTGCTACTTACATGGGACACGACTCAAAAGATTTCCAATAATGATGTTAGCATGCTGCTAAGCTAACATATGCACTAATAAGCATATGAAAAACCACACACACTCAAATTATGAGCAAATCTCCAACTTTAAATTAGATTTAAGCTCAAGATCATAAGTGTGTTTTAGTATTCAAAGACTGAATCTGCATTTTGGTCAACTCGTCTACCATCTCGGCTGATTCTTTTCAATAAGCTATTCACAGTGCAGAAAGGATACATGTGATTTTGCCAACACACTATCATGGCAATTCGTAACTATATTATGTTTTGGCAAATTTGTGGATAATTCATTTGAATGTGTATGATCTGCTTACACCCTAGTGACGGTTAGGTTTAGGCAAATCATACATTTTTATACAAATCCACCATGTACAATAGATATATTTTCTTTCAACATCAATCTTTAATCTTAATCTGTTATTCTATTTCCAAATAGTGTGTTTGATGCGCAAACATGCTGTCTATGTATAGGTAGCTCACAAGCTTTTGAAACAAAGCAACTGTTTATATACAGAGTAGGCGTTAAATGAATAGAAAATGCAGCATGTATTCTTGCTTTTGGCATTAAAAGATCATTGCTGTTTCTCTTTCACAGCCTCTGCTTTCCTGACTGCTCCGTTCCAGTTGATGCGCCCTTCATATAATACGCTTTCACATGCCATTTACATTAGAGGAAAACTGTAGGTGGAGGGGTGGGGGTAACTGGAAATGACCTTCACGCTGTCGGCCAGCAAGACGACAGTCGCTGTTTTCCACAGCAATAGCACAAGATGCACTAGTTACAGAAAAAACAAAATCACGGTGCTCCATGGAAGTTCGTACTTATGAGTTGGAAAGTCAAAATTATGTGTTGAAATCACTGTGGTCAGAGCAAGATGGTAATGCATCTTTTCCACAAAAAGTACAGCATGAATTTTACTAAAATTTATGAAAGTGCTTTGCACTAAATTTCTATGCATTCTAACATTTGTAAAATATTGTATTTTGTAAATAAAAAAAATTAAATGAACCCTCCCAACTCAGAATCTCTTGGCTTTATGAAAATTGAGTTTCTCAACTCATACAGTAATTACGAATTATGCCATTCATATGCGTTCAGTCTGTAAATATGATCTTTTCTGCCTATGTTTAGGCAGAAAATATGCTCAGCCTAAGTTTGCAGGTCTTAGGTGATTTAAGTTGGCAGTTTGGCTATAGCTAATAAGTGCCTACAGCCGCTATAGGCCTAACCAGCGAACAAGACCAGCAAACCAGTTTAAACTGGTTTAAAATGTTAACTTTTTTAGCAGTGTGGTAGAGTTAAACTCCAAACTGATACCAACAGAGTTTGAGTGTTGCATGTTGCTATGCTGCTAACACCACAAAATGCTAATAAACATGCAAAATACATTCATGAATACTGGGTAAAAGTCTAAGCTTAAAGTTACAGATACAAAAGCACAGGACCAATATGAGAGCATGTCTTTAAAAGGGCACGTCAACAAACTAGTACATCAACTAACAAACCAGCTTAGGCTTGTTTCTAATGTTTTTTTTCAGCAGGGTGGATTCTGTCTGAGCTATAAACATTTCCAAGAGGGGCGGCTGATGGTCTTTGTCATCGTCCTCAAAAGAGATCTCGTGCCCTGCCATTTGAAAGCACCCTTTCTTCAGCCAGTGGCAGGAGAAACCATGGCTGTGTCACATCATTCTTCCCTGCCCAAAAGCCAGCTCTCAACTCTCACAAGCCTTGAGCCAAGAGACATGAAAAGACCCTCTCAAAAGAACAGGGTTACAGTCCAGAGCGCCAGGGCCTGCTAGAGGTCTTCATTGACCAGCACAGCAGACAACAACAATGACTGTCTGTGACTCAAAAACACCCTCCCCCTTCCTTTTACGGCCGCCACATTTGCGTAGTCCACGGCCCCCAGCACACTCACTCACACACACAGGCAGCCGCACACACATCTGTAGTCACAATGTCTGCCTTTTCTCATGGCCCCCACAGGGCCTTCTGTTGGAGTACATCTCTCAATAGCCTGGTTATACCAGCAGCCAAATACCCACCTCCAAATAGTACAGTCACACACACAAACAGCCGTCTGATAACCAGGCACAGCTGGCACTCAGAAAAATATGTAGGCACGTGAGACGATTCCCATCAAAATCATGTTGTGACTCATGACATATGCAAAAAACTGAGACCAAAACAACCTACTACCAAGAAACAAGAGAAAAGCTAAGAGCTAACAGCTAATCATGCTAGTTCTTCTTTAACTGTCAAAATCTTCAGAAACATGACAAGAGTACTGAAAACGTCAAGCAAGTTTGTAAGAGGAACTAAGACGTAGTGCAGATACTTTCATTTCCTTGTTTGTCTTTACAACTCACATTCACGTGCAGAAACACGGACCTTAGCCTTAGCATAACAACAAACTGAGAAACCTGAGATCTAGGGGAGTGCGCATGCACATGAACCGACATTCGTTATCTTTCCTTGTCATCCCAAACCCGTGTGTTAGCTAACTAGCGCTAATGCAAAGTTTGTTTTTATGGCTGATATCATCATCTCTGTTTGCATTTACTGTAGGCCAAGACCTGTAACGCAGAGATGAAAAACAGCCTGAGGGCTTCAACCACAACCCTGTTCCAAACACACCCACTCGTACGGCTCTGTACGACTCTACAGAATAAACATACCAATAACATCTCCATTAGAGGAGAAAGTGGCGAAAAACTTTCAATTACCGAGCCCACACAGGCCTCGTCACAAAGCAAAAAACACTTTTTTTGGTGCACTGGTGCATTAGTCACGTATGGCCCATACAGAGCACTTCGAAGGCTCATCCCTACTGATGAAAACATGCTTAAACCAGCCTAAACCATCAAGTTTGTTGGTCTTATCTGGTTCAAGACGGTCTAAATATCTTCAGAAAAATTGTCATTACTCACCCTCATGTTATTCCAAACCCATAAGACCTTCGTTCATCTTCAGAACACAAATTAGGATATTTTTTATGAAATCCGAGAGCTTTCTGTCTCTGCATAGACTGCAAGGGTACTAACACGTTCAAGGCCCAGAAAGGTAGTAAGGACATTGTTAAAATGGTCCATGTGACATCAGTGGTTCAACCTTAAATGTTATGAAGCTATGAGAATACTTTGTGCAAAGACACTGCCGTGTCTTAATTTTTGTTCTGAAGATGAACGAAGGTCTTACGGGTTTGGAAGGACATTACGGGGAGCAGAATGACAATTTTCATTTTTGGGTGAACTATCCCTTTAAAATTGCCTAAAACAAGTTGGCAAATCAGCTAGAACCGTAACTGGTTTAGGATGTTTATTTCAACAAGATTGTTTTTATGGGTTTTAGTTTGTTTTTTGTTTTTTTCATTTCTCATGTACAGGCACATGCATGCCAGTCGATAAGCAGCGCCATCAGGACAACAGATCTTTCTCAAAAACAAGTCCCCAGGGGCAAACACAACTGTGTGAGGACACATCTGTTGTGTGACACATTTTGCATTTTTTATTTTGACATATACAAAAAGCTGCCTAAAAACATATCACATCAGATAATTGCTAGCTGAGCGGCCTGCGTTTCTTGTGCTACCTGAATACTGTGAGGTGTGGCGGCCCTGTCTGTGCTTGTATATCACAACCCGAGGGAAGAACAGAGACGATAATGCGTTTGCGTAGCCTAAACAGAGTTCTGCGGAATATAAACACCAAGGAAGAAAAAAAAAAAAAAAAAAACAGGAAGATGTGTTTTTTTCTTCTACGGGTATTTTGAGGGCGTTATACCTGCTGAATCAGGGACTTTTATTTGTTACCATAACAGGACTGACGGCTGTTGGAAAATATAAAGTTTCAGAGGACTGTTAAACACACCGGCCTTCCTCCGTTGTGGGCTGGTTGGGGTTTAAAGTGGTGGTGATGTGTATGTGGGAAGACTGTTAAGGTATTTTGAAGATGAAAATATCCACCCCTGAGTGTGTGAGTCATTTCACATGTGTGACAGACAGCTGGAATAAGCAGCTGTTCTTCCGAGAGCTCCGCGCACACACATAGCTCCGTTCCATTGGGCTTCGGTTTTAATTTGTTGCAAGCACTGCCTCAGAAACTCAAAAGTCCTGAATTTATTACAACGTTCATGTTTCTGACTTCAATGCAAGACATAAAGAACAAAAAAATAATTATATTGTAAACAATAAGCCTAAATAACCACTGTATTCAAAATTATGAAAAATATTCATTACTGTGTTACATAAAGTAGCCTAAACCATGAAAGTCAAGTCATTAACTTTACACAACAATTAGCTGTTCTGTACTTCACATCTTTAACTGTTTGAAATACAGCATGTAAAATTTAAATAATTAGCAAAATCATTCATTATTATTCACCACAAAATGGCTTTTTGCTCACTGATCTCTACATTTAGAGAACAGATACATGCTGGCTACAGATCAGGATTCTTTATTCAATGCTTCAAATCAACATGCTCCTTCCAACTCTCTATTTCCAACTCTTGAAAAGGCACACAAGTTACAAATCTCTGCTTTTAAAGAGGTTTGCTACTGATGGGTCCTAACTGATTTGGAACACAGCAAATAGCACACAGAAAACACTATTTAGTAGTTAGCATGTTGCTAAGCTAACAGCGTGATACTGTAGCAATCATTTAAAATACATTTCACACATAAATATTTAGAAAAATAGTTTAACTTTAATTAGATGCAACCGTTTTTGAATACACAGGAAATTGGGGAATTTTTTTTTTCTCTTCACAGAGCTGGTTGCAATACATTCTGGGATTGTCCTTCTCTGCAAAGTATACATGCAATACTCCCTTAAAATTCTAAGACGCCTTTCACACAGAATGCGTTTTCATATACCACTGCACTGCTAGACACATGCCTTTTTTTTTTATATCATCTTGCACTCTCAGAAATAAAAGGTACAAAAGCAGTCACTGGGGTGGTACCTTTTCAAAAAGGTACACTTTTGTGACTATTAGGTTCAAATATGTACCTTTAAAGTACCAAAATGGACCCTTTAGGTACAAACATGTACCTTTTGAAAAGGTACCGCCCCAGTGATAACTTTTGTACCTTTATTTCTGAGAACGTGCACTACCCAGCATTTTAGAAACGGTGCTCAAATGAACAATTCAACAGTAAGCGTCTCACATTTTTCATTGCAAAATCTGTGTAAATGGCCCCAGAGACACTTCTTTTGGCTAAATTCTTGGCAAAAATATGCATAGGGATTCAAAGCTTTCTCCTTTCCTTCTGCCCTCTCTCGGTTCTTGCACCACAGCTGTTTTTTGAATGCATCTCCCTGACTTGAGGTCAGTGGTCCAAGACTGCCAGTTTCTCAACTGAACAGAGGCTCTCATTGAGGCCTATAAGGCTCACAGCACCCTGCAAGATGACATTTGACCTTCTTCAATGCTAACAATGCAGAGACTCAATCCCACAATGGATTGGCTATCTGGTTTATTACCATTTCACAGCACTTAAGAGAAATTCTTTGTCCAAGCAGGGGGCAATTAAAAAGTCTAATTTATGTGGAAAAAACACATTCAGCACAAAACCAGTAAAAATATCCTTATAAATACTTCTGGCAGGCGCGTTCATAATTGTTCATAAAACTCGGCAGCACAAAGATTCAAGTCTGGAGATTTTTAGTTTTATATCACAATGTGCAATGAGGCAACCATGCACACTTGTAATAAATAATTGCTGTGCATATGGGTGTGACGTGTGAGTAATTCATGGGAGTATGGTTAGACTGGTTAAGTATGATAACAAGAACCGGCCTTCTCTCAAGCTTACAGCTTTCTAAGCCAGTGGTTATTGCTGCTAGACAGAACTGCTGGATCCAAAGTGCTGGGTCCGACTCAAACTCGACACCCTTCTGCTGTGCGTCAGCACTCAGACATGCCATGAACACACCTGTCAGGGCTGCTCCAAAACGCAGGGAAAATGAATGTGAATCATTGAATCAGCACTGAGGCAAAAAAAAGCATAAACACATCCTCACATGCAAGCGAGAAGAGCTGCTGGAACACCGACATGCCCACTTAGCCCCAGACGCTTCCAGGAAAACATCACTTCCAGGCTTTGTTGCTACAACACTTAGATGGTCTAAAGCCTCTCCCTGAACAGGCCCCAAAACAATTATCACAAATACAGACATGCATGTACATACTGGTCTACAAGCTATATTTAGTTTATGCAACTCTTTGTCTGTATATTTGTGTATATTATTTAATTATTGTAATAAATCAATTTTAAACGTTCAACTTTTGTATGGGTGCACTAATAATAAAATAAAAACACATAATATATACAGTTTAATAAAATTTAAATATTAAAAATGTTCAATTTACTTGCATAAGAGTAACATGTATATATAGCCTACTTCATACAAGCTTCTTGCATAACATAGACACGCGCACAAACAATCGGTCTGTGTTGGCGTTTTACTGCAGGGCTCAATACGATAAGGTCAGAGATAAGAGATTAGTGCAGGAGCCAATAATCATCAGCCATACATGGACACATCATAAAGAAGCAGGACACCTTGATCCATGCGTCAATGAGGCTATATAAATGTACACAAACACAATTACATATGCATGAGGCGTTATGATGTTACTGTGTGCCTGCCGATCAGTTATTTCCAACTTTGCGTGGAATTTAGTACATTTTCTGCCACACAAACATATATGAGAACTAAAATTAACCTTATCTCACATTTGTCCACTACATTAGATATAGCTTCAAAAGCCTTTTTTTATTCATTAAATCCAGAGTACTATGGTCTATAATAACCTTTGACCCCTACACATAATTTAAGACAACATAAACTCAAAATGGCTAGTGAAAGTAGTTAAGTGAAATATATTTGGGGGGGGGGGGAATGTAATATATAAAGAAAAATACAAAAAAATAATAATATAAATATATATTTTTTTTTTTTATATATTAAATATAAAATGTATGATTTTATATATAAAACACATACAAACATACATTTATATTCATTCAAATTTTCAAACAAATTATAGCAGTGACCTAATTTTTAAATGACACTAACATTGACAGAGAGAGATCAGTGCATGATGGCACACCTATCTGCCGCATACACCATACGTACAGCAAAACCAATCTGTAAAGTCAACTGCAGTTCAGAAACCAGCTCTTGCACAACAGATTTAATGCTTCAGTCACCATAGTGATGTACAATCCTTGTGTGAACCGCAGAAGAAATGAATGGCTGCAGTAAGGGTGGAGATGGGTGGTACAGTTAATAACCGGGGAATGGTTTACATCACTTACAAAGGCCAACACAAACATCTCAAATTGATATAAATGGCGACTGTCCTTTTATACTCTTATCAATTTTATAAACAAAGTACCTATCCTATTCCTTTCTTTGTCTGTCTTCCTGCACCTGGTGTGCTGAATATAATGCTCCTATGACATGGGACACGAAAGTCATAACTAGCATCAGATGTTGGTTATTGTTCACTGGTCCTACAAAAGCCTCCACCAATGACTGATTGGATAATAAAATAAAAATAGCCATTTTCAGTTGTCTTGTTTTCGAGGTCAGCACAAATTAAACAAGGTTGCCCACGTTCTTAGCAGGAGCTCGTATTTCTCTCCACATTGCCAACTGGATGAAAAAGACAAATTCACTGCCAGTTCCAACGGGTCACGCTCTCTGCCCAAAATGACTAACGGGAAAGAGAAGCTCTCCGGATGGAGTGACGGTCCTCAAATGGCAAGACATGAGTCATAAAAGGATGAACAAACCCAAACTGGAACCAACAGCTGAAACTTGCGGAATTTTGTTATAATCATCAAAAAAGGTCCACACTATTCCTATTCATCCCTCAAAACATGTGCCTGTCTTCAATTATAAATCAATACAGAAAATAATTTTGTTCAAGAAGCAGCTAAATTAAGAATTCTTCCAGTTCCTTTCCAACTACAAGAGTCATGTGGCGGATGTAGACCTTTTAATAAACAAATCAATTTAACGAAATTAATAAACATCTAAATTCTTAAAATTAAACAAAACAGTGAGTCACTCACGTATGTGTGTCACAAAATAGCACATGAACAAAGACTTCTTTGTATATTTGTTTGCATAAGCAAATTTCACAACATTTTACAAGCAAATATCAGCATTAATATGATTAAGCATTTCAAATAATCAGTATCAGTGAGGAAAATACCATTTAAATCAGTGGTTTGCAATCCTGTTCCTGGGGACCCACCGCTCTGCACATTTTGCATGTCTCCCTTATTTAACACACC
Source organism: Acrossocheilus fasciatus (assembly GCA_036784905.1). Lineage (NCBI taxonomy): Eukaryota > Metazoa > Chordata > Actinopteri > Cypriniformes > Cyprinidae > Acrossocheilus > Acrossocheilus fasciatus. The sequence continues at coordinate 12,099,399 of CM071941.1, forward strand.
TGATTCAGATCATCAGCTCATTAGGAGAGAGATCCATGAGCTGCACTGTGTGTGTCAGATAAGAGAGACATACAAAATGTGCAGAGCAATGGGTCCCCAGGACCAAGATTGAAAACCACTGATTTAAATCACTGCTTAAATGAAAAACACGCAACTTAAATCAATGTAAAGGCATATATTCTAATTGATAATTCTGTGCATTTGATGCAAAGAAATAACAAATAATAAAACTTAAATCAAATTGCTTTGATACATAGCTGTTTTTCAGCAGGGACATAATAATGACCACAAACATTGAGGGGATAATACCTCAAAAAATCTAATTAGTGGTCAACGGATATGGGCTTTCCATCATGATTTCTTGGTCCCTCAAATCCTAAATATGTGGGTTTCATTCTAGTTTTCTTACATGCTCATATGGTTTCACGCCAGTTTAGTCTAGCCTAGACTGACAGCACTGAATATGCTGATTGATGTACATTAAAAACAAGCTGACATGAAACGGTCCTGGGCCACGTGAGGACACACTCACACCTCTTTCCATTGTATTGTTTGAGGTACATACCTCGTTTCCTCCTTTCTCAGATTTCCGTGTTCATTTGAACAAGGTATTTTGCACAAAACTGGAAATACCTCTACATACATGCCTTTGATGAAATCCCACAGAGGACTGGTGTGTACGTCTGAAACAAGGCCTCTATCCCTCAAGAGACGGACGAGTGAAGAAGTCCATTAACACCTGCAGACTGTGCTGCTACAAAAACACATGGTGATGAGCTAAACTAAACATTAGTAGCAATAAAAACTTTCATGTCAACAACAAACAGTTAACCATCTCTCTTTCCTGTAAAACAAGTGTACAAGTTATACATACCACCAATGATAGGCCTCTGAAGCGTGAAGTTGCCCGTATTTGCATCAATGAATATCTATGACTTTAAATAAATCTCACTAAAAGGCCCTCGAATTTGATTGGCTCAGCGGCTGTGACTTTTCTTTAAGGCCCTCGAATTTGATTGGCTCAGCGGCTGTGACTTTTCTGCGTTTGCACGTTTCTAATACACCGTCAGTCCGGAGGATTTTGATTTTTTTTTTTTCTGCTGATTCATCGGTGACGCCAGTAGGTGGCGATAAATAATTTTTTGAGTGAGTCTTTTTCTGAACCGGTTTGTTCAAATCTATTGATTCATTCAAAGTGAGTCATTGAATCACTTAACTGATTCATTTAGAACCACTGATGCATCAAGAAGGAAACATGTGAGTCACTCAACCGAATTGTCCAAACACATTGATTCATTCAGGAACAAAACAAATAATACGCTGCGTCCCAATGTGCATACTATCCATCCTAAATTCGATGTGATAGTAGTAATTTTCAATACTATTTAGGGCAGACAGGGGGGATAGTATGCACATTGGGACTAAGGGGTGATCTTTATGAGTGAGTCACTGATTCATTCGAATGATTTGTTCAAAAACACTGATTCATTCACCTGTTGTATCTAAAATAAGTAACTTGTTTACTGGACTGTTGTATAAAAGCACCCAATATTAAAAAATTTAGAGCAACGATACTTTTGTGACATTGCCTAAATATTATATTATGCCTAGCAATATTGTGTCTAAATTAAGTCAAATTTACCAAATATTTACTTCTTGTTTACTGTATGTATATATATATATATATATATATATATATATATAAAGCACTATATGCTTATTTCATATTCTGTTGTATATAAAATTATTAACTTTTATGACAGTTCTAACTCTGAGTGGAATATATGCTTTTAACTTTAGTCAAAAAAAGGCAAGTCTATTAAAAGTCAGTGTATCTACATTCCTTGCATTCTGCTTACTGCTTCTTTTACCTGAATTTTAAGTGTTTATATCAACAATTGGCCCATTTGCACTGACTCTTGTGTTACATTACCTGTGTTGAGTGGCTACATATTATAGAAGCACAAAGGTATCTGTTACTCGAACAGCAAATTTACAGACTGTAATTGTCAGAGTATACACAATCCCGAGGTGAAATGTGATTCGTATTGAAGCAAAAGGAGAAACTTAAATAGCTAAAACAACATGCAGTGCAGCAGCCATGTCAGTATACAGGCACAAACACAATGAAACAGAATGTGCAGTTGTTTTTCAGGTGGTTTCGACATCGCCAAAATATTCCTGTAAATTTCTGTGATGCATTGCGGATTGTGCCAGACCCCTGAGTAAGAGATGACCTCAGAGGCTCTGTGTGCATGTGCATTTGTTGATTAACATCAGTTCTGGATAATTTACACGTGATAAACAACTCTAATGTGAACCAGTCCGGCCCAGAGCTGTGGTTCTAAAACTCTCACGCATCTCCATACACACCCCCAAGGCTACATGAATCCCAAAAGAACTCAAGCAACGCCTCGTTCCTTGCATTACGTAACACTCAGGGACAGACTAATTTAAGATCAAGAAAAAGCTCATTTCACATCACATAAGGCTGTTAGGCTGAGATGAACTTTTCAGTGAATATGGAGTCTATTCCACACTGAACATATTGGAGAAAAGAATGGAAACATCTCACCATTCAGGCAGAGAAAGCTGAAAGAACTTGTTTACCTCACACTTTCTCCACACAGCATAGCTCTGTTATACACAGCGGGCAAAGAAGCGTTTTACAGCCTGATTCTTTCCCAAAGGGGCTTTTACGGAGGCATCATTTCCCGAAAGCTATAATTATCCTTCTACTGCAGCAAATAATGATGAAAGAGAACAAGAAGGAGAGGAAGACAGAGCAACACTTCAACAAAGAACAAGAAATGGAGGCCTACAATGGCAAACAAAGCATCCTGGAAAAACTACCACAGCGTTAGTGACGTTAGCCAGAACGGGATTCATCTGTGTTTGTGTTAATGTAAACATGTAGTTGATTAGCTCCTTTTTAAAATCAGGAGACTGGTTAGCTTTCTTGGTTTGTTCGCATAGAAATGCTGGATAGAAGTGAATTCAATTTCCAAAATGTGCGTAACATGCTGTCACTTCCAGAAATATGGCAAGATTAGTTCACGGCAACATTGCTGACAGTGGCTAACAGTAATTTAAGGGCTTTAAGGTTCACAGAACTCACGTTCTGAAAACGACTCTAACATTTCGTTTTCCATGTGGAAACAATTAAATGGTCTCGCCAGCCACCAAGTCAAACCGCACCACAGCACTTTCCAACCTGCCCCAATATTATCTCCAGTCTGGGTCTGCAAACAGCAGCCTGCGGCCCCCCTATAGAGCTTCAAACTCGTTCGCTTCCAACCTACAAACACAAGAAAGATAGCAGCCATTAACATGAACATAAATCAGATTTAAACCATAACGCAGCATTTCCAAATTACAACACAATCACACTAAATCAAGGGAGAAACATTATAATGGCAGAGATTGACTTGTCTGTAGAGGGTAAAAAAGATCAATGTGTAAAATGGATACCGTCTACTATTGTTGTCATACCTCCTCACCTGAAATATCTAGTATTCAGTACAGTCTGTTCTGGTGCATACTACATATTTAAGCAAATGTGGTCATCTGGGTACATATGAAATTTGGATACTGTGTCCACACTATACACTGTAGGAGTAGTAAGAATAGCATGCTATTCTGAACAAAGCAAAACAAAAGTCAAGCGCATAGCATTAGCTGGGTTTCCATTCACATATTTTTATGCAAATTGGGATACTGCATAAAAAGTGCTGGATGGACGGGGATAAAAATAGGCATGCACGTACACTACAATGGAACCAGATGCATATTTTAGCAAATGTGATCATCTGGGTATTCCACACATACAGAAAATTTGCATACTGGGCACATAGTACATACTATACAATGTAGATTTTTTTTTAATAGTAGTATGCTATTCTGAATATAACTAATAGGAAAGCATAAGTCAGGTTTCCATTCACATATTTTTATGCAAATGGAAATTTTGCATACAAATGCTTGATAGATGTATGGCAAAATCGGCCACATTTACATGGTAGACTTAAGTGCTCATGTTAATTAATGTGCATTGTCCCTTTTAAAATAAAAGAATAAAAGAAAGTGAATTAAATTTCCAAAAATACTCAACACTCTAAAAAAATCATTTATTGTCCATTTTGCATCAGTTCGCCTTGAAGTGAGGATTTTTTTTTTTTTTTGAAATGCTGGTTTATATGCACAACAGATTTACAGCAATATCCACGACTTTTGCATAAATTAAATGTGCAAGCTGAATATAAGCACAGCATACTTTCATATTGAAGTATACGTAGTAGCTCATCCATACTGCATACAGAAAACTTGCATATTTTGCGCATTATAAATGCTATATATTGCCACAAAAGTAAGAATATGATTTTCCAAACATAGCACAAGACTAAACTAACTGCAGGGCCACTGGCATGTTGACATTGAGCGAGGGAGTTAAATGGCAGGGGTAGGTTTAGGAAAAATATACGTTCAACATGAAGGAGCAAGAACGCATGGACGGGAAGAAATGACGGGGTGCAGCTTCAGGTTAAAATCACACACCTGGACCTCCTCACAGAGGTGTAAGCTCAAGTCGCACAGCCGTTCTTTTGTGCGAAATCTCTGAATTCTGACACGGGTGTGAGAAAACATTCACTCCTTTGGGTGTTTGGGCCTCTGTTACATTCTGCATGAGCCTCTGCAATATATTTCTGCAGTTCCCTGTAAACTATCAATCCAGTTGTTTTCAATTTACTAGTTGTTATGAGAAGATGATTATCAGAGAGATTAAAACAACAGCGCAGAACTGACAGAATGAGACGCAAATCTTATCGCAACCCTATTGCGGCTTACAGAGTTTATTTCCACGGGCGGAAAATAGGATATTTACCCAGTCCCATCATGCACTGCAGATTGCAACAATGCAAGACACCCTGTAAATGTGTTACACTGGACCTCTGAAAGGGGATTTCCTGCTATGTTATGCTGGGAATTTATGCTGAACTATTTTGCACACAGCCTTTCCCTGCTAAGGAATTTTATTTTTGAGAATGTCAGTGCTGAAAGTAATGATAAATAGAGAAGTAAATACACAATAACACAACGATAGAAGCCAACATGAACTAACTCTAAATGCTGACAATAGGAGATCCAGTAATCTTACTGTATCATCCACAACGAGCATTTATACAGCAATATAACATCTCTAAATATTAGAACAATACTAGTCATATGACAAGTCTGTCGCCAGTCCAACCCACAACACAAACATATCCGTTTTCGTAAGTGCTTTTCATGGAATACAATTCTAAAATATCCCTTTTCTCACTCCTTATTGCACAGAAGCAAGCCACAAAAAGACGTTATGATAGGAAACATATGTAAAACACCATCACAGTTTTGGCAAGACTGTGGGCACAGTGTTCAGGACTTAAATGCAAAACTGTGACACCAAACTCAGATACACAAATATCCGTTTTCCTGTTTCTGTAGACACAAACAGTCAGTTTTAGTCAAAAACATGTTAAACAAATACCATGGTAATTCACATTTTAATTAAAGGTACAATGAGTGATTTATGTTACGATAGACGATTTAGCAGTTGTGTAAGTCTAGCATGCTCCAAAATTGAAAATGTCCAATAATGGTGGTTAATAAGATAAATTAAGTAGTATTCAGCTGGTCATGTGATCTCAAAATGGCCACCGCCATGAGGGGGTCCACTGCACGTAAACTGCTTTATCAGGCTACTGATCTGGCTGGAAAGACATGATCGCTTGTGAACATACATTCACTTTTTTTTAGTACTAATAGGGGTAATTAAAAAACAAACAAGGGAAGATGATAATTTCAGGAGTAATTAAAAATAAAGTCTATAGAATTACACATGATTGTCAATATAAATGCCTGAAACAGTGCCAGGAGTGTCTTGCTAGGACAATGGCCCATTTAAATGCAGCTGTTGTACAAGATGACTAAATACATGTAAAAAATCTCTGCTAATGACACGGCCACCAGCCCTTTTGTTCTCAAACTACACCTAGTTTCTCTCAGGAAGGACATTGTGGCAGATGACAAATCACCAGCTTTAAGTTTAAAGGCAGGAGACGGGAAGAAATGGCTGTTTAGTTTAAAACATTTAACACCATTTAGCCACTGTCTTCCACAGATAAATGGCTTCCAGGTATTACTTTGAGGTGCTTTTGCAAAAACAAAAATTGAAAGCATCATGGTTGACTAGCTAACTTGTTTTTCTCTCTCTTTGTGCCACCAAACTGCTGATAGTAGTTTCCTTGTTGTCTTTTAGTTATGCCAGTTATCTCAGGGATATAACCCCAGAATACGGTGTCTTCCCAGACAGACACTTTCTCAAAATATGACTCACGACCTCAACAGTATTATGAACTAAAAATCAGAAAAGCCTCAGGCTTATTCTTGAAAAAGAGAAGTGGGAATTTTATACTTAGCATTTACACTCCAAGACTGCATTCCCCTTAAAAGCCAAAAGCAAAGAGACAACACTTTTGTAAAGAACAGTTTGTTTAAAGGACACAGTACAGTCCGTTTTTCCAAAGTCCAGCAAAAAAATCTCCAGACCATGGCATGCATGAAGACAGCTGACCATTCCAGCCATCCTGGGACCTCGCAGAATGCAAGAGGATTATTTGTGTATTTGTAAGAAGAAGCGGCGGTGGGTTTACATGGGACATGACCTAATAAAGGGGGGTAAAACTAGGTTTAAGAAGGGGGGGTATTATATGAACAAGTCTGGGCAGGTCAACCGCAGACAGACTTGTCCTACAGACCAGCTGGAGGTTAAATTTCACTCTCCCAGAATTTTGATTTGCTTCCAACATGTAGAACTAGTGAGATTGAATCTTTCTAGATCAACTCAATTGAGCTGACAAAACGCGCTCCACAGAGAAACATATATGTTTGCAAAAGACCAATATACAGCTGTCATAACCACAAAGATCAACATAATACTATAGTAAAGAGACTATAGCAATGATATCATGATGAAAAGTAATAATAAACATAGTAAACAAATAGTTTGAGGAATGTTAGTAACCACACAGTTGATGCCTACATTCAACATTTTTCAAAATATCATCTTTTGTGTTCAACAGATGACAGAAACTTAGGTTTGGAACAGCTTTAGGGTGAGAAAAATGACAGAATTCAACTCTTCCTTTAAAAGCTATTAGTACTAGTAGACCCTACACAACCTTGAACACACAGAGATAACATTCACTTAGATTAGAAAGGCATTCACTGAAAGCAAAATGAACGAAAACACTCGGCTGTTAGAGCTGAGCAGTGGAAAGTAAACATTTGTGCACTGTGACATGGCAGGACTTATGTCAGCTTAAGTGATCCGAGTAGAAGCCCTCACGGGAAACGCGTGAACTCCTACTGAACGAATTTAGCTGTTTTTCCATTACGCTCGGTACTGAAGCGAGCAATGAGTAGCACAACAACGGCCTCTTGTGTTCATCTCGAAACACTTTAAAACGACATGTTCAACGAGACGATACAATGTCCTCTCGATTAAATGGAAGGCAAAAATTTTTACATGTCAAATATCATTACTTTTTAATTTGCAAGAGACCTTCTCTTAAAACATAAGGGTGTTTCTTCCGGTTCAAATCAGGATAAAAAATTTTTTTTACTGTATTTTTAAATAAAGTTGTATTACGCAGAGCATGCGAAAACATTTGTTAATATATATTTGTATTTAGGATACATAAAATGCTAGATTTATTCAATTTTTTTAAGCACAGAATGCAATTACTTTTTTTGCTGTTTACATATTTTATAACTAATAAGGTAAATTACATTATATAACATTTTTATTCTAAACCTGCATGTGGAAATGTTGCAAGTGAACAGAGTTGGAAAAAAAACGCCAATAATGGAATATAAATGCAAAAATTGAATGCTGAATTGAATGCCATTGATGTATGGTTTGTTAGGATCTGGCAATATTTGGCCGAGATACAACTATTTGAAAATCTGGAATCTGAGGGTGCAAAAAAAAAATCGAAAAAAAAAAAAAAAAATCGCCTTTAAATTTGTCCAAATGAAGTTCTTACCAATGCATTTTACTAATAAAAAATGAAGTTATATATTTACGGTAATAAATTTACAAAATATCTTCATGGAACATCATCTTTATTTAATATCCTAATGATTTTTGGCATAAAAGAAAAATGGATCATTTTGACCCATACAATGTATTTTTGGCTATTGCTACAAATATACCCCAGCAACTTAAGACTGGTTTTGTTGTCCAGGGTCACAAATGAGCATTTTTAATCAGGCTCTAGGGTAACAGTATATAAAATACCTATTTATGGACAATCATGAACATTACAAAAACCGTAAGACTGAGACCAATCTGTGTACAAGTAGGGGCCATAACATGCAGACAAACCTCAGTTTCACTCCATCTGATGCACATCGGATGTCAATGATTACACCATACTGCAAACAATTTGCTTAACTGAAAGTGTTTTTGTTCCTCAAAGCCAGCTTGAGAAAACCTTTTCAGCTGTCGTCACCGAGAAGCAACTTCAGATGAAGAAAATTAGTCCTAATCAACTGAAGACTAAATTTGTGACCAATTAATTATGTGGTTTATATTGAAGTGAAAAACACTACCTCCTGGTTTCACAAACAAGGCTTAAGCCTAGTCCTAGACTAAAGTGTAAGTCTGAACAGTTTCAACTGAAGGAAGACTTGCACTGACTGATCTTAAAATATATCAGTGCCTTTGTTTTGTCTTTAAATGCACACCAGTAATGTTTTTTTTCTAAGGCACGTTTATAAAAATGACTTAAGTGTCCTAATTGAACAATGGCCTCATCCTGGCTTAATCTAAGCCCTGTCTGTGAAACCGGGCCTACACTTTCTACTTTAATACCAACCTAAAGTGTGGACCAGCTGCTAACTTGAGCAAACCGCATTTTCACTTTACTTGATGCACAAATGACACAATCACAGATGTGAACTGCACATTTTTATTTCAGGCACAAGAGGGAGCAATTTTGGCCTAAACGCCTTCTTGGCAGAGTCAGTGTTCAAGTGATCACTCATAGTATTTTTCACAGACAAACGCACAAATTAACACACACCCCCCAAAACCCCAACAAGGCCACAAATTCCCTTTTTTAAAGTGCTCAACATGTCAAGTATTACCAGAAAAAAAAAAAATCCACCATTCTTGCAAAGCGATGCATGTGTTCAGCGACCCCCCAAAAAACCAGAAAGGCACCATTTTGCAAACTTTCATATGGCTGGCAAATCTCTCCATCTCATATAAAATGAACAAATGAGCATACAAGGCCATTAAACGAACACCAGAAGATGCTTCTGAATGTTAGGGTTTCAATTTAGTGCAAACTAAATGCAGCTACTTTGGGTTAAGAGTATGTGCATCCAAGTACACCGTAAACACTCAAATCTGAAAAAGAAAAAAAAAAAAAAGAAAAAAAACTTAAATATACTGATAATGATAGTATAATAATAATAATAATAATAATAATAATAATAATAATAATAAATAAAAAAATAATAATAAGAAGAAGAATCCAGGAAAACCTTCGTAAACTTTCACCAGCAAACATCTTGCATTAGCTTTAACACTGACTTAGTACTATTGAACATGATCTTTCAGACATGCAATTGCACCATGCGTAACCGAAAGCGCAATAAAGTGCAGAGTAATTTTCAAAAAAAAACATCCAAAATGCCCCCTTCTCCCTTTTTGTGCCTATTTAGAGAGATATTCAGTCCTGGTATAGCAAGAAACCAGAGAAGGTGCTGTACTTCCAGCTGCTGCCATAGATGGCACCACGGTGCAGTCGCAGCCACACTTGGTCGCCCTGGAACAGCTGGAGGACAGCGTGATTGCTGGCCGTCTCGTGGTCCGGAGCACCGTCGTTGGCGTACGCAGACACCATCACCTCTTCGTTGCGCATGAGGTTGATGTATAGGGGTACGCTGATGGCCAGCTTCAGGATGTGGAAGATGAATACGTAAGCACCGGCAGCGGGACAGGTGAAGCGGCCAGTGGCTGTGTCGAACATGTCACCGAGGTTGGTGTGCAGCAGGTCAAAAGCGATTGGCTGGTCCAGAGTGCCAGGGGCGAAGTTTGCCGTGCGGGCGGCAGAGAAGGCCACACGGAGTTGGGTAAGCGGGTACACGTGTACGGGCATCAGAGTGTGCGGGCCCTGGGGCGTGATGGGCACTTCCATTGGCGGGATGGAGAGTGTGTCACTGATTCCTGAGTCGAGGGGATAGGCACCCTCCCGGTCCGGGCTGCTCACCTGAGAGGAGTCACTCCAACCGGCTAAAGAGACGAGGAGACACAAAGACAGACCACAGAGTTAAGGATGTCACTTGGATGTATTATGAGTAGTGCTGTCAAACAATTAAATCGCATCCAAAATAAGAGTTTTTGTTTGCATAATGTGTATTGTGTATATATCATATACATATAGACATGTAAATATTTTCAAAATATATACTGTATTTGTGTGTATATTTATAAACAACTTATATTATAAATATATAATCATTTTTCTCAAATATATAAGTGCATGTGCGCACACGCGCGTGTGTATATGCATTTATATATACACACACATGGCACACATACATATTTTATGTAAACAAACTTATTTTGGATGCAATTATTCACGATTAATTGTTTGAAAGCACTAATTCTAGTTAATCAAGTTAATCTTAACTTGTTTTGAACCAGGAACATTTGAAGAGTTCAGATGAACATTTTTATCAGGCTCCTGTGTGTAGATTCAGTAATTTCACTTTAATGGCAATGAATAGGTTCTTTTCAGTGAAATAACTGAACAAACATAGGAGCCCAAGAAAAATACTAATTTTAGAAGAAATCTTCAGATGGCACTTAGAGGCTTTTGTATCTGAACTCTTCATTTTAGTATTACTTAATTTAGTTCTATAAGATATCAATGCATGTGTATGATCAATGGCTCATACCACTGCTCCTTTGAGTTGCTGTGCCTCCACCTCGTTTGAAGCTCTGCTGATACCCGTTCTCCTGTTAGCAAAATAAGTGAAAAAAAAAAAAAACCTACTGACCAGAAATTGCATAGTAAACCAGATCTGCATAAAATAATAAATGTGACCAGTTTTCATTTAAAGAGTAGATCAATAAAAACATTAACTCCAATATAATACATTATATATAAATTAGTGAGACCTATAATATAAAAATGTGCTTGTTTAAAAATAAAATGTATTTGTAGAAAAACTAATGTACTATAACTTTATACCTGACCTATAAATGTAATATAAAAATGATCATGCCTACAACAAAATTTGTTTGTTTATATAACTAGTATACAACAAAATAGTAAACCTGATCTAATAAAACACAAAATACCTTGTTCAACATAACGCAAAAGTTTGTTTTTTAACACATTGAAATTATAAAACTGTGACATTAATCAGTAAAGCAAGCAAATAAATTAGGTAAACTTACTCTGGACACATAAAGGGCAGATGCAGGGTCTCTGTGTATGGTATGGGTCTGGGATATGAAGCCCCCTCCTGGAGAACGCATATTTACTCTGTAGGCATCATAACCACCTGTTAATCAGCAAAAAATAAAGTTTTACACTGCTTATCCATGTCTTCTCTAGACTGCAAAATGTAACGCTTAAATATCCCAGATTAATAAAGTTTGTGCAAGAACGACTGTTACAGTACACTGTCTGTTACAGATGAGAATAAATACACCTGTTACGTGATCTGCACAATGAAATGTAAAGGTGCAAGATTAACAGAAAGTGAAGGAGACACAGGAAGAGGAAGGTACCTCTGTAGCCACCAGGTGATCTGTATGAGTGACCCAAACCCCTGCCTGCACGCGTCATACCTCTTGCTGTACCACGGGGGTAGCAGGACTGACCCAGACGAGACTGTGGCTGAGAGCCAGAAAACATGTGACCACCTGCACTGACAGGACACTCCAGCTGGTACTGGCCATCTGCGATAGATAGATGGATATCTCCTAAATTTTTAAAGGGGTGGTTTAGTGCGATTTCACTTTTTCCATTTTAAACAGTGTAATGTTGCTGTTGGTGCATGAACAGTATCTGCAAAGTTCAACGTAAGCGGAGATATCGTCTTTTAAAAATCAGGAAGTTTAATGCTTACAAAAACGAATCATACGGGACTACAACCAGATACTTCCCGGGTTGCATACGAAATAAACCCATCAACCCCTCCCTCCGGAACACGCAGAAAAGGGGGCAAGGCCATGTTCTGCAGCTTTGTCGAAGAGGAAGAGTTTTAGTGGAGAGTTGTAGCCATGCCGTTGAAACGGTGTTATTTTCACCCAGCTGTCAGGTCTTCTGTGTTCGGGTTTCCTACGGACGCTGTAGTTCGTCAACAATGGTTAAAATTTGTTTGATTATGTTCCTGACAATTACAATCCTAATTTAGCTCTCTGTGCTGCGCATTTTACGGAAGACCGCTTCCAGAATCTACGCGAGTTCAATGCCGGATTCACACAGAAACTATTACTAAAACATGGAGCAGTTGTTGTTGGGCCACAACCTGTAAGTAAGATTTCATAATTTTAAATGTATTTGCATGTATAATTTCAGACGTAATGTTTTAGTTTTATCAAGGCCAACGCTGGCTTTAGTAGCCAGTTAGTTAAAAGCTATTTCGTGTGTCTATGACAAACGCGTACAAACATTTTGGACCCGAATTTGTAATTATGTACTAATTTTGTAAATGTATTTTCTATGTATACTTTATGTAATTTTTCGATTTCATCAAGAACGTAAACACAAGCCAACGCTGTTTGGTTAGTAGCCAGTTAGTTCGATGCTATTTTGTGTGTATAAGACAAACGTGTACAAACTTAAAAAAAAACTGTATGTAATCACAACAGCAAACTTCCATTCAGAAACGTTTGTAAGAGCCGTGCTTGCGGAAGTTCTGCTTGACTCTCTTCATTACCGCTTTCTGGGTCTGATTCTGGCTCAAACTGATACAGCAATATTGACACCATTATTTACATTTGAGCGGAGCACGTGCAGCTGTCGCTCGTGAAGGTAATGGGCGTGACGTTTCCGGACAATGTGCAGTACGTTTAGCCAATCACAACACACCGGCCCAACTAACCAATCTGAGCCCATCGCCTGTTCCTGAGGGAGTGGTTTCAGAGAATCAGGAAGTCAACCGGTCGTTCAAATGACAGAGAAAGCGTCTTACAATAGAGGTGAACTATATGAAAAATAAGGCGTTTTTTAACAAACGAAACAAGACATGTTATATTGCACCCCATAAACACAATCAAGCAAAGAAAAAAAGCAGTAAACCACCCCTTTTAATGCTAAAAAGTGAATTTAGGCATCCTATTATGTACAAAATGAAAAAAAGAAAAAACTCAATTCAAGAATTGTTTTACCAATCTGTAGGTCATCTTCAGGTAGGTTGAGTTCAGGTGGTGTCTGGGTGCTGGCGGTGGAGTAACTCTGGGTTTTGGCTGATGTGTAACTCAGATGCATGGACTCTGAGAATCCGCTCTCATCTGACTTCATCCCTGAGCTCTCACTGATGGGCAAAGATGCCACATTAAACACCTGATGAAAAGAGGGAAGCTGGAGCTTAAAGTGAACTAGTTCAGCTTCGGATATGTTTTGCATCATTTAAATAAGTGGAATTGATGTTAGGGACTTTGGATGCCTGATGACAAACATTATGCTCACTGAGTGAATGTTGTGGAAGGTGTTTTCTGCACTGATGGATCTGTGACTGGGTGGAGTGGAAAATGTCGGGGCAGGCACAGTGGTTGATACGCCATTGCATAATGTCTGCTTTCCAACCTGACATACACAAGCAAAAGTCAAAGTCAATCCCAAATGCATAGGATTTGTGGCACCACATGCCATCTCCAGTAATTTAAATTTCCACTTGTAAAAGCCTGTCGCCAAAACATACTAGATCAAGATTATAAACTAATTCTGGCAAATATAGATTGTTTATATATTAAGTTTAGAAATCAGAAGTGAGCATATTAATTGAATACACCAAAAAAGGAAATAAAGTGCATTAAATTCAAACCTTGGGGAAAAAAAAAAAAAAAAAAGACATTCAAACCTCCATGTTAAAAAAAGATGCATGTGACCAAAAAAAAAAAAAAAAAAGCTAAGTGTATGAGACATTCCTAGTTTATTATTTGTCCATCTATATACCTGTACAGTGCTCTGGTTTTCTAATGGGACTGAGATGGAGGATCCCCTGCGGTACAGTGGAGGAGAGGTGAAGCCCTCACCTTGCTTCTACAAACACAACAGTTACCATTAAAGCATATTTAAAATTACAAGCGTATGTGAAGGCTGCTATTTGGTAGCATAGATTTAACAACTGTACCATCACAAAAAAATAAAATATCTAAAAATAAAAACTTGCATGTGGCTTCTCTTCATGGTGTAGGTCAAGGTCAGAGCCGTTTATAGAGCGGTCTCCATTTGACAGACAACCTTTAGCCTCTCCAGACAGCAGGATCTGTAGTGGAGTGCTCTACCATTAGAAAATAAAAGTCACATTAGGCAACTACAGGGAAGAATGACCACATTTGTTACACACAAAATAAACTCAAAGTCAAATAAACTCACCCGCTGGGATTGAGGCAGAATATCTGATGGGCTTTTTGTTAATTCCCTCTGTGCTACATGTCAAAAGAAACAAACTTTCAGTATCCGTTTAAAGGAATGTTCTGACCCTCAGTCCATCCAAGGTGTAGATTCCTCATGGGAACAGATTTTGGAATCATAACATCACTGCTCTCCAATGGAGTGAATGGGTGCCGCCAGAAAGAGTCGCTTCACAAGACCTTAACTGATAAACTGAATTACTTGTGCATTATTTTTTTTTTTATCAGGTGTTTGTTTGAATTCATTCTGACGACACCCATTCACTGCAGAGGATCCATTGAAGAGCAAGTGATGTTATGGAAAACTTATTCTGATGAAGAAAAACTAATCTACATCTTGGATGGCCTAAGGGTGAGTATTTTCAGCAAACTAAGTTTTTTGATAAACTATTTCTTTAACGGTGTCCTACACTTTGTGTGACTGATTTAACATGAAGCAATCATGTACCAAGAGGGGTAGAGGAGCCTGGAGATGGACGGCATCTCTTTGTTTGACTGTTTATGGGGGAAGTTTCTCCATCCAGAAGAGACTCCTGCAAACAGAAAAAAAAGAACGGTCAATGAACACTTACTTTCTGATATTTCTTTGGTTCAATAAAAATAGGAAAATTAAGTTGTGTTGCTGCAAAAAAATTTTTTTGCTAATTTTATTTTTAAACGCATGCCTGCATGAAGCTGAAGGATCCTGAGATCTGGTCCATCAGAGACTCCAGCTGCTGTTTGCGCTGAGCAGGGTCTTTCGGTAACGGAGATGGAGAGCTGAAGACTTCCACTGCGACAGGCATCTGAAAGTATAAAGCATAAAAATAACACTTTAACTGCTTTGAAATACTTAAGAGTTTACGATGAATGTAAATAACTCACCGGTTTAGAGTCCTGCTCCCCTTTGCTCTTCCTTTGTTTCTAAAAAAAAAAAAAAAAAAAAAAAAAAAAAAAAAAAAGATACAAAATACATGAAAAGCAGATAGAAACTGACCTTTTTACATATCAAATGGTTGCCAACATGCAAATTGTTAAAGCAACAACATGGGGTTATAAAACTAGTGTGCTGGGGGCCACAATAGGGCGCTAGGAATTTGTAAAATAAATTATTATTAATAATAATAATAATAATAATAACAACAATAAAATAAATTGTGCAATTTATATATTAGAAAGATATTGTAATATATAATTCTAATATTAGGTACTGGGGTGGGGGGGGGGGGGGGGGGGAGTTGGTTGGATAAACTTATTTTCCAGTATTTTAATTAATTTTGTCTGCATTTCCATTTTTATTCACCCAGGATAAATGAAAACATAACTGCCTTTATTTTAACAAAGGACATCAAATTTGGGGGTCCTTGGAATAAAGAATATGAATGAAGTTAAATTATATAAAAGTTAGACACATTAAATGTATTAGACATTTTATAAACATCTTGGGAATAACATTGGGAAATAATTCCCAATTCAGGTCCAGCCATAAAGAATTAAAGACGTTTTACCTCTTTGGGGTCAACAGTGGGTCTCTTTACGATGTCTGCAGTCTTGGGAATCAATCCTGCTGCCCCTTTCCATGGCTTCTGTATAGGGGACTGAGAGGATGCAGGAGGACCAGAAAGCTCCATTTCCCATGAGTCTGGGGGCTCCCTTTCCTTCATGGCCAAAAACTCCTCCTTCCAACTACGGGGCGATGCATTCTCATCCTGTCTGCGCTCGGTGACGTCTGTTACAGGTAGGTATCGTCTGTTAAGGAACTGGCATCATTCAGAAGTTACTGACTTGTGCGTGTTTCTCCAAAACACTGTTTATAGCGTTGAAGACTTGATGACTTAAGATCATGGTGTTTGATACGTGACTTGTTTTTACCTCTTTCGAAGGCACTTCTTTTGAGCTCAGCTTCACCAGTGCTAAAATGCAGAAATATAAATTACATGCATTCAAGTAATTTCATGGCTTTTTAGACACATTTGAAGTTAAAATTGAATTAAATCTAACTGGAGAGGCCACAAGGCCTTGATGGAGGGTCCGCCTTTAGGGTCTCAGTCTTCTCTTGACTGTCAACTTTAGGAAGTGGTATGTGATCAAAAAAGCCACAGTCCACTAGCCGAAGTAGCTTCTCCTTCATGTGCTTATCTGTTGAAGAATGACAGCGTCATATAAAATAGGTCATTTTTTTGTCTTTGTACCCTCAACACCGATATAGAAGTGGGTTCCTTTTGCTTGATTTCCCCAAAAGGAACTAAATGTTTCTAGGGCATATACACATGAATATTATTATTAATTATTATTATTATTATTATTATTATTATTATTATTATTATTATTATTAAAACACTGAGACTCCAAATATTTAATAACAGACTATCACACAGGTGATGTTTGCGCACACAGGCTCTTCTTCAGACTATAGGGCAGACACAAAACATACATTCATTTATTCTGTAAAGTTTGCCCTTGAATAACAAAAACGATAATAAGGGCATATTTTATTGTGCATGTAAGCATTTATACAAATGTATTATTATTATTACTACTACAACTAAAATTAAAGGGCATACATTACACACAATATTTATATATTTACATGCATTATCATCATCATTAAAAATACAAAGGACAGATATTGCATTTATTTTGTGTAATATACTAGTGCATATTGTATTTATATAATGCATTTATACATTAACTAAAATTAAAGGGCACAATATATATTTACATTTGATTATTATTATTAAAAATTAAAGAACATATTGCATTTCTTTTGTGTAATGCATTTATATATTTACATGTATTAATTATCCTCAATAATAATAATAATAATAATAATAAATAAAATGCAAGAACATGTATTTATTTTGTGCAAAGTATTTATATATTTACATGCATTTGTTTTCAATAAATATAAATACATTACACAAATATTATTACCAAATTTGCAGCAAATTTATATATTGGTTATAGCTTATGCTATAGCATTTTTATTAAAGAAAAAAAATTTCTAGCTCAGATGACTCATGGAAAACTACCAAATTAATTTTCAAATCACAACCGCAGAAAGAGCTGGAAACTCACATGTTGAGCCAGCAACTGGTCCTTCTTTCCCTTCCAGAAGCTCCAAGTAAACAATAGCAGCCTGTTCCATCTGATCCTCTAAACTAGTGCATGTGAAACAAAAGGAAGATCATACCACATCAACAGGCTAAAAAGACCCAAATACAGTAATGTAATGACATTAAAAATAACCAGAAGCACCCTTATCAGGCATAACATAGTTATATGTTATCCCACTTTTTTTTGGCTAGGTGTGTATTATTTCCTATTAATAACAAATACTGAAGTGCTAGAGCACACAAAAAGCAATGCAGGAAATTAGTACCCAATTTTAAAGTTAGCAAAAAAAAAAAAAAAACTTAGACAAAAACTCCTGATTACAAAGCAGTAGACAGTATCAAGTGCAGCACAAACCTCATGCTATGGTCTCTTTTGCATCCCAATAATGACGCCAGATCCAGCAAGCTCTCCATGTCCTGTGTGGACAGGTAACAGGAATGTTGTCTCGTGTTGCAGAAGTTTCTCCGGACGTCCTCTCTTTGCAGACTGTGGAGGACGTATTGCACCTGGAGCATCAGGCTCAGACGTTTCCTCTCTTCTTCAATCCTAATCACCTTCTCTTGTCGAGCAACTTTGCGCTGAGCCTTCAACAACTATGCAGAAATCAGAAGATCCAGTGAAATATGCAGAACTGTTTGATTTCACTCTATACATTACGAATGCATGAACCTTACATCTTGTGTGAGGGCACCAATGGACTTCTGGAGCTCTTTGGCAAACTTAAGATTGTGGACCACCTCATCGTACTTCCCCACAGCTTCCTACAGCATTACCACACATCAGTCATATTAAAACAAGCCCCATTTCCCAAGATGCAACACACAAAATGAAGAGTGATTACCAGTTGGTCTGGATTAAGTTTGTCCCCCTTCTTCAGCCTCTCACTGTAGCTTTCCAGCTTCAGCTGCAAGAAAACGTACATGGACAGGACTGAAGCACATTAGGTGCTCTATGGATAAAGTAAAACAACCCATTCCATCTGAATACTGTTCATGCTTTTTCTGCCTAAACAACAGAATAAAGGCACCTTCTTTTTCTCAATATTACGGATCTTGTGCTTGAGGCAGATGAGGCCGTCCTCAATGTATTTCTCGTAGCCGTAGTAGGTGGTCGAGGTGGGGGTAAGGGTGAACTGGAGGGCAGTAAGCACACGAGGGGACTCAGATTTAGGGCTGCCCTGGCCATCCTCCTTCTCCACGGTCAACTCTGATGGAGTCAACGTCTCTATAGTCCGAGATGGTGACAGCTGAACCATGATCTTAGTCTCTCTGAAGCAGAGGGAAATGAACAGAAAGGTCACACTATTTATTATGGAAATAAAGAGACAGACTTTTATAGGCATACTCCGAATGGAATTCTATTATGTATTGTGGAGTAACACACAGTATAAATTATAAAAACAAAAAGAGTCAATACCACAGTGGTCATGAACTTTACACTGACACCTATTGGTGTGGATGCAGCATCACAACATTAAAACTACTATGATAGATATGATTACAGTTTATTTATTGTTACATTTTTAGACAATTTTTTTTTGTGCTTGTCATTATTAAGATTTGCTTGATAATGTCAGATATTATTGACTTTATATCAGTACATCAAGTAAAAATGACAAACGTTTAATGTGTTTCAAGAGCTGAAAAAAACTTAAATTATTATTTTTTTTAAATCAGTTAACATCTCATTTGAATTTATGTTTTTATGGTTTTAGTTAACTATATAGGCCTAACGCTTCAAAAAAAAACTCTCCTTTTGAGTTCATATAGGTTTGACACAACATGTGTGAATAAATGACAGGATTCAATTTTTTGAACCCCTCAATATATAGTTTTCAATTATACTTTCCCCTACATTTAGTTCTTTCTTCACTTTGTACTTAAATTATACTTCAAAATGTACTTTTTTTAATGTCTGTGATACATAAACGTGCTTTACCTTTAAGTTAAGTACATTTAAGGCATTAGACTATCCTGGTTCATCATGCTAGGAGTTATTCAATGACAATGAATATTGAAATGGAAATCTCAGCACACATATATTGGAAAGTTATGCACAAAACTCACAGCCTCCATGATAAACGTATAATCATTTGAGCTTAACTCTCTCCGTATGTCTGGACATTCGCCAGTGCTCACCATGACATGGCATTTACATGCTGGAATAACAAATGCAACGTTAAAAAAAAAAGCGAATTAACCCCGGAAATCACTATCTAACATAAAAACCGTAGTCATTTAGGCTACAGTCAGCCTTCAAATATCATCAAATGCAGTTCTGGCGTCCATAAACACTGATTATGCATCAAAGAAACCACGAAAACAAGCTATAATAACTTGCATTTGAAAAAGAGCAGGTACAGCAGTGCAAAATGCAACTTTTAAAGCCATTAGCCGACACGAGTTTGACGCTTTCCAGAATAATCCTGTCCACTCAGCATCGACGAGGTGCCACCACCCAAATACACGCGCAGAGAAAGAAAATAAGTTACTATAGGACGAATAAAGCCACAGATGCATGTGACAACATAACGCACAGGTGTAACGAGCAAAGCATCCGCAGATATCTCACCGACCTCATGCGTCTTTGCCGGTGAGTGTGTTTGTTTGCTTCGTTCTCAGATCGTTAGGATGACTTGGGTGGGAAGGCTGCTCATTTAGAGTCAACGCAAATGAGGTAGCCTTTCGGTGAGCTGGTGGAAAGACGATATAAAGCGGTGGGGAAACAGAGAGGACAGACCACAGCCGCCTCTCACCTTTTTATGCCCTCAGAGCAGAGGAAACCCATCAGCTGGAGGAGCAATCATGACGTCACAGCCAAACACTGGACAGTCCCCGCGCGCAGCCTCAGCACGCTCTCACCCATCCACCCACAGCATCCATCTATCTATCATTTACTTTACAAATAATACACAGGCTACAGATAAGTATTCTAGAATGGGTAACAGGGTTGAATAAGTACCGTAACAGGGTTGTACTTTTAGTTTGTCATTCAGAAGGGGCTGACAAATTTGGAACTAAATACTGGTTTGTAGTTATTGATATATATACTGTATGTAGGCCTAACAATGCATGCAGTTCACAATACAATTTGTGTAGAAACTGAGAAAATTGAATAATTACTTCACTGTAAAAAATGTCAGACCTCCCCAACTCAAAATTTTCTAGTGACTAATTACATCTAAATTTTTCCATTGGCCCAATTGAATTTCTGCTAATTTAATTTTTTCAATTGTGGCAACAGTCTGTTAACATTGGCTCAATGAGATATAATATGTTGAGCCAATTGGAAAAACATTAAATCTACCACACCATGTTATTGGCTCAATTAAATATTTTAAATAGTAGTAGCATACATTTTTTGTTTTACCTAATCTAAAAATGTATATTGGCAAATTTATATTGCTAAAGCAACCTTACTGAATTGTTTAATCCCAGTTGTCCCAAAAGAATAATTAAGAATAATTTATTTAATTATTTTTTAAATAATTAAATAAATACACATTAAATGATGATACACTGAACACAGACACATTTTAATACATTTTTAATAAAATCTACAACAATATTGTAAAAATACCTTACAATGATAAATACATTTTTCTACACAGTAAACCTTACAAAATCATGCATTTTAATTCTGATAAGATACACAAAGCTGATGAATTGCACTTTAAACATTCACAAACATGCAAAAATATCAAAACACCATGAAATGTAATAATTTATCTGAGGTTATTTCAACAAGCGTTTAGTATAATGTCACCTGGATATTACCATTCTCACAAAAGGAAACTTACACTTCAAATGTTCAAACTTCAAAAATAAAATAAATAAATAATCTCATAAGAGGCACTTTGAAGTTTTTAGGGTTAGTTCACCTAAAAAATGAAAATTCTGTCATTATGTCATTACTCATGTCATTCCACATCTGTAAGACCTTTGTTCATCTTCAGAACACAAATTAAGATATTTTTGATGAAATCTGAGAGCTTTCCGTCCCTCCATAGAAAGCTATGCAGCTTAAACATTCAAGGTCCAGAAAAGTAGGAAAGACATCATTAGAGTAGTGACTCCAGTGGTTTAAACCTCAATTTCAGGAACCAACGCAAGTGCTTTGTTTGCGCAAAAATAAATAAATAAATAAATAACCACCTTATTTACACATAAGCTGCATGTGAAGTGGCATTTGGAAACATTTACAAATTGTTTAATGCAGGACATGAACCATTTAAGCTACAGTTACAACTGCATAAATAATGTTTTGATATTTTAAACATTAAAACGTTGAATACTGATATTTGGAATTATTTAAAAAATGAAAAGATACTTTAAATGTGAAATTAAAACCGCCAGTAGGTGGCAGTCACTGTTAATAAGTGAGTCATTGCGATTGAACCGAATCATTTCAACGGTTGATTCATTCAGGAACGAAACACCGACATGTTGCTCAGAGACGCAAATTGTAATTATTTTTGTTGGCGAAATAGAGCAAAAATAGTCAATATTGTGTCTAAAACTTAAGTCGCTTAATATTACCGTTTTGTTTAATTTTGAACTGCTGTATAAAATCAATATCACATTTGTAATCATGTTGCTTTGTGGAAGAAAAAACGTCACTCTTAATGTGATATTGATTAACCACTTAAAATGATGTACATATATACATTTTCTGCCCCCCCCCCCCATATCTTGAATTTTGTGATCATTCTAAATGCATTTTAATAATAGACTGAATCATGCAGTGAAAGTCAGTCTAACCTTCATCACGTAATCATTGTTCATCATTGTTTGGTTTTTGCGATATACTCATAATGTCAAACCCCACATCGTTAAAACAGTAATTACGATATTATCGCAGACGATAACTTATAGCCTATCACACACCTCTACCAAGAGATCAGTATGAGCTAAGCTAGGTTATTATAATGCCAACATGACATGAGTACAGGCGTGAATTCACCGTTATTCTGCAAAATATAATGTAATTTATATAAAATGTATTGTGTCCTAAAGGTAAAACATTCAGAAACTCGTTTTAATTCGTTTAGCGAATAACGGTAATGTAAGGTAATGTAATACCCACGTTTTTCGTTTTTATGTTGAAATTACTGAGACCTGCACTCTGTTTAACTTAAACATGACTTAATATAGACAAAGTTCAGTACTCGCCAGTGTTGGGCACGTTACTTTAAAAAAGTAATTAGTTATAGTTACTAGTTACTTCTCACAAATAGTAACTGAGTTACATCATTATAAAAGTAACTAATTACCAGGGAAAGTAACTATTGCGTTAATATTAAATTAATGAAATGGACACTAAATAGAATAAATTATTATTATAAAACATTGTACATTCATCTAGACTATTTATCTCCTGACACTTAGCATCAGTCAGTCAAGCATTATAATATGATATTATGATAGTTTAATATTATATGATGATAGAACTTTAGTAATTAGAATAACCAAGTATGAATGCATATTTGTCATGTTGACTGAACTGGTGATGGTGCTTAAGATATTGTTTGTCATTTAGTGTTTCTATAATAAAAAGGGGGAAAATTTGATAAGATAAAACTACTACGAATTCTACTACTAATAACAATATAAAACGCACTAAGGATTAATGAGCCGCTGGGTTCATGAATATTAATCACGTTGTCTGCGTTCACTAGAACTGATTTGCTGAAATCAAAACAGGGACGATAAAGGTGAGCGCCAGCCAATGAGATTGTCGTTTGCGCATTAGTTCCGCCCACTACCAGAGAACCCGGCAGTTCTTAAAAGCTGAAGAATTCCAAAGGAACTCCGTTATTTTGACAGGAAAATACAACAAAGAATATCGTTTACATGTAGCGCGTCAATTCTGCATGTTATATCAAGTTAAGACTCTCTCTTTCTTTGCGTGTGAGACAAAGCGACGGTGAGCCGTGCGCCTTCACACTAGAGTTTATGGTAACTTACGTCAAATACAGCTACACTGCGCATCCATTCAGATGAACTGAAAAATTAAATTCTAATAATATAATATTGTAACGTCACGCCACATTTTATTGTCAGTAACGGTAACGGCGTTGTAACGGGGGAAATAGTAATTCGTTTGATCACTCGTTACTGAAAAAAATAACGCCGTTAGTAACGCCGTTTATTTATAACGCCGTTATTCCCATCACTGGTACTCACCATAACTTTAATGATGGAAAATCCTTCTGGAAATGATGTTTTGTTGCTCCTCAGCATCGGCTCCGCTCTCGCGCGCAAACATCTGAATTCACTACACCAATGGTTTCTGTCAGGCGCATGCGTACACGCGTTTTTTGCTGCAAAACATGTTCGGCCAACACAGATTTTTCACTTCTGCTTAATAGATTGGCTGAGCACAATTTAGTATGTTCGGTCGGTGAATATATGTTTTTAATTTTAACTTCAGACCTTCTGATAAAATTAGTACAATGTATTTTTTTTGTTTGGGGGTAATTTTTGGGAAGCAATTTGTTGAGTCAATGTTTATTTTTCAGTTTCCACAATTTTTCAAAATGTTAAAATTTTTACAGTGTGATCATGGTATCTTCTGAGTGTCACAATTTTAATTTCAAATGTCTTTTTTTGGTATAATCATTTGTATCATCATTTTAGGTGTTTAGAAAAAGTCAGTGTTTTGTTTTTTGATTGTGCTTTATAAATACATTTGCCATTGTCATTTGTAATTTTGGTAAATAGTACATCATCAAACATATACAGATAGATTTGAATCCCTTTGAATTAATTTTATTTATTTGATCCCACTGATAGATATTTGTTCTTGCTTTATTTATAAACGTACTTTCATTTTAATGAATTTTTATGTCCCCATCCATATGTTTACTTTCTTAAAAAGTCTTACATTTACCTTCATAAAACCTGCAGAAACCCCATTAATATATTTTTTTTTTCAGAATTGAACAGTTCAACAGAACAGCATTTGTTTGAAATAGAAGTGTTTTGTAACATTATAAGAGTATTTACTGTTCAATTTAATATGTCCTTGCTAAATGAAAGTATTCGTTTCTTTTCACTATAGCCTATTTCAACAGTTCATGCACTGAACCCACAACTTTGGTGTAGCTATACCAGCCACTGTCTATCTATTATTCTATTATCTTGCTCATTTTATTTTATAAAATTATAGATTTTGTCATAGGTTCAATTCCCAGGGCATGTTAGTAAAATATTAATCTGAATGCAATGCAAGTGGCTGCCAAACGCACGTTTACACCAATGCACATAACAAGTGTAACCATCACAAGTTACATTTATTGAGGAACAAGTAAAAAGTACAATATGTAAAAAAATACAAAACCTGCTTCATATAGCTCTAGTATTGGGAATACAAAGTGCATAGCTACCATACATGCCTGTAGCACTACAACTAAAGAGCTAGTCTAAGGAAAAGTATGTGGGCATTAGAAACCCTCAAACAAAAGTATAAAAATAATCAAATAGTTGTACTTAGCATACACCGAAAAAGTCTGTTTTTACAGCGGTCTAGTCCTGAAGTTCTCCATAACGTTTAGTGAGTCTCGGCCAACAATCTGTGATGTGTAAAAGCTTTTTCAGTCCATATTGCAGTGTTGTTAGGACAGGTCAGTCCTATGACAAAATTGGATGAGACTTAAAAAGAAAAGACCACAAGACAAATAAATATGAAATAAATAAGACAAAACAGTATTCATAATAACCATTGTTCAGTCTTACACACCTTATATTTACAAATAACGCCGTCATAGAAATGACACGATAGGATGCTTCCCCTGAACGGATGTTACCATGAATACAGTCATTGTTCATGCCATTCTGTGATATGGCATATTCACGCTAAAGCCACAAGCTGCCACCATCAAAATACCCATTTCAAAACAGAGCACATATTAAATAAACTGCCCAGAAAGAGAATTCAAATTCATGTGCAATGGAGTGTTTTGTGTGAATCAAATGAACTCTCTAGCGCCACCCCCTGGAATTAAACAAGTATGTGTGCGTCAATGCAATTTGTACAATCCAAGACAGCCAAGGCTATCATAAACAATAAAATCATAAAGAAACAGGCAGGACAGACCTACTGGAACAAAAGGGAAACGTCGGGATATATAGTACAAATACTCCTTATATATGAAAGCTTATTACAGACAGTAATTTAATAAAGCTGACATTGGTTTAACTTTTCAGTATTTTCCCTGGAGAAAAAGAAAAAACAATCAATCCAAAAACGACCAAAACGATCAGACCGTGTGCCCAATTCTTTCATGACAGTAAAAATAGTAGTATCTGTCATTGCAAAAACACTGTATTTACAAAAGGCAGAAAGCAAGAGAGAAAGGAGGTATATGAACACATGAATATAAGATTGCTGAATAAATAGCAAAAATCTTGGGCTTTTTGGCTTTGAATGAGACAATATTGAAAATATCCAATTATGAAAAATAGCAGAAGGCAATTAAATCCCTGTAATAATTAAACAATGACATCTTAAGATGTCATGTTGTAGTCAAAGTCTGATTTCATTTTTGTTCTTTTCTTTTATTTATCTACAAAAATATATTGGGACTGTCTCAAAATGTGCCCAAATTACTCTTAAATTATGCTGCAACATGGTTGCAAAATAAAATAAAATAAAAAGAAATACAAATCTTCTTAAAAGGCCATGCAAAATTCATGCAGATTTTCATCTAGACAATAGTTTCCTTAGCGTTCATGCTCTTTTCCAAAAACCTTAAGTCAAATCTACACTTTTGGATATTTACATTAGTACACTGAATACAAGAGTGTTGATAGCCAGGCATTATTTTTGGTTGGCCATTCCCAGTCTGCCTCAGCACCAGAGAAATCCTGTCTGGGGAAATGTTTGCGGTTAAACACTATGAGTCGAGTTGAGTTTGTTGCCTATTAGAGGCTGAATACAGACAACCTGCACTGAAATCAGGGTTTAAAAGTGACAGTTCACCCTAAAATTAAAAATATATGTCATCATTTACTCACCTTCACATCATCAGCCTTTACTTTTCTTACATTTTTCAAGAACATCCTGCATCTTTTCTGTATAGTAAAGTTAAAGGGAACTGATGCAGTCAAGTTCCAAAAAGTTCCATAAAAATGTCTTAAAAGTAGTCCATATGACATAAACTTTGGTTTATCACTATCATATGGCTATAAAAGACTTGGAACATAGCACACAGCACAATTTTTAGCTACTTTTAGGGTGCTTTTGTCATTTTGGAGCTTAACAGCCCTAGTCCCCATTCACTTCCATTATTACTGAATAAAGCTGTTAGATGTTCTTCAAAAACTCACTTTATGTTTTCCACGAAAAAGAAAGAAATTGAAAGAAGTTCAGAACAATATGCGGGAGAATGACAGAATAATGACACATTAAAAAAAATAAAATAAAAAAAACATTTTTAGGTGACCTGTCCCTTTAAATACAAACTGAGATGAAAAATCAGAGCAGATCTTAAGAATAAAGACAGACAAAAATAAATATATAAAAGGCAAAGATATTCCCTAAATAATTGCTATATCCCAGCAAAAAGGTGGAACGTTATCTTCACCGAGCTAGAATTTAGCAGATGCTGCTTGCTATATACTACTAAGTGCAGAAAAACAGTCGCCCCAGAGGAAGTGCACAATGGTGCTCAAAGGGCACAAAAGCGACAGCGTAGGATTGTGGTTACCGTCCAAGTCTATTCCCTACATTTCTATGCATGATGTATGTAGATCCAGCATACTGTGTTTGAGCGGGATAGCAAAAAAAGAAACTAATTTTCTCTGGTCTACAAAAAAAAGGAGATCCTCATAGGAAATTCAACAGCGCGGTACCAGGCTCTGGAAAACAAGGACGCCAGTTCAGTTTGATAAATAAAAGTTGATTTGACTGCGAAGGAAATGAAAGGGACACATTCTCAACAAGGAAGAAAGAAACAGGAAAAGACGAACAAGGATCCAGCTGCTCTTGAATCGAAGGCAATCTGAGAGAACGTCTTTGAGAGTGTCTGAGGGGCTTCGACTCTCGAAGGCTTCCTAAGAATGCCAAGTCAGTACCCTGGGAATGTGGCATCACCACTCCTCTTCCACTTCCAGCTCCATTTTTATTTGAGGAGAGGAGTGCGGCTGAAGAATTTCTTGACTGCTCTGCACCTCCTCTTTCTCAAGGTCGCCATCTTCCTCTTCTTCTTCCTCCTCCTCCTCCTCTTCTTCTTCTTCCTCCTGCTCTTGCTCCTGTTTCTTCTGACAGCAGGGCTTGTAGAGATGAGGGTCGATCAAGACCTCCCCAAAGCGACCTTTGTAGATGATGCCACAACATACCCGCTGCCTAGAGGAGATTTGTACATGAACTCGTTTCATTTAAAGTGCTCATTATCATGTAAAATATAAGGTCAAACTCATAAATCAGGCTGATTCTGCAAAAATAAATACCTTTTCCAGTATGTCAGGTCCAAGAAGGAAAAGACTGGAGAGCGGGCGGAGCCAGGAGTCAACTCAGAGTCAGAGCCTTCATCTGATTGGTTACTGTAGCTGGGCGACTGAGCAGGGCTGGCGCTGGAGGTGGTGCTGTGAGCATCTGAATCTGTTAATGAAGACATTTTGGCAAATTATGTGAAAGATTATTTAATAAAGAATGTGTTAAAAATAGGGCTGTCAAAATTAACGCGTTAACGCAAATTCATTTTAACGGCACTAATTTTATTAACGCGCGATTAACGAGATGCTGGAGATGCTGATAGTTGCCAACTTTGTGACTTTTCCGACTCCTTTAGCAACTTTATTTATTTATTTATTTTTTATTTTTCAAAAAGCGCCTAGTGACCAATCTTTAGGGTTTTTCCAAACCTTATTTAGTTTCTGAGACCCGCTAGTACTGCCGCACGAGCGCGAGGTCTCTCTCTCGCTGTACGTCTGCTTTGTTCAGCGAGCGACAGAGGAGCAGCGCTTTCAGTTAAAACATTATGTTGCTGCTCAAATTTTACATGCAAGTACAGCCGAAATCACAGCACAGCTATTGTCTTTATCTTATGTGTAGCCTATTTGATTTTATCAGACGACGGCTTGATTATACAGATGCTGGTCATATAATTAGAATATCAACAAAAAGTTGATTCATTTCACTAATTCCATTCAAAAAGTGAAACTTGTATATTATATTCATTCATTACACACAGACTGATATATTTCAAATGTTTATTTCTTTTAATTTTGATGACTATAACTGACAACTAAGGAAAATCCTAAATTCCGTATCTCAGAAAATTATAATATTTACATTTGAGTTTCAATTAATGGCCATCCCTACAGTATAAATCCCGGGTATCTTGTTCTTTGAAACCACATTAATGGAGAAGACTGCTGACTTGGCAATGATCCAGAAGACGAACATTGACGCCCTCCACAAAGAGGGTAAGTCACAGAGGGTCATTCCTGAAAGGTATGGCTGTTTACAGAGTGCTGTATCAAAGCATATTAAATGCAAAGTTGACTGGAACGAAGAATTTGGGTAGCAAAAGGTGCCCAAGCAACAGGGATGACTGCAAGCTTGAGAATACAGTCAAGCAAAGCTGATTCAAACACTTGTGAGAGCTTCACAAGGAGAGAACTGAAGCTGGAGTCAGTGCATCAAGAGTCACCACGCTCAGACGTCTTCAGGAAAAGGGCTACCAAGCCACTTCTGAACCAGAGACAACGTCAGGAGCGTCTTACCTGGGCTGTGGAGAAAAAGAACTGGACTGTTGCTCAGTGGTCCAAAGTCCTCTTTTCAGATAAAAGTAAATTTTGCATTTCATTTGGAAATCAAGGTCCCAGAGTCTGGAGAGGCACAGAATCCATGTTGCTTGAAGTCCAGTGTGAAGTTTCCACAGTCAGTGATGATTTGGGCTGCCATGTCATCTGCTGGTGTTGGTCTACTGTGTTTTCTGAAGTTCACAGTCAACGCAGCCATCTATCAGGAAATTTTAGAGCACTTCATGCTTCCTTCTGCTGACAAGCTTTATGGAGATGCTGATTTCATTTTCCAGCAGGACTTGGCACCTGCCCACACTGCCAAAAGCACCAAAAGCTGGTTTAATGACCATGGTGTTACTGTGCTTGATTGGCCAGAAAACTCACCAGACCTGAACCCCATAGAAAATCTATGGGGTATTGTGAAGAGGAAGATGCGATATGCCAGACCCAACAATGCAGAAGAGCTGAAGGCCACTATCAGAGCAACCTGGGCTCTCATAACACCTGAGCAGTGCCACAGACTGATCGACTCCATGCCACGCCACATTGCTGCAGTAATTCAGGCAAAAGGAGCCCCAACTAAGTATTGAGTGCTGTACATGCTCATACTTTTCATGTTCATGCTTTTCAGTTGGCCAAGATTTCTAAAAATCCTTTCTTTGTATTGGTCTTAAGTAATATTCTAATTTTCTGAGATACTGAATTTGGGATTTTCCTTAGTTGTCAGTTATAATCATCAAAATTAAAAGAAATAAACATTTGAAATATATCAGTCTGTGTGTAATGAATGAATATAATATACAAGTTGCACTTTTTGAATGGAATTAGTGAAATAAATCAACTTTTTGATGATGTTCTAATTATATGACCAGCACCTGTAAATCAGGGTTTTTGTGCAGATTAACATCTAGGAAGGGAAAGCTGGTTATGTAGTCTTAATGTGGTCGCGTTTCAGTCACTATTTATATTCATCCCGTTGTCTGACAACAGAAACAGTAAAATATATCAATGAAAACAGTTTTATTGAGAATTTCGCTGCATCAAAATACAGTATGTGGGCACAGAGAGGCAAACAAATCTAATAATAAATAATAAATGTACATTTTGCATGTTCAGAAGAAGTGAGCTGCCCTGTCATGCGTAAACGTAAACAGATTTGTGTAAGTAAATTGCTCAGTGCAAAGAAAGAGAAGTAATGGGAACCAAGTATTTCTATGTTTTTTCATGTGTCTAATAGAAATGAAAAAAGTTCTTTGAAAAACATCTATGACCTTTGAAACAGGTCTACTCTTCATGCTCTATTAACTATGGTTTCACTAATAATAAACATACATTTGCATAAAGCATCCATATTTGTCCATGCCCATGTTGATTAGAGTATTAAAAACTTAAGTATTCATTTAAGGTACATTTAGAACAGATAAAAATGTGCCATTAATCGAGAGTTAACTCAAGATAATCATGCGATTAATCACGATTAAATATTTTAATCGATTGACAGCCCTAGTTAAAAAGCATTTCATGTTGTTTTGTAATTGAAATGTGTGATTGTGTGCTCACTGTGTCTCTTCAGTTCTTTCTGAACTTTGCTGAGCTGGTTCGGTCTGATCCGTCTGGACAGAGATTTGACTTTCTTTGACTTCACTGTAGTTTTCAGACTGGGTCCCCCTCGAGCATCAACCACCTGATAACAATTCATAATAACAATCCTCAGACTGTGATGGAAATGTATCTGTTTATATATATAAAAATATTTAGAAATTTAGCAATAAATATGTATTTTTCTGTTCAGGTATTATAGGTCAGGCTTATTATACATGTATGCATGCATTTATTTATTGTCATATACCTGATTTTTATATTAGTTCTAAACAAATATATCAAATTGTGTTTTAGGCATTACATTACATTATAGTAAGTCAGGTTTAAAATATTTTTTATTTATTGTCATATAATGTAAAGCCTAAAACAAAAATTAATATAAACTTATTTGTTTTGTTTATAACCAATATAATATAAAGTTACATTACATTGGTCAGATTTATAATTATTTGTCATATCTGACAACGTTTGCATCATTGATTCTGTTATTTTTCTCCATTACTATGAAGCAGCTTTGAAAATGTATTTTATATAAAGTGCTTAATAAATAAAGTTGACAAACCAATAAATAATTCTATCAATATATCTATTTCTTAGACCAACTACAATAGGTAGTAATACAGTGGGCCCAAACATGATTACATAATTTTTCATATCATATAAACTGCATTAGCTTTCATTTGTCATCATTAGAATCTTACTAAATTGAAAGTAGTGACTACTACCATGTAATACTATGTAGCTCATTATTATTAATACTATTGCATCTGTTAAAATAAACATTTGTGCATGTATGAAATTATTGAAATGTGTGTTAATCTGAGGATGTGGGCTTCCCCAGCCGATTCTCAGTTCCTCCAAAGGTTTCTTCCTCATCTACTTTAACATCTTAGGGAGTTGCCACCGCAGCTGCACTTCACTTGTTCACTAACGGTGTTTCTGTGTAAGGCTGCTTTGGAACAATGTGTATTGAAATTTGAAATGAAAAGACTTCAGTGTGATAAATAAGAGGCTGTGTGAGTATGCATGTGTGCAGCCTGGTGGTCCAGAATGTGACAGAGCTTACATGATTCCAGTTCTTCTTGGAACCGACAGGAAGCTTCTTCCAGCGTTTCACCAGCAGAACACAAGCATTGCAGATTTCACCAGAGCGAGTCTCGCCTAAACTGTAGAAGTATCCCATTGTAATAAGATAAGGCATATGGAAATCAATGAAATGCTCACATTACAAACAAATAACATTATTTCCTCCACATTACTCTAAAAGAAAATGTCTGAACGCTTGACTAGATACATCATGTTATTACAGAGGAACCACAAGCACATAATAGACACCCAACTCACCCAAAGCAGCTCTGAAAGTCTCTCTCATAGCGTTTGCTGTCAGTGAAACGAGAGCTGGAGGATTTTGCCCTGCAGATGCAGCATCCATCAAGGCTGCGGTACATCTTCGGCTTATGAAAGCCAAACATCTGTAACACATGGATAAGACAGAAGTAAAACAACTTTCTATTTGATACTGCTGATGCAATGATTTTACACAAGCTTTTAAACACAGCTGGAATTTGATTTGCAAAAAGTACCACAGCACAGTTACAAACAACTAAAGTTACTGTTATACATACATAATCGTTCTTTTTATTATTTTTTTGGAAACTGATTTTTGCTTGTTTTTTCAGAATACTTTTGTAAATTTATAAATG
Organism: Acrossocheilus fasciatus; assembly: GCA_036784905.1. NCBI lineage: Eukaryota > Metazoa > Chordata > Actinopteri > Cypriniformes > Cyprinidae > Acrossocheilus > Acrossocheilus fasciatus. Next base: position 12,132,257 of record CM071941.1, read on the forward strand.
TTACTTTTGATCAATTTAATGTGTCCTTGCTGAATAAATGTATTACTTTTGTGTCCCTTACTTACCCCAGAATTTTGAATGGTAGTGTATCACGGTTTCCACCAAAATATTAAGCGGTTTTCAATAATGATAATATAATAAGAAAGGTTTCTTGAGCAGCAAATCAGCATATCAGACTGATTTCTGAAGGGTGACACTGAAACAATGGCTACTGAAAATTCAGCTTTGCCATCACAGGAATAAATTAAAAACAGTTCTTTTAAATTGTAATAATATTTAAGAATATTTTTTTCTGTAGTTTTATAAAATAAATGCAGTCTTTGTAAGCATAAGAAACTTCTTAATTATTCCAAACTTTTGACCAGTAGTGTATGCATGTGTATATTACCTATATACATTGTAATAAAACATTTACTAATAATTGGTCAAGTCATATAATTGGTCATACGGAAATAATGGTGAAATTTACACAAATTAATATGAAAATAGGACTTTTCTGTTGTTTTAATCTCATCATAGTATTTTCATAATTGCTCTACATACATTTGTGACCCTGGACCACAAAACCAGTCATAAGGGTACATTTTTGGAAATTGAGACATCATATCAAATATACCCGTGCTATATGGTTTTGTGGTCCAGAGTCACGTGTGTACACACATAAATAGTACATTTACGGTGTTAATAAATGCATTACTTAATAAATATTACATATGTGACCCTGGACCACAAAACCACACTGTAAAAAAAAAAAAAAGTTGAGCAAACTTAAAAAAAAAAAAACATTTTTTACCAGCTTCAGCAGATTTTTGAGTTTGCTCAACTTGTTTTTGTGGGAGATTCTCAAATTTTTGTTGTATGAACTTAAAACAAGTTGAGAAAACTCAAAAATCTGCGGAAGTTTGTTGTCTTAAAATTTTAAGTTGGCTCAGCTTTTTTTTTTTTTACAGTGCAGTCTTAAGTCGCTGGGGTGTATTTGTAGCAATAGCCAAAAATACATTGCATGGGTCAAAATTATTGATTTATCTTTTATGCCAAAAATCATTAGGATATTAAGTAAAGATCATGTTCCATGAAGATATTTTGTTAATTTCTTACCGTAAATATCAAAACTTCATTTTTGATTAGTAATATGCATTGCGAAGAACATCAACTTTAAAGGCAATTTTCTCAATATTTTGACATTTAAGACAATTTACTATGTAGTCAATGGGACAGTCACAAGCCTCCCGGTTTTCATCTAAAATATCTTAAATTGTGTTCTGAAGACAAATGAAGCTTTTACAGGTTTGGAACGACATGGGGGTAAGTGATTAATGACAAAATTTTCATTTTGGGGTGGAGTACCGTTTAAGTAAAGATCACGTTCAATGAAGATATTTTGTAATTTTCCTACCGTAAATATATCAAAACTTAATTTCTGATTAGTAATATGCATTGCTAAGGACTTTGGACAACTTTATTATTTAGATTTTTTTTAGTTTTTTTGCACCCTCAAGATTCCATATTTTCAAATAGTTGTATATTGGCCAAATATTGTCCTACCCTAACAAACCATACATAAATGGAAAGCATATTTATTTAGCTTTCAGGTGATGTATAGCCTAAATCTAAAAAAAAAAGGGGATTCACATGAGATTTCAAAAGATTTAGCCCTTATGACTGGTTTTGTGGTCCAGGGGCACATATAACTATTAATAGATTATAGGCTATATTAGAGAGAGAGAGAGAGAGAGAGAGAGATGAAATATGGGTTATCAGTCATCATCGCGTCAGTGGGATAAGAGCTTAATGCACCGACTGCTCGGTCTTATATAATCTCGGTGCTGATAGAGCCGGACACCGGTGGCCTCGCGCATCGACACTGATCGGTGACAGCAGCGGTGCCCTGGCGAGGCACCAAATTCATACAGTATAACTGGGTCATCTCTCCGATGTATATCTGAAGCCTTTGCATTTTCATTTTTAATTAAATATATGCATATATTAATATTTAATCGTATTTCTAAAACTGTGCACTGTACAGTGCAAGTGCGCGAGTTGAACTGGCGCTTGACGCAATTCAAACATGGCAACGCGTTTGAGAGGGGAGGAGGGGAAGAAAATGAGGGCAAGAAAGTAATGCGATGCCGCTACGGAAACCGCGACCAAAAGTGCCATTAACACGTCTAAATGTGTCATCTAAAGTTATCCAGATAACATAATACGGACACTAGCAATGTTTCGCGGCGTTTAAATGTACACTCGTTCGCGCACTGCAGAGAAATGGTGCGTGTGTCCCGCCGTATTCACCGCCCACTACTAGCTCGCGCGGAAGCATGGCGCGCCACAAGGCATCTTTAAACAGACATATTCAGCATGTTTCCCCCGCAGTTTCACTGAAAACGACTCCCGCTCGGTTCGAGCAACTAATTAACGCGCTTTCTTTAACGCCAATGGTGCTCAGCGAAGAAAGACGGGTGAATTTCATCGAACCGCTCGTCCGCTGCTCTTTGTTTTCCGCGCGACTCTGCGTCAGTGGCTCGTGCGACTCCATGCTTTGCGCTCGAGACTGTAAACACATGCGGTCCATGCAACAACTTCGCTCAAGAGCACAGAGCCTAACAAAAACACGTATTTGCCTGTTTATTTTCTTAAAGGGATAAATATAAGACACTTTTAAACAGTCCAGCAGGATACTAAAATAAAATATCGATTTTATTAGCTCCACGTTTAAATGCGTCAGTGACACCGCCTCCGTCGCACATGAAATGAATCTTTAACAGTAGCACAGCTTTAATCGTTACATAAACGTTGAACTTCTTGAGTTAGTGAAGCAGAAGTTTGGAAACGTTGATGAGCTTGTGAAAATGCGGGTTTGTTTTGAAGCACACCCACCAACAGCAGAGTAAAGACCACACGCAGTTCAGTATCGCAAGTTTAAAACGACTAGAAACAGCAAAACTGGTTTTCAGTGCATGCGTATAACACCAACTACACAAATACATGAGAATGCATGTTTACTGTTATAGTTTTTGCATCTAGTTCTCGGTTTTCAACCATTACGCGAACGCAAATTGTTTATTTTAAGATGCATTATTGACAATTTCTGTCAAAACCCTCGTTTTTGGTTTACGTCTGTTCGGACAAGTTTAACAGAAATCGATTTCGGCTTCAAATGAACCGATTCTGTTGTCAAACACTTAACAGCGATCATCAGCAAAGGATGCGAGCGCCCTAAAATGTGATGCGCTGTATGAGCAGCAGCCTCCTCAAGTGTAAACACTGAACTTATCGCACGCTTTTATACTCGAGCAAAAATGTGAAACGATTTCAGCAAGCCTCAAAAGTGATCTTACGGCTACATTTCTAATGAATGCGACAGCTTTCAGCCGGGCATCGCACTGTCACACAACTTCTTAAGGGGGCCTTTCGAAAGGCGAATACAACATTTTCCGCGCACGCATAAAATGTTAAGTTACTTTTAAGAAAAAGCCCTTTTTTCTTACCTCGACTTGAAGCAGTTAAAGTCAGACCACACAGCGAAATCCAAGAGTTACAGGCGTTACTCATTTAACAATGCGCCACTCGTTACTGTCTCACTTTCTGTCTGAGTATAGTAAAATGTTTACGCATGCGCCGAGCTCCATCCACCATTTTCTGAATTTCTTCAATCAACCTCATTTGCATACGCGGCTGACGTTTGACTGCGTCTGCATTCTATTGCCCATAAAAGGAAGAGAAAATTACGCGGGAAACGTGGGCGGGTCCGGTTGCTAGGGCAGCAGCCAGTGCGCTGCGATCCCGGTGGGCGGAGTTACGCTCTACTACTACGAGGACAGCAGATGTCTGAACAAACGCAGCACATCCTTCTCGCTCCGCGGCCGTCAGCCATGAGCACATGTCGCCAGCTCGGTCCTCGCTACTTCATCACGAAAATAGTTCGAGAGAGCTGTTTTTGACGGCTCTGCAGAATAAATTAAATAGACTGAAAGAACTAAACGACATTAAACCTTATAAATGTAACATTTTAAACCAAAATTAATATAGGTTTCGAGACAAAAACGTTTATTTCCTTCAAACAATCATATTTATAGGGAAAACTGGCAAGTGTAAATTTAGTTTAGAGCTCATACACTCTCAGAAATAAAGGTACAAAAGCTGTCACTGGGACGGTACCTTTTCAAAAGGTACACTTTTGTACCTATTAGGTTCAAATATGTACACTTTAAGTACTAATATGTACCTTTAAGGTACCAAAATGGACACTTTAGGTACAAACATGTATCTTTATTTCTGAGAGTGTTTTTTTCCTCAGACTTTGCTGTAATATTCCTGTATTTGTTTACTACAGATTAGTTTAGAAAATTAGGCTACATGTGACTGTTTAAATTATTGTCAAATTAGCTATTAGTGCTTTTGTTTAACCACTATATTGGATCCTGGGGTATATAGAACATTGTAAAAATTGTGCATGAATTTATTGTGGTAAAAATAAGTGTTCACATTTAATCATATCTTTTTGTCTGAAATCACTACCCTTACTTTCACTTTGTAGATACTATTTGTTATATTACATATTTTGAAAATGGTAAAGAGAGTAACACTACAGCGAATTAAATGCACAGTAAACTGTCATTTGACATTCATTTGCCATCACAAATCAAATTATGACACGTAATTTTACTTTACCTTTTTGTCCTGTAAATGCTTTATATTTTTACACAGCTTCTACTGTCATCTTAGGAGCTTGGTGCTTGTATACTCAAGGAAAAAAGGTACAAAATCTCAAAAGGTACTAATGTAGTATGTACCATATAGCTACAAAGACTGTAGGTAATACGTAGCCTACTTTTAAGGAACTAATATGCTTATTTATAGGTAAACAAAATTGTACTTTTTTAAAAAGGTACTGCACCAGTGACAGATTGTGTACCCTTTTTTAATGAATGAATGAACAAGCTAATTTCTCCCCTAACACGAAATCTCAGGTTTCTACTATACTGGAGATATACTAATGCTATAAAAACACTTATGAGACAGTGCAGAACATTTGTTTCACAGATGCCATCAGCATGTCCCTAAACTAAAAATAATGTCCCATGAAGAATGACTCTTCATAGAGGAATGTTCTCTAGGACCTGAGCACCGTCCTGGAATCCCATGCATGCCTGCCGTGTGTTGAAATAATGTCCCGTCTGCACACACCGTTCACAAGATAACAAGAAGTTCAGAGAGGACACAATTATGGATGAACAGAGCCATTTTAATGAGTTGCTTCACAAATATAAACATGATGGAGGAACCCACTCATTTTTAGACAGGGAGCTTTTTAGAATATAATCGATGTTTAGAAGCTTTCATACTGGGGAAAAAACAGACGGAATGAGGCAAGATCTAGAAGAGGAACGAATTCATTTACAGCAACAGTACTTCTCCGAGATCTAAAACATGTGGCATGCATCAGCACTGCAAACGAAGGGACAGTTCCTGCAGCTTCCTCATCCCTCCAGCGAGAGGATTCTCTGGGGCCTAAAACAAGTCGAATTCTACACAAGATGGACATTCCATACAATACAAACTCTGAAAGTAGATTTAGTAAAATAAATAAATGTTACAGTGTAAGCTTACTGCATAAATCAACCCAAGATTGCGTCAATGCAAAAATCAACCAGTGTCACAAAAGCATCATTTGAAAATAAATACATACAAATGATCCGAGTCATTATAAAAAAAAGAAAGAAATAAAATAAAATAAAATACACAGGTTGACGTGCTACACAGCTCTTAGATCAAATGCTGAGAGTCTTAAAAAACAAAACTTAAGTAACATTAAGAGATTCAAAGCTGTTATTCATCCTATAACATTTGTAATTTATATGTAATTACTACTTGATTTCTCTCAGCAGGGATTCCGGATTAAAACTGAACAAACACAAATGCTGATTTAAGGACAATACTTGTATTATTTTTCAATATTTCTAAGCAATGTGCAAGTCCTGCAGTAATCAAACATGGATTTACAAAGTAATTGCTGCATTTAAACCTTCAATTAGTGGTAAATACTAGGGTTTACACTTTATATTTAAAGCACCCCACAACTGTAATAATTAATATTTGAGAGATTTTAACTGACTATAAGTATAATAGCAAAAAAAAAAAAAAAAAAAAAAACAACGATCTGAAATAGGCTTGTTATTGCTTTACGATGATTTCCAGTGTTTCTTTCTTAAAAATAAAAAATTCAAACATGACACTGAAGCATCTAAGAATGAAGTTAATACTCATTGGCAAAATAAACACATCTTCCCAAATGTTAAGCCACACACGCACATTACTATCACACATATAAACATATCTTGTAACATACAACGATTCACATCTTGTTGGAATGTCCTTTTTCTCTGAAAATTCATTTTGACAGGCTTTTAACCAGGAGAATGTTTCAAATTGACATCTTCAATTTTAGACTATCCAATATCAAGAATCTTTCTTCCAAACTAACAGCCAATCAGAACCCCGATAGCATCGGTTTAAACACCCAAACATAAAATTAAAGTCATTATAAACACTTCATGTCTGAATTCCTCAAGTATAATAATTTTGCCAGTCAAATAATGGTTATTGAATGTGTTGGACATGTAATCTGTCAGTACTAAGGCTTCTCTGTATCTTGACATACTTTGCAAAAAAACAGTGCTTTCTAAAGACGGCACATGATCTGAAGCAGAAACGCTAGCAGATTCGACTCGCAGACAGATGTGTGCGGAAATGACCACAGGTTTGAAAGCAAAATCCACAGGAAAAAACTTTGTCTTCTCAAAAAAAATCCATCAACGCTTTCAATAAGAAAGAGCACAACTCCAAATACTGCTACAAAACACACTTCTGAGTTCATTTCTTTGGGGGAGCAGTCGTGTTGAGAGATGCTTCGATAAGTCCTCAGTCCTTCCCTGGTCAGCGAATGCACAAGGCAGAGTACTTGCAGAGCCGCTTTGGCCCTGAGGGTGGCAGCAGAGAGGGGGCGCAGTCTGATTTTGACCTCAGCATGTGAAGTTACAGCTCAACGCTTTTAGTTAGAGAGCTCTCCAGTGTGATGGGGAAGTCATGGAGCGTTTCCAGAACTGCGACGAGAGAGCTGAGGGTGAGTTTGTCTCGCAGTAACGCGTTCTCCTCATACATGCGTGTGATGACGGGGCATTCGGCCAGTAGAGGGAGCCACTGTGGCAACAGGCGGTCTCTGTGAGAGTGGGATACACATGCAGACAACTGTAAATACATTTTGTTTATTAAAAAACTAAGTTAGTTTGCTTAATGGAGCATGCGTGTGTCCTTACCTCGCCCCGAGACAAACTAGCAGCTGGAACTTGCCATCCTTGCCAATGTTGCGTGGCATATTGTTAACAGCGTTGACGTATCGACAGAAAGATTCACAATTCAGTCCTAGAGGCTCTGGTGTTTCTTGCAGGTCTCCAATCTGATCTGCATTTTCCATAAATGCTACTGTTCTCTCTGTACAACACACAGAAATTGGAACTCCATTATATTATATTATATAAGCAACATATTTTATATATTTTAAGCAGCATAACAATATAATAGAAGTAATAGTTTTTAAATCACATACAAAACAATACTAAATGCTTAAAATGTCTGCATTTTAAAGTACTGTTGGAGGACAAAAGCATTAATTAATTGTTATAAATATATATATAATGAGGCCTTAAAATCATGACGTTATTTAAAGTTATTTTACACCCTCCGATACATACATGTATATAAATGTAAATTGCTAAAAAGTGATAGTAAAGACTTGTATTGTTAGGAAAGATTTCGATTTTAAATAAATGCTGCTCTTTTTATTCATCAAAGAATCCTAAAAAAAAAAAAAAAAGTATGGATCTAAAGGATCATGTGACACTAAGGAATGCAGTAATGACAGAAAATTCTGCTTTGCTTCACAAAAAAAAAAAAAATTAAGTATATTAAAATAGAAAACTGTTATTTTAATTTGCAATATTTCACAATATTACTGTTTTTTTTCCCAGCATTTTTTAATCAAATAAATGCAGCCTTGGCGAGCATAAGAAACTCATCATAAAAAAAATCTTACCGATCCCAAAGTTTTTTTTTTCCAAATAAATAAATTTCATAGAGTAAGTTAAGCTTTCAACCACAGATATGAACACAAACATGATAAATTAACTAGATCTATATGAGTTTTTCTTTTTCTCTTCTACCGTCACAAGGAAACATTTAATAAGCTAAGCTTACCATAGAAGTCCCACACAAAAACATTTTTCTGAAAGATTCGAGCCGAGCGGAATCCATGATGGAAGAACTGCTCCAGTGCCCACACAAGTCCACCTTCTCCACACAGCAGGACTGTAAGACTGCCCCTCTGAAAGCACAGACAAACCTTTAGATTAAAAAAAGGTTACCAGGACAACAAAAATGATAATAATCAAGCGTGGGCATATCATACCTCTTTTTCTGGTTTGTGGAAATGCTTTATAATATTGTTGACTGCTTCACCGATGGATTCCTGTATCTGTACAGTTGTTGGTTCTGTAGAGAGAAGAATTGCATTTAACACAAATATTAAAAAGACTTTACACCTAAAGAAGTGAATATTGATTAACATCAATTATAATTTAAAGACAGTTTTGAATGTACATTCACAATAGATAAAGACAATCATATCCAGTAGCCTAATAAAAGCTGATTTATATACAAGGAGAGTACCATGTACTTCATCTCTGTAAATCCCATCATCAGACACTTTTGTTTAATAAAAATAAATAATTATTGTGGCTGACTACTAATAGAGCATTTCTACAATGTCACTGATAAACAATGTTATTTATGCCATGCCACATTTTAACCACTAGGTGTCAGTACAAGTCCAAGATGACCGCCAGCACAAGAAATCAAATTACTGAGCAGCACCTTTGAAAATTATGCTGAACTTACTGTTTCCACGTCCTGTAAGTGATGTGATGCTGATTCGTCGGATCTGGGAAGGTGATCGCTGAAGGGGCGGAGTCTTAGACCCTCTTCCTCCGTCATCATCGCTGCACGGAACTACAAATTCACCAATCAGAACTCGCTCAAGACTGCCATCATCCACACCCTTCCCCAGCCACCTGCCACACGGGAACCTGGAAAGGATAACGAGTAAATAACAAGAAAACCATAAAAGGAGCAGGATGAATGGCAGGAGGCTAAAGTAGGCCATACTTGTACGTGTGGCCGGTGATCTCATTGCGGACCATGACACAATCCACCAGCCACTTGGCAAGCAGGCCAGAATTATCATGACCCAGCTGCACTGTTGTCAACTTCCCGAGGTTCTGACACTGTAAGACACACATACAGAACAGATAAAGGCAACCATGTCAGAGGCATTGAGAGGCTGTCTGAGAATAACTGAACAACCCATGTGAGGGTTGAGCAGAGGAAGGACACCAAGATAGTGAACGTGTACAATGCACTATTATGGTCCGTTTAGACCAGGGGTGTCAAACTCAGTTCCAGGAGGGCCACAGCCCTGCACAGTTCAGATGCAACCCTAATTAAACACACCTGATCCAGCTAATCAAGTCATTAAGGCTTATTTGAAAACTATATGGTATGCGAGTTGGAGCAGGGTTGGAACTAAACTCTGCAGGGCTGCGGCCCTCTAGGGACTGAGTTTGACAACCCTGGTTTAGACCATAGTAAACCCACGGCTCTAAAAATGTTCAGAATTTGACTAAACGCAAGTGTACAAACAGGGTCCAAAATGAACACTCTGTAAGTTCCAAATGAGAGTTAAAAACTAGCTTTAGCGAGTAAATACAAAGTAAACGTATAAAATTTGGGATGCAAAAAAAACAAATAAATAAGATTTAAAGCTAAACCAACAACCCAAAGGAGAAGAAGAGGAGATCTCTCTATGTAGAGAAGTAGAAAAATGGAGAGATGGATGAATGGAGAGAAAGGGAGGAATAAAATGGAGGGATGTGCACCTAACCTTGAAGGCGATGGAGATGTGCGTGTGAGGCCTAAAGGCAGACTGCGAGAGGACACAGAATGAGTTAGAACATGATGGGTGATTGACAGCAAGACAAATGGCAGTGATTGGTTGTATGAGGTGGGCTGTAAGAATAATATCTCCTTCCTCAAAGTTATAGATTCAAGTAAGTGCATAAATAAAGAGGTTTTGATCACTGATGCATGAATCACTATTTCAGTTTGGGGAATAAAGAAATAATCTGGACAACAAGAGAATCATTTCAATAGTGAGGGAATGCAAAATATTTTGAAAGGCCAAAGCAAAGTAAATTTCACAACAGATGTTGTGTGAATCTCATATTTTGTTCAGCTATATTTCTGTCATTTCCATAAATAGTTTCGATCTAACAGATGTTCGAAAGACCTGCAAGCACACTCAATTCTGCGGATAGCAGGATGGATGATTGTTTCAGTCCCACAGGAAAACAAACTGTGACACGCTCAAAATAAACTAATGTATCAGTTTCAGAGCAGAACAGCTGGAGCGTGATGTCACGGCACTCACATCAAACGTCATTTCCAGAACGTTCTTCGTGATCTGCAGGATGCCGGAGTCGCCCAGCTCGCCGGACACACACAGCCAGGGGTTGGACGTTGTCATTGCGTTACTAAGCTTCTTGATGGGAATGATAACGGCCCTGTATGGAATCACTTAGGATACAAAAAAAACAACAACAACAAAAAAATGCAATTAAACACAGCATTATACAAAAAGACAGAATGAATTCATAATGAGTTAAAAAGATATTCTAAGTTGCGATGCGACATTCTGTTGTGCAGCATAAATATGAATTTTTCATGCCTTGGTCAGTCAATCAATTAGTCCGTCGCACATCATCAAATCAATATCAAGTGCCGGATATGCTGGATGAATACAGAAGCTGTTCCCTGCTGTTTTGTTTGTGTGTTTGCATCAAATATGTAACCAAATATTCAAGATTTGGAGGAACAAATGTAAAAAATTGAATATACATCAACTGACTAAGTAGATACAGTCCTGATTTGCATATCTGTACATCTGTGTCTCTCTTCCTGTGGGACGTACTTATGGTTGTGAAGACGCTGGTAAAGCAGAAGTAGTCCACAGCATTCAGGCTCAGGAGATGAAAGAGAAACTGCTCTTTTTCCTCTTCACAGCGCAAGAAGGCGTAACGCTTGTACAGCTTCCTGTGGGAACATCGCAAACTTAATAACAGGTGCACTTACTTGAAAGGGGTTAGCATGCGCGTGCTTGCGTCACTCACAAATTCTTGCGATGAGCGTGTTTTTTGGTGTGTATGTGGGAGTCTGAAAGCCTGCAGGTGTGTGTGTGAGTGTGGATGTGTTTTAAGTATTGTACGTACTTGGTTAAGGCCTGGTTAGACAGCAGCTGTTTGAGATGCTGGGAAAGTAGTTTTTTCTCCAGAGACAGACGGATCCAGGCACGTGCTCGACCTACATCGGTTTTAATCTCTCCCATGCTCTGGATGTGTCTGAGAAGTCAAAAGAGAAAGGATGATGAAGAAGGACTCAAGAAGAAAGAATCAAAAGCAATAATGTAATTCACTGTATGTGGGTTGAAGAGGCTGCAAGCAATGCAAATCAATCACTTTTTTAAAAACATCACCATCAACTGAATTATACAACCAAAACAAAGTAATACGCACTGCGGTATACAACATTTAACTGTCGTCAGGCAATAAATAAACACACCTCATATCCTGTATGACGGATACACGTAATGTAGGAAGACCAACACTGGACTCTGGCTTCCGTTTTTCTTGGCCATTAGATACTGCAGAGCAAGAAACAAACGGTTTTAGCACTTAGAGCAGTTTTAGAAGAAAGAAAATAGCAATTTTAAATCCCTTCTTGAGGCACTGTTAGCCTGTTAGCATGCTTAGCATGTAGAAGTGTTGCTAAGCACTGAAACATAGTCTAGACATACTGTGTACATGAACACAAACCCTTCTAACTATGCAAACTGAATTCCAAAACGCAATTTAAAACTCAATTCAAGTGTGTTTTGAAATTACTATAGCAGTTATGAACATGAAAAATATGTATAGCTTATATGTCCCTTTCAGTATTTCTATGAGAAGCACTAAGCAATATAAAGTTAGCTAAACATGTTTACAACTTCATCAGGTCCTAAACTTCCCCAAAACAATGAAAAACAAGCTACAGGTCCTAAAAAAAAAATATATATATATATACTTGCGTACAAGTATATTTACACTTCAATATGATGCAGTAATGCTAAATGTTAGCAATAACACTTACAATCAGTATCAAGTACAAGTACTTGATAAAATTCTACTTTAATCACTTTTTGATACATTTACATGAGACAAATATCACAAACAAGGTTTTGCAGTTTGTTTTCACATAATTGAGTTCAGCGAACTGTGCTAGAGGCGCCAAATGATAATTCATATTATGCGAGATGAACCTCAACTAAATGCAGCCCTACAGAAACACCCCTGAAAGTCATTCTATATCTATATTTGCGCAGTTACTTGAGTAAAGTTGCTTCTCGTCTTATGAACTCATGTGTGTTTTACCTGGAGACCCTGACAGCTGTTCGTTTTTCTCTTCTCTCGTCTGGTAGTGCAATAAATGAGACCACAGCGCAGATTTTCCCTATAAACGAAGATAACAGCACACAGTGATTCCCAGCGTTAGCTTGTATGTGTTATAATGTGAAACATATTTCCAATTGTGTGTGTCACCTCACCTGTTTGACCAGCAGGCCATGGCTCCATATTCTCTCCAGCAGGTCACACAGACTGGCTATGAGTGTGTTCTCCTCCAGGCCGGTGATGTTTGCCTCTCCATGTCCCAGTTCAACAGCCTCTCTGCCCATTTTCTCCACCAACATACGCTTGGTCTGAACATCCATAGATAAACAGCATTAAAAACAACATACCAGACATTTCAATCTTGATTGAGTCTAAGGTCTTTAATGCAGCAGACAAGTGGGTCAGACTAGTAATTATGCTTGTACTCAGAACACAGAAATGCGTTGGTCAAGAAGTGTGGGAACTATGACTTTTACATGACCTGTCCAGCTGTTCATGATTACTAGATAAGGATATTAAAATCATTACACAGAGATTGCTGGAGCAGATTTCCATTTGTATTGTATCTTAAGCATCAAGCTTTTAAATTAATAAATGCATATGATTATACTACTTAGTTTACAACTGCCTCCAGTCAGACTGACTGATGTTATGAACAGTGACTTGAATTAAATTCTACTCTACAAAAAAAATCATGGCTATCCGATGAACTATTTTAAAGCACAGAAATAATTTAATATTAAATATAATTTCATATTAATAATGTCTGTGCCCTAAAATATTCTGCTGAGAGTCCACAGACAGGTTGATGTTATGGCAGTGGATTGCATTCAGTTCTACTATATAAAGATTAATGTCTAGCCGATTAAATATTTTAGAGCACAGACATTTTTAATATGAAATATAATTTCATATCAATAACAATTTTCATATGAAAATAAAGTAAAAAAAAAAAAAAAAAATTTTCATGATTGCAGTAATTTATTTGACTTTTTAGGGATAAAAATTCATTAATAAGTAAATAAATCAATCCTATTTTTTCCCACTTGTTTGAATCAAGCAGCTCTTAAAAAGTTTGGAGATGTACCACTAAAATTCTTGTCAATATGATAAGTCAAATATTTCTTTCCATGTCTTGGCCAATATTATGATTATATACGATTTTGTCATTAAAAACAAACAATTTAATTCATTTAGGTATCACAATATTATAACAAATAATCAAAAATGGATATTCATTTGAAGATTTGCTACAAAATTAAAAATTTAATAATTTAATAACAGTGTTTTTAAAGAATAATTTTAAATAATTTTAAAGAGATCACAGCAAATGTATTTGAATATGAAAAAGCATGAAATTAGCATATATATTTAAATAGCCACTCGATACCAGTAAGCAAGCAAGTAAATAAATAAATAAATAAAATAAAATAAACCTCCAATATCAGCTGATAACCAACATTCTCAATTTCTAGGTATTCCATGGCAGTGGGAACCTTGTTAAAACACAGGCACACACACAAATACATCCATCTGTGCATATTAAACTCATCCTGACCTTCATTTTGCATTCTTTCAGTAAACCCTCCACAAACTTCCAGTTGGTCTGAGCGATGACCGCAGGGGACAGGTCTGATAGTTTGGGTTGTCTCAGGTTCTTCCCCAGGTTACGGGCCTCCTGCATGTACTTCTACACAAAGAGATCAGGACACAGACATTTAAAAGAGCAAAAGTCATTTAAAAAGGCTTAGTATACCTTGCTTTCTTTACAGAAAAACAAGATCAATTGGGCTACAACGGGGTTGATTATAAAGCAGAGGATTTTATTCTTTGTTGTGGGGTTTATGATTGCTGAGTGACTGGGTCGGTAAGCGCTCACTACTCTGGCGTGTGGGAACATCCAGGGGCAGGACTGTGTGCTGCAGAGTTCAAAGGTCACTGTGTGTCTGAGGGGAGGGGCTTCGAGGAATTCTGTCATCTGGGAGGAGTTTGTTAGGGGCATGTTAGGAATGTTTTAAGTCGGTCATATAATGGCAGGCCTCCACATACCAGACAGCAGGCCGAGAAGGACTTTTTAGGCGGTTTAATAGGTGGGGGTGGCGCCTTATCCCACTCCCAGAAAGCCATAGAGTTCTGCAGGAGCAAACACCCCTCCACCTGCCATGAGGTGGTACGGCCCACACAGCATACAAACACACACAGAAACGATAAGGAAACAATAGAAAAGGAAAGAAAAAAAGCAGCATGCACATGAATGCAAGAAAAGACAAGCAAGAAGACACTTTAAAAAGAAAACGCAAACTCAGAAGTAAAAGAAAATGGAGACAAATGAAGAAATGAGAACAGGCAAATTCACTAAAACCCCAAGAGGCCTTTGCATTAAGCATGATTCATCAGGAGTCATTTACAAGTCAAATTTCATGTAAATCACTTACAGCCCTGAAGACCATTCATGTGATTCAGACATCAAAAATCTGTGATTTATGGAAAATTACTGTTCATTATCATAATTATTAGTAATAACTCACTGAAAAACAATGTAAAATTCTTGACTTGAGTCATACTGTTCCTTGACGCACGTGTTTATGACACAGCAAGATTTAATTCCTGTACAAATCATTCTTTTGAAAATCAATCAGCTAGTCTGGATTATTAATTCAGAGATTTGGTTGTAATGCTTGTCGGTTATTTATCAGTAAATGACAACTCACATAGTATATGGGTTATTTTAGTTTCGTTATTTTAGAATTATTTATGTACCATAATTTTATTTTCTCATTCATATTCATTTTTAGATTTAATTTAAATTTTTAGACATTCTGTTATGTGTTTTTGTCAATGTTATTCATTTATAAATAAATAATTTTATTTGATATAATATATTATAATATTTTTTATTTACCTTTATTTTTATTTCAGGTTTAGTCATTTTAGTTGCTTTGGCAACTAACTAAAAAAATAAATGAGTTTACTTTTTTCAGCTTAATTTTCTCATCCAATATTTATATTTTATTTCAATTACTGAAAACAGTTTTAATCGTTTTAATTTTAGTTAACAATAACAATGGAAAAGTGCGGCAGTTACAGTTTTCAAAAAAACTTCTTGTGTGTTCCATGGAAGAAAGTAAAACTTACAGGTTTGGAACAACATGAGGGTGAGTAAAAGACAGAATTATCATTTTTGGATAAACCACTTTTTATTTACTTTGTGATTCTGCCAACAATCAGCTTTATCTACCATCTGACAAACAAGATCCCAGGAAAGCACCAGTAGAAAAGAGATGGAGTAAGTAAAAAGACCCAAGATGGAAGGAATTACATAAAAAGTCTGTGCTAATCAAAGGCTGCACACAGAACAAGATGAAAAGAAAAAGAAAGGAGGAGAGAGGCTCTCTCCTGAAGTGGAAGAAAGCTGCGGTCTTACCTCTTTGAGGTCGTTGTCCAGCACAAGATGGTCGTTCTGCTGTCTGTGACGGTCCACTCTGCGCTGAGTCGAGCATGTGCGATTGGACCACCTGATCAAAGAGGGTTTCCATTATTAGATTATCCCACACACACACACTGATACAAGCTTTAAAGAGTTTGCTTTAGTGTTTTTTAGCCACAAAGTAAACGAAAAGACAGCTAAATAAAATAAAAAAGAAATTTTTTTGGTTATTGAATATTAAAGTGTGACTAAAAACAGATGGATTGCAGCATGTGTTTTAATTTAAAACAGAGCTTTAAAACTATCATTGACACTGAAGTGTTACATGCCCTTCTCTGAATGGTCAATCTCTCATTACGGTGTCGTGTGCCATAAAAAGGACTCACTTGTTGTTGGTGGGCCCTGAGGCGAGCACATCAGCCTGTAGTTTGGGGAAGAAGCCCTGCTGGTATTTTCCTTGGCCAATCTTCATATCCAGCAGGTGAGGATGGATGGCTGTGTGGTCGATCTTTCTCAGTCTTTGCTCTATGGCCTGGGCTGAGGAGGAGAGAGGAGAAACACAGCTCGAGTGAGAGGGGTTAGGCATTGTCTCATGACAGCTTGAGCTTGAGAATATATTAGAATATTCACTAATAATAAGGTGTAAGCTTGAGGCTAAACTTCCACAACAGTAAAATAAAAGTATTTGAAAATAATGTATGAGCAAATCTGCTCTTAATTAGATACACTTTTCATGGGTTATTTTAGAATACAATTTATAAATAATGAGCTTCAGTCATGAAATCTGAGTGAGTGTATTTCAAAACAATATAAATATTCAAAAATTCTAAATATAAATTAATATTAATAAAAAATTAAGAATAATAAACCAAGTATAATAAATAACTGACAAATAATAAATATAATATTATTATAATGTACTTGTATAATAAAAAGTATTATTGTATTAAGAATAATATATTATTATTTATTATTGTTGTGGTCACTGAATATTTTACACTTCAGCTTCAATAATGAAATATGACCAGTGTCAAGAACCTAAATAAACTATTAGAATTATAAATAATAAACCAAGTATAATTGTTATTGTATATTGCATTTTTATAAATTATAATTTTACACATGAACTTCAATAAAAAACTATGAGCAGTGACTTTTTAAAAAATGAAATAAGAATTATAAGTAAAATAACGAATTAATAATAACTGTATTACTGTCTAACAATAATTACAATTATTTTATTTTATTATTAAACAGCTATTGTTGTTGTTATTGTTGTTGCTGTTGTTGAAGTGGCTACAGTAGTAGCTTCCTTGATTCTTTTCCAGAAATAGGAATAAATTCAAACCTTGTTTTCATGCTAACATATTCATTTACTGCCTAGCATTTTAACCGTGCAACTAATATAACAATTAACATTATGACCTCCATAGTGCATTTTGTTTTTGAAAATGTTGGGCATCTTTTATAGGGCATCTGTGGGCAGCTTGCCATTTCAGAAGCACATTTTTAAAGCCAGAACAGCAGCATCCATCTTCCAACAGTGACCTTCAGTGTGACAAGAGGTTATTGACCTAACAATGGTACTAAGGGCTTAGCGAGCAGACGCGTACTCAACAATATTCAGCGCGCACACACACACACACACACACACACACACACACACAGGCTTCCCAAGATGGCACAATACAGCGCCAGGCGCCCGTTCTTTTCTTTTCAGCATTTGGCAGCCTTTCAAAAGCGCTCCATTCATATGACTCATTTGAGGACAGACTCTTCAGTTCTTTCATTCTGTGCTCCTCTCCTCATTTTTCAACCACTTCTGTCGTCTCTTTTTCTCCCCCCTGTCTCCTCGGCCCCTCAGCCGCCCTCTTGAACTGTCATTCTCTATAATCATCTGAGCACATACGCAGCAGTTATTTTTTTTCTACAGGCTTCATTAAAATTGAAATACACAATTTGTAGTGACAGAGCAATGACTGGGGAATAACCATCGGTTCAGAAAAAGAATGATGAAAGGTGCTCTGCTGAGGATGTGATTGCACAAAAATCAGTAAGGCATAAAATGAGAAGACATTTCCAATGCAGCAAAACATAATGATTTCCGAATCTGTTTATAGAGACAAAGAACACTGAACACAGTATAAACCACCCAACAGTAAAATAATTTCAAAGACCTTAAAAATTAATCAAGATGAAATAGCATTCCACTCCTTTTTACATGTGTAATGTGACACAACCGTACAAAAGTTTGGGGATTTTATTTTTTTAAAGAAATTAACACTTTTATTTTAGCAAGGATGCATTAAACTGACCAAAAGTGACAGAAAGGATATTTATAATGTTACAAAAGATTTCGGTTTCCAAAAAATGCTGTTCTTTTTCCTGGTTTTTATTGATAATAATTAATTATATTATTGAACCTCAAAATCAACATCATGAAATGCCATCCATATTCCATGTGGGTTTTTTTCCTTTTTTTGCTCCCTCATCTGATATTGTTTGGACAAAGAATCACTGGTTGAGTCAGAGATCGGCAATGTTTTGAAAGTGGTAGTAGTAGAAACTTCAAATGGCTTAAAGGGGTCATATGATGCGATTTCAAGTTCTCCTTTCTCCTTTCTTTGGAGTGTTACAAGCTGTTCGTGCATAGATAAGATCCCTAAAGTTGCAAAGACCAAAGTCTCAAAACCAACGAGATATTCTTATTAAAAGTTAAGACTTGACCATGCCCCCCTAAAACGGCTCATTCAAACATGCCCCCACATGTCTACGTCACAGTGTGGGAAGATTTGCAAAACACTGGCCAAACGTATACGCAAAGAAAGAAGGTGGAACTACTATTCTCGCTGTAGTGTTGTTGCTGCCGCTGGCTCCATGTCGTGGAGACGCTGTGTTTCGTTGTGAAAGCAAAAGTACTTTGTTTGGGCTTCCAAAAGAGGACACAACCAGAAATCAGTGGTTAAGTTGTATTTACAACACTGTTCCAGAACAGTTCAACCTAAATATTAGAGTGTGTGCAGCGCATTTTACGTAGGACTATTTCCTGAACCTGGGAGTAGCCTGCCAGCTGTGCTCAAAAACTGTTTCTATAACGTGGGGCAATTCCAACTTTGCAAAGACAGTCCGGCGCTTCTGACTCACAGCCTGTAAGTATGTTCTCTTATTTAAAGAATTTGTCACTGACGATTCAAACACAAGTTTTGAGCAGTGTAGAGTAGCGCTTGTTGTTTGTCGTTTCTCCGATCACAAATGCAGACATGGTAATGTTTTCTGTCTTTGTAAAAAGACAGTATGAGTAATTATAATCAATAATTATGTCCCCACTGGATGCAACAAATGCCTCGTTTGTAATGGGTTTTATTGTTTTTGTGTCATCGTGCCGGGACACGGCATCACAATACGGTAAGGGCCATAACACTTCCATCTCACGCTTGAGGTATTCAGCCAAATCACAACACACTGGATAGTTGGCCAATCAAAGCACAACCTGCTTCTCAGAACGATGAGCTTTGTAAAAATCGACGCGTTTCAGAAAAGGGGGGGCATAGAGGAGCAACAATAATGTACAGTATGTGGAAAATAATGTGTTTTTTTTTACCTTAAACCGCATAAACACATTGCATTACACCAAATACACAAAATAATAGTCTTTTTAGCAACTTCATATGACCTCTTTAAACAACTGACTCTGCACATTAAACCGTGATAAAACATCAAATACATTTTACTGTAATATATTATGAGAAATCAATCTTAATGTTTCTTACCCGACTCTTTGAGGAAAGTGCATTTCTGGTAAACTGATGAGCGCAAGTTGGGTGCGCGAACATTGTAGAGACGGGCCTTCTCAATGCGTCCGTCAAACACTCGAAGGAGGGGTTCTTTCTCCTCCCATTGAGACATGATCTTGTTGTCGATGAAGGTGGCAAACATTTGTGTTTCGATGAAATGGGACAGGAAGGGCAAGTACGGTTCCGGCTGGTCAGAAAGGAATGAGGCCTGAAAAGAAATCAAATGAAAGTACTTAAATGGATGTACCATCTGACCAATACAAAAGTGCCTAACTAGGCTACAACAAAAATATTAAGAGTGTGTCTAATTAGTTTTGCTAATGAGTGTGTAGATTGTAAGTCACCTTGTCAAAGTTGTGCATTTGCTCTCTATTGGTAAGCCAGGACTCCAAATCTGGTGAGTTCTGAATCACAAACGACTCGTAGTCCGCGAACATTGTCGCAAAGCGTGCAGCGAACACCTCCCTCAGCTGCACGTTCAGTTTAGCATTCCTCAGCTCCTCTTCCTCGGCAGGAGACCTTCCTCCAACGCCCTCCTCCCCTACGGCCTTCTGCCCCGCTGCCAATGCCTCCAGACGGGCCACTTTCACACCAGTCCTTTTGGCCAGAGCCTGCAGACGCTCCAGAGTCGGGTTGCCCTGAAGAAGTTCCAGCATGTCCAGCGCCTCTCCACCGAGGTTGCCATTCTTTCTGTCATCCACCAACTCACTCAGGGACGTACTCTTCAGCTCCTTCTCCAGCATGGAGGTCTGCGTGCTGACAGCTGGTTCAGGGGAGGTGTTGCCCCCCTCAGGAGACAGACCAAAACTTAGCAATACCTCACTGAGCTCCTGGATGAACTCTGTCTTGTTGGGGAACTGAGGGAAGTCTTCAGGCAGCTCGATGCAGTGGTTGTCGATGTCAACAAAACACAGGTTCGCCTGAGGAGAGAAAGGAGCCGTGCAAATTAACATTTACACCTCAAGCCACACATCTAAGTCTGCAATTGTACGAGTTTTGCTGTACAACACTTCTATTATTTGTTATTAAATGTCACCAGGCTGATTTTTCTGTAATCACACTTCAACCTGTACTATAATACAACAATAAACAATCAATGTTGTGACAAAGGAAATCTGTTTGTGTGTAAGTGAGGATAGCAAAATAAAAGTAAACTGTGACACATTATAAATCAAAAATTCTTCATACAGTGGACTACCAGTAAAACTGATAAAAAAATGTATTTTCAGATTATTAGATACTTTGACCTGACCATGTTTTGCTTAAGTGTTTTTTCTTTAATTGCTAATGCTAATGTTGAAGGTGTCTGAATAAATTTTGGTTTGACTATTTATAAGTATTTTTTAGTCAAATTAATATTATATATACACAAATATATGAATGCATGAATAATATAATATAATATAATATAATATAATATAATATAATATAATATAATATAATATAATATAATATAATATAATATAATATAATATACAAGTAATTTAAGACCCAAAAATGAGTGGATCTCGGTTTTAAAAAAAAATGGATAGCCTGGCAAAATATTCACTACATTAACATGAAGATTACATTATAAGCCAACTTCATTGTGATGTGCCAAATGCTGGGAAATTACA
The DNA here is from genome assembly GCA_036784905.1 of Acrossocheilus fasciatus. Lineage (NCBI taxonomy): Eukaryota > Metazoa > Chordata > Actinopteri > Cypriniformes > Cyprinidae > Acrossocheilus > Acrossocheilus fasciatus. The sequence continues at coordinate 12,153,690 of CM071941.1, forward strand.
GTATTCAAACACACACACACTGACCCAAAGTTGCAATAGAAATCATCAGCTGTACTGACCTAATAACCAAAGCAAACATCTGGAATTAGGTTAAATCAATCCAGTGGATCATTAGAAATCTCAATGTGTGACACATTGCTGTTTAGTCACATGCAATGCAGCTCATGCAGTCAAAATGCCCTCAAGTGAGTGTGTGTGAGAGTGACCTTGTTGCTGTAAAAATAAATCAGTCAAGCAGAACTATCCGTTCTGTCAGGCCACAATGCTGACAGCCTGTCAGAAACCAGCATTCAGGCCAGTATGCATGTGCTTGACCTAGCTAAATAAAAGCACTACATCTTTTTTCCAATTAAAAAATGCTAGTTACTTTAGGTTCGTCTTTATGACTGTCTTTATTTCATATGAGTGCACATAATTTGAAATGTGTGTCAGATTCTTTATGTACTTTTTTAATGTCTCCTTCTACACTGCTACATAAACATGAGTGTGTGCATACATGTTTGCGCACATGTAGGTTTGTGTTGTACTGTAAATATGCATCTAAGACTCATTGCATACTGATACTGTTCCCGATCAGAAGAATCCTGTTCTAAAATGGGTAAAAAAAAAAAAAAGGACAGCAGCTGAAGCATAATAATTTAACTAAATGTCACTGCTAGCCATACTCGGATTGCTGTTACACAAGGACATATCAGAAAACCTCAAGTGGTTTTAAAGCAAGGACAAGGAAATGTTTGTGAGGAGAGCAGCATTTTAGCAGAATCCAGTCTCAAGAGATGACTACAGAAACGGCAATCCCAAAATGCCCTGTAACAAGGTCAGTGAAAAAAAAAAAGATGGTGGATGTGGCAAAATGTAAATAATGAATAATAATTTTATTGCATTTATTATATTTCTCAATATTTGTGTGCTGTGCATTTTAATGAGTTTTATTAGAGTATTATTTCTAGACGTTCTACACTACTGCTCAAAAGTTTTAAAGAAAGAAATTAAACTTTTATTCAGAATGGATGCATTAAATTGATCAAAAGTGACAATAAAGAAATTCATAATGTTAAAAAATTTTCTATTTCAATTTTCTATTTCACAGTATATCAAGCAGTAGAACGGTTTTCAGTGTTGATAAAAACAAATGTTTCTTGAGAAGCACAGGAATAGACCACAGTTTAAAATATATTAAAATAGAAAACAATTATTTTAAATTTTCTTAATACAGTGATTAATAATATTTGTGTTTTTAACTGTAACAAATCAACTTGATCAAATAAATGCAGCCTTGGTGAACATAAGAGAATTTTTTCAAAAATATTTCTGAACCCCAAACCTTTAAACATTAGCTTATATAAGTAAACAGCATACAGAAACACAAAAGTGATGCAGTAAAATGGAAACCCATGTTGCTTTCCCAAAATGAGCCATCTCCTCTCTTGTTCCCCTTCGGTCTCGCTCTCGATGCCATTAGTCTTTTTTTTCTGGGTCAGAGTGACTTCAAAGAGAATGCATAGCAGGGACTTTGGATGTTGAGTTACGGAAAATGGGATTTAGGGATGAGGATGTGGGGAAGCCTTGCAGCATCCAGACGGACAAACCATGAATAATTAACCTCTGCTAAGAATTCTGATACAGCACGACACAAAGAAACGAAAGCTCTGAAGCTAATGTAACACATCAAACATGGAAGCAATGTATTCACTAAGAAATAAGAGGGAAACAAGGACTGTAAAAGAAGGGCCTCAAACTGGTCAGGCTATTTTCAGCAAAGGCCTCTGGTGCTTTTTAAAGGCATTGAGGGCGTTCTAATATGCAGATCATCCATCGTCACCAACCAATCCAGCTCCAAAGTTACAAAGCCTCTTAAAAAAAACAGCCCACTTGATGGATGCATCCACATCCCAGGGATTTCTAAGTGGCTGTGGTGAGAAAAAGTGTGTGAATGTGCAGGTTTGTGCAGGTTACCTCTTGAGGCAGCTCTAGTTTGGAGCGGTCCGTGCCCTCTTTGGACTGCAGGCCCATGAGATACGGCACAGGGGCGTCCAGGAAGTGCAGAAGTGAAGCGGGAAGGATGGGCACATACACATGCTGCCACTGGAACGGGAACAGCAACGTTGTGATTCCCTCTGCAACCACCATGAGCCTCTGGTAATCTAGATGTACACAGACAAAAGAAAAGTCAATATAACTTCAAATGACAAAAATTATTATTAAAAACACAAATATGTAATTAATACATTTAAGTTGACTGAAATTCACTTTTTGCCACCAGCAAGTGAATTATTTAAATAAAATTTACCAGACTTAAAATACGTCTTACCAGCCATGAAACTGCATTCTGCATTACAGAAAAATAAATAAACAAACAAATTAAATAATAATAAATTAAAAGAAAAAAAAATGATAAAGAAATCAAATTTAAAAAAATCTAAATGTTATCATAATGTCTTTTCTTTTTGTAATGCCTATTTGAAGCTTTCTCAAAAATTTCTCAGACAAATTTGATGTGTGATTAAGTAGATTAAATCACAACACTGTGTAATCAAATACATTAATTTAAACTCTGGTATATTGTTTTGTTTTTTTGTCGATATAAATGTTAATAATCTATTTGTTTTTCCCTACTATACTATATATGCATAACATCAGTGAAGATCGTAATTCCTAAAACTTCCTAAAACTGGCTAGCAAATCTGTTTTATCGAACCATCAAAGTCATTTTTTCTACTTGCCTTTGGCACTTGATGATGGTTCAGTTTGGACCCAAGTTAAGTTAGATGAAAAGCAACTTATCACATAATACTCTGTGGTGGACTTACTAAAAGAGGGCAATGTTATTATTAATAGATGTTTCTCATAAAAATCCCATAATTTGTTTATATGAAGAACAGTCAGAGGAATTCATTAGCATGTGTATCAGCTTGTGTTTACTGAAAAGCATATGTGCTGCAGCAGGGTAATGTAATATTCATTAGGCTCCTCCACATTCACTCAGTCTCCACATCAAAGGCCCTGCAAAGATGCACTTGCCAGCATCAGAACTCAAATTTAAATGCTTAAATAAGAGTTTAACTGATCTGCATACAGTGAAGACTGGAGTCAAACACAAACGGCCTGTAAGCTTGATATAAAAGTAGAGCTTGCCAATTGGTTAATACATTTGAAACTGAATTAATTAAACCACACAATTATCGTAGCATTAGAAATAGACACAAAGTCAATATATTGTTTGGAAACTGCATTACTGTAATAAACAAATAAATCTATACTTATTTCTAAACATATTTTGTATTTATCTTATACAAATAATAGTCAAAAAAAAAGAATACAATGAAATAAAGAAAACAAACCAAATAAAACAAAAGCAATGTCTACCAAACAAAAGCCAACAAACCCAAACGAAAGCAAATTAATATGAACAAAACAAATGAAAGCAAACGAAACCAGGCACAACCAAACAAAACCAAGCCAAACGAAAACAAACAAAGCCGAACAAATCAAATGAAAGAAACTGAAAGCAAAAAAAAGACATGCAAAACCAAACTAATATGAACAAAACCAGGCGAAACCAAACAGAACAAAAGCAAACAAAGCAAAACCAAAAACATAAACATATGAAAGCAAAGCCAAATGAAAGCAAAAAAATTCAACTTAGCCAAGCGAAACCAAACTAAAACAAATGAAACAAGCAGAACACACAAAAGCACATGAAACAGGCAAAACCAGATAAAAGCAAACAAAAAGAAAGACCAAACAAGTATTAAAAAAAACATACGTAAGCAAGATAAATCTGGACTAGGCAGGTGCAAACAAAGACTACCAAACAAAACAAAATAAACATTTCCTAAGCTAAAACTGTCCGTTTCTTACCTTGTGAGTAGAGGAGGATCTGCATCTCTAGTAGGACACAAGTAAAAATCTGCACCAGATTTTCCACTCCCAACAACTGGAAGGCCTCACTCAGAGGGAAATCAGCCAACGGCAGCTCCCCGACACCAGGCCTCTGGCACAGGATAGGTTCATACACTCCGTGGAACTTTAAAGAGCGTCCAGGCGGCGGCAAAGGTACTTCATAGAGGATGTTGTAGATGTAGCTTTCCAAAGGAAGTGGGGGTGGCTGATGGGAGATGACAGCACGGTGCACCTGAGACAGGAAGCGTTTACAGGCGTGCATGAAGGGCATGGGCGTGATTAGACACATAGCTTTGGACACGTACAGAGTGTCACGAACAGAATCGTAGCCTTCGCCGGAGCAGCCACAGCTCCTGCGACCCCCTTGTGAGGAGGAAGTTGAGGATGGAGACTCAACTTCATCCAGGCTGCTGGCTAAAGAGTCCATACTAGAGGAGGATGAGGAGGATGAGGAAGAGGATGACGACGAAGGGCAGTTATGGGCAGATGCATTATGCTCTGCTTGGTGCATCTGGTGTAGTGTCTGCATGGCAGAGCAGATCTGAGGGCTGGTCACCTCCTCGTAGAAGGTGTGGACGAAACCATAAGTGCGAGATCCGTCTTCTCTTGTGATGAGGAACGAGTGGAACTGTGGGGTACGACTGTCACGCTGTGTTCGGAATGACAGACCTTTGGGCATGCAGAGCTGAAGAGAAAGAGAGAGAAAATGACTTATTGCTTCAGTAACTACACATTTCTTAATGTTGCCATTATTGTGCATTTTTATATATGCAGGGCTTCTACTTTTTACATTTCCAGCAACATCAAAAAACGAAGTTAACCATAGCACTCCACTGAGAAAAAAAAAAATTATTATTATTATTATTATTAATATTATATGTGAAGAGGCTGTTGTCAGAAGAAAGACAGCCAAGCACATTATTGCTCTTAGATGATGGATTTTCCTCTTACTCTGCAATACTTTAATGGATGTACAGTGAGAGACGGCACCTGTTAAAAGTTGGCTGGTCAATATGTTAAAGACATGCAGTTCATTTCAAGATTTTATACATATGTAGATGGGGGAACTGTTTCATTCACTCTCTATATCATATGTGGCGATATGATTTTAACTCCAAAGTGCATTTGACCTGACTAAACTGGAAGACTTGACAAATTACGCAGGTAATGGAATGCATCATTGATCTTTAACTTTTATTTTGACATCTGCTTTATAAATAGACACATGCAAAGATTCAAAGATGCATGCACAACAGATATATGCAAAATATGTAAGAGAACAGCCTATTTCAATCGGATTTACTGAGCAAAGTGTCTGCATGCCTGCATTTTTTTTTTAATTACAGGGGACCAATTCACTTCATTCGTTACTACATAAAAGCTTATAACCACAAAATAGTGTGTTAATAAATAGGTTTACAGTACATTTTCAGCATGTATTTACGCAGGACCATGCTGAACGCACATGCAGTGTGAATATTGTAACTTGTTAACATGTTATCAAAATAAAGTGTCATTCAAATGCCATCTGAAATAGGCAAGAACTGAAACGATGGAGAAAAGGAGGGAGAGAGAGAGAAAGGACAAAGAACAAAAGAGTGCAGGAGTGAAAAGAAGATTAGCCAAGAGTGGAACTGAAAAATGAAATGATCACTAGGGGAATTTTATCCAGACCTTGGAGGACTGAGAACTGAAATGGAGTTCTGTGATTGCAATCTGTATTTCAAGCACTTTTAATGTGTGTGTGTGCGTGTGCGTGCGCGTGTGCGTGTGCGTGTGTGTGTGTACACAGAAAAATAAGGGTTTAAAATTTTACCTTTTTGGGTACAACAGCTTGTCCCTGGAGCAGTACCCTTAAAAGGACATATTTGTACCTTTTTTTAACCCCTAATAGGTACATATTAAGGTACTAATATGTACCTATTAGGGGTAAAAAAAATAAAATAAAAAATAAAAAGTACAAATATGTCCTTTTTACAATTTTAAACCTTTATTTTTCTGTGTGATAGTTTTACGTGCAAACCTCTGCAGATAAGAGACTGGCCTTGAAAAATGACTCAACAAGAACATCATTACGTTTTTTTTCCACCTCAAATGATGTGATGGCACCATGACTGGCAGCACTGAACACTTCAGGTGTTCCTTTTACAGAGCGAGAACATGCACAATGAGCCGTTTCCATGCCGACGTAAGCAGAGAGCCTGGGTTGAATAATTGATGCTGGTGTCACTACTGCCAAGCTTCCGTTTACGTTTGCCGATGGAAAGAAATGACCTTGCAGCACAGGAACGATAGGGTCAGAGGATTTCGTTACCTCTCCATACTCTGGGATGGTAACACAAGCTCTTCGGCTGATCACTGCATGCAACCACAGCGTGAGTGAGAGTCTGTGTGTACACGTTATGACACTCCAAATCAATGCAGATACAGATCTTTCTTATGACTAATGTGAGAAATAGAGAGATTGTGTGTGGGAACCTTTATTTGAAATGGAAAACAAACAAGTTTAGATGAGTTGGACATGATAAATTTGCCATAAAAATTCACCCAAGCCTCAGCATGCTCTGAAAGGCACATGTGTCCCAGACGTATTTCAAACAAAACATAATAAAAACAAAACAAAATCACAACAAATCAAAACAAACACACAAAACAAGAATAATATAAAATAAAAGAACAAACAAAAAAACGTAAAGCAAAACAACTGAATGATACAAAACAAAAAAAATTAAACAAAACCATAGAACAAAAGAATGAAACAAAAACAAAACTCTACAACAAAAACAAAAAACAACACCACATCACAACAAAACAAACAAAAACAAACACACAAAATAAGAATAAAACAAACAAAATAAAACTCCAAACAAATGATACAAAATAAAAGAATGATATAAAACATTAAAAACATTCAAATCACTACTGGAGGTAATAAATCAAAGGCGTAAGCCAAAGAGGTAAAAGTGTCAAGTACTGAAGTCACTTACCATGTTGACAGCATCCTGGTCAAATGGGTTGCACTCGATGTTCTCTGGGTAGTGGGCAAGAACTTTGGATTTGAAAGTCCTTTTGAGGGGGCTCTGATCAAAGTTTTCCCCTGCAGAGAGGAACGGAATAAGTATTAAGGAGAGTAGAGGATTGGAAACATCTTTTAAAATATTCATAAGCTTTAAAATGCAAAAGCTATGCTACGAGTGTGTCTGAATTTTTATACATGGTCGTAAATAAGAGGAGGTTTGTCATGTGTCTTAGCTACACTGCATTTAACTGATAAAAGATTCATGGTTTTGCCACTAAACTGCAAGGCCTTTTGAGAGGATGGTACTGTATAGAGATATCCACATAAACAAGTTAAAGCTGCTTAGTTGTGCTGAACTGTAAGGTGTTTACTTGAATGTATATTTCAACATACAGTTAAATAAATCTGGCACAATACTCCAACACACATTTCACACCTTCTTTTGATAGTTTAATAACTTGTTGAAACAAACATTGCTGTGACATGTTTACTACAACTCTCTCAGGTACGTTGGACAGAGTAATCCACTTGCATTTACCATGTAAATGTGACCCAGATACGACACCTGTCTCTGAGGGGATAGTGTTGGTCTGAGCAGGATTCCTCACCGTCTAATCTCAACACTAACATACATACACCCACATCTGGGTTTGTTCAGCATTCATTTTCCCACTCATATACCTCAAAATAAGAAAGTGATAATTGATTAATGATATTTTGATAAATAAATTTCTATCATGACAAATCTCTGAAGATTTTAGCATGGCAATGGATATGACCATGTTAATGTATTTGGTCTTGGTGGAATAGATCTGCTATGCTGCTGAATTGCTGCTGCTGTTAGTTATTGCTGTTGTTGTAGATTATTGCTGCGGCTGCAAAGCAAGTACAGAAACTTGCTACTGCCAATACGGTGCTGTGGGTATTAAGACATACTGCTGTTGCACAAATAGCATATAAAATAACCCGTAGCAGGTCTATACAGGTGGAGCTGGGGAAGGTGGAGGGTTTCAGAGGAACTCTGAAAGCGTGCTGCGAACTGCTCTAGTGAATGTTAACCAGCCATTTAAATGTAAAGCAGCATGCTCATTGGATGCGTATGCAACATGAACCAATCAGCTTGAGCCAAGTAGTTTAATGCTGTGAACATCATCAGTTTGCATTAACGACCCATCAGCCTGCGCCATCTAGAGTTTCATGACAGAACTTGGCATAAATAAATGAATGAACAAACAAACAAACAGACATTTCAATTATAAAATTATAACTAATATTGAGAACAGTATTATAATATAATAAATGTTACTAATAAATATTTTGAACATATGCACAATATGTTTAGGATATCAAATTTATTTTTAAGATTTAGTGAATCATAAGAAGAAAATTAGATTTATAGTTAGATGTTTTGCTTTAATATTGAATATTATTTATATTTCTGTTTTATACTTTGGTTATTGCTTTCAAAAGTTATTGTTATGATTATCATAAGCTCACTTCAATTTGCACATTTTTTAATGATAACACTGGGTAAAAATGTGGAATATCCAATTAAATTATAAAATAAATGAAAGATTGATTGATTGATTGATTGATTGATTATCAAAACAGAATAAAAGGGACTTTATTGACATATTTGAACCTATATCTTTCATGTGAGCAACAAGGCTTGATGTGTGTAGAGTGCATGTTAACCACTACACAACAGTTATATCTGTATTATTAAATATACTAAAAAATGAAAATGCATCAATAACCACATTTGTTTAGGGTAAATATGAAGGTTCAAATCTTGAAGTCAGCACACAATGATGGTCTAAAAACAACGGAGGCACTGTGCCGCTTTCTACTACCATCATGAACGCAACAGTTTCATGAGAAACAGTTGCTTTTCTGGCTCAGTGCACGTTACAGTGTCTCAAACAGGCCGACACATGCAGCCCATGGTGTTAGATGAAAACAGCGTAGCTTTGACAGCAAAACACAAGCGGGAACACAGATTGGAAAAGCGCCATGAATGTCACAACAGTGCAGATTACAGGAGCAGACAATGTGTCATGCAGGATTTGGATCTGATGGGAGTTAAAATGCACAGATTAAATCAAATGAATGTGAAGCAAACAAGCGCGCAGTTAGCATAAAAAGATAAACAAGACAACTAACTGATGATACAGACGTCATAAGTACAATCTTGATGAGATGAAAACAGCACTCAGGCACTCAGAATGAGGCAAGGTAATCAGGATTGAGTCTAATTAACAACCTAGCTCATGTTTTGTCATGTATGAAGATTATTTACAGCGCAAGTCTGTGCTGTGGGGTGACCTAGCGGTGATTTGGCAGGAGAGACTGTGAGACAGCCCTGGGAATTAACTAACAGGAAGGGACAGGGAGGAGGAGAAATCTACTAAAGCCCTTTATAACAGAGAGAGTCTGAGGCCGCAGGCATACACGTGAGAAAGAGAGAGACTGATGCAAACACCCCATGAAGTGATAGCAGGAACAGCAGGAGAACAGCAGAAAAACAAGACAGGGAGGGAGAAAGACAGGCAGTGTTGCAAGAGAAGAGGAACTGATTTCATATAACAAGCTGAGGCAAATGACCCACATTTAACTATGATGCATATCGCAAACCGAGAGAGAACGAGAGGAAAAGAGGCAGGAAGTAGCGAGGACCGAAAGCTAAATGACAACAATGACCCCGTTACACCTGGTATTCAGCCTCTGTTCATTCTGACATGTAGCAATGTTTAATCAATCCTTGATGGATATAAATGAAGTCCCATACATTTTTCCAAACTGAACAGCCCAATTCTTTCGGAAATACATCAAATTACAGAAGCAAAATGGGTTGCAATTGACATTAATGTGTTTTTAATATGTCCAATCAAGTCAAGTGGTAGTCAAAAACGCATCCACATTACATTTGTATATATTATATAAAGGTAATAAATATTAATCTGTTCTGATGCCGCCCGGATAGCTAAAATGATCAATTAAAATGAGGGTTTTAAAATGGTTAGAAGCAGCTTCAAAACAAAATAACTACTCAATACGAAAAAGTGCATATTTATTTGCACAGATCTGCAGCAACATTAAAATTGTGGATATTAAATTTATTGTGTTTACACATTTGACTGATAAATGTGAAAATATTAAACAGTCTATAAGATTTAACCATTAAAATTCAAATATTAAAATATTACATTTTTATATGTATTCTAAATGATTAAATTAAAATGAAAAACTATGATTTATTCAATAATTTAACATTGTATAATGTAATACAATAAGAATGATAGCAACATTCCAATATATTAAAATAAAATACTTTTTAAAAAATTACATCTCTATTTACACGTTTAATCAATAAGTATTACAATAATATTAAATAATCTATAAAATTGAAATTCCAATCTTTAAATAATTAAATAAAATACTCATTTTGAATTTCAAGTGAATCAAGTGAATTTAAAATCACAATATTAAAATGTACAGCATCAAACGTGGATATTAATTTTGAGATTTTGTGATTAGTTCAATATTTAGGAGAAGTGCTTGGTTGTTGGTGATTGTTTTCTCTTTTTTTGTGCTTTATCCATTAAGCGGTAATGCACTGATGCAGTAAGCAACCTATTTGGTCAAAATCAGAAACCCTCTGCTCAAAGTCTTTATACAAGTAGACACAGGGGATACATTTGGAAAGCATGTTAATACCAGGTTTAAACAGCAATCTGTCTTGTCTGACTGCTTGAGATCGGATCATTTGAGGTGGATCTTAATACCGGTTGTAATAAAGGGCAAAAGAATGAAGGATGGGAAATAAAAATGGAGAAATTTAGGGAAGCTTAGTGGTGAGGAGATTAATAATGACGTTTACCTGCTGCCACGGCCTCTGGGTCCCTGCCCTGACGATCAGCCTCTAGCCATTGGTACAAAGCTGAGATGGCAAACACACAAACAGACAAACAAAAAGCAAAAATGTCAAACCAAACAGAAATGGAGAAGCAAACAAAATGGATGCGTGACTGAATCCAAAGTGCAATGGCTTCGCAGACACAGACAGCGTGTGTGTGTTATTTTGCAGGCTGAGCAGTGATGGAGGTGAAGTGAGACATGTTTCACAGCCTCTGCTTTGGCGAGCAGCTTGACTGTAGGCCGTAATCTCTGTTGGGATGGAGACATCACGTTGTGCATGACCAGCAAGCGCTCGCAGAATATCTTAATGGTGGGTGTTAAAGGAACACAACGAGGTGGTTAAGAAATATTTACATGTGCAACCCACACACATACAGACCATGCCTGGCTGGAAAGACATCTTCAGTTTGGCCTCAAATAGTTTGGATCATCAAAATCCAATGTGTGTTCTTCCCATTTATACAAAACAAAACAACGAAAACCCAAAACCAAAACAAAAAACTCATGGTTCAGACTGAGCCTCACTTCAAATACACAAAGTGTTAACAAAATGAAAACAAAAAATAAAGCCAAAACGTGAGAAAAAAAACTAGGAAAATGGGAAAAACTGGGGGAAAAAGTACACACACAAAACTACAAAATTAGCTGAAATAAAATAACGGTCACAAAATGATTTTAGTTTCACTTGTAATAAAATAAAATAAATTTAAATTGGAAGAATTGAGAATACATTAAGGATGACGTACTACTGTAATTTATATGGTTAAAAATATATTATTGTATAATAAAGTAATGAGAATCTTCACTGAGAATACAGGTAATGAACTCAAACAATAAAACAAAAACTAACCAGATATACTTCAAATACAATATTAATATATATATATATATATATTAATTTAAGTTATTTATTTATTTTTACATTACAGAGAGCCAGACGTGTTGATCTTGAGATTCACCCACACAGGAAGCGGCTGCTGTGTCTGCAGAGTTATGAACGGTATTTACAGGATGACTCAGCCGGCGTGTTATAAACAAACGTCACTGCTGACTGAATATGAATCAAGCACTCTTTCAACTCACCTAAGATCCTAACTACCTCTGAAATCATACTCTTCCTCGCTTAATTAACCCATATCACACATTTTCAAAGATGCTGAATGTTAAATCCAGGTCTGTTACCTCTAAGTCCCAGAAAAAGGACTACAACGTGATCGGAATCGGACGATTTTTCGCATGACCGGCCGGTCAGTCTCACATCTTGCCGATTCCGTTTCCCCAAATATCAATATCAACACGACTGCAATGTGACACTGATTTTATACAATAGTATTTCAATAAACAAGAAGTTAAAATTAAGTGAGTTAGATTTTATACAAAATATTGACTGTTTTTGCTCAATTTTGCTGGCGAAAATAGCCACAGCAGAACTGTTGAGTGTCTCCGAGTAACACAGAGCAGTGTTTCGTTACTGAATGAATCCACGTTTTTGAACGAATCGAGTGAGTTAATGATTCAGTGGCTCATTCATAAGGACAGTCACTTGCCTCGTTTCTGATTGAATCAGCCGTTTGAATGAATCGGTTGAATGAATTGATAAATGACTCCCTCATTAAAACACTTGCTGCCACCTACTGGTGGTTTATTCATATTTAAAAGTATCATTGCATTTTTTCAACATTTATTTTTATGTTTAAAAAAATATGCAAAACATTAATCTTCTAAAATTATTTGTGCATTTGAAATTTTGCAGTGTAAATGCACCTAATGCCACTTCAGATGCAGCTTCTGTTTCCTCAGCAGTGGAAAGATAGTTTGTTAATACTAATTTCATTTGAATGGTAACAACTCTACAGTTTCTTATTATTCTAACTGAATTAATCGAAATAGAGTAAGAATTTGACGTGAAAAATGACCATTTATAAACATAGTGGGAAATGACATCTGTTTTGTTACATACATTTTAAGTTAATTATTTCTTCCTCATTCCAGTCACAGAGCACTTTATTTTGAGAGTTGTTTAAGTGACAGAAAATCTGTAACTTAGTCCAGATTGGGGGAATTGTAATGTTTAATCATTTTTTTATTAGGCTATGTAAATAATTTTTCCATTGACATTTGCATAGATTTTTGTTTGTATACGCTGTCAATTATAGCTCTTAGGAAGAAAATCAGAATCGGCAAAAATCGGTATCGACAGGTCACAGATGGAAATCGGCCAAGAAAATTGCAATCGGTGCATCTCTACTAATCATTTAGTTTCATACTAGCGTATGTATATACATATAATCAAAATCATCAGGTAGCACTGCAACATTTTTTTCAAAGTGTCCATAAAAGTAGAACTTTTTCTGCATTGACACCTGGCAACAGTGGAAGGGAGTATTGGATTTGTGATATTGAGCTTCAAAGACCAAAATCACTGGCCTCGCTCTGAGCACCATTCATTTTAAAAGTGCTGATGGAAGAGAGAGAAAGAGCAAGGGACGGCACACAATGTCTCCTGCAGAGCCTTTGTCCATAACAACAGCGTTACGTAACTGAGCCCTAGCCGTGTGTGTGTGTGTGTGTTTCAAGTGCTGAGCGGGCACAATGTGAGCATGAAACATTGGGGTCCTTTTCCTTCTCGCAGGGTTTGGCAGTGAGCACAGCTCCAGTGTCAGACTCATAACACATCTACTAAAGCTGTAATCCACAACAAGTCACGGCCCGTCAAAAATTCACCGTTTTATCTTACTGGACCACAAGCAAGAAAACAATTCACTTACATGGTTTGGCACTGAAATTTCATGGGAAAAATAGCTTGAATTTGCTTGATAAGAGTTACTTTGAAAGCAAGTGAAGGGATGGAATAAGTAGCAAAAGTCTTTCCTCTTCAAAATATTTAATGAGACGGTTCCAGTGCTTTATTAAGAAAAGGGCCTTGAAATGTAAGGAACATGCTAAACTCAATCGTCCAAATATGAACACAAACAACACAAAAAAAGCAGACTTTTCCAGGCATGACACAAGGCTGTCAAGATAATGTGTGGACTCATATCAACCGGTTGCAGACATTCAGGTCAAAGTTCAGAGAGAATGTAACAATGTGTGTTTACATCCACTTTAAAAGTTCGATTTCAAAGTCTGACTAACAGACCTATAGATAATGTGATCTCAGCTGCGCATGCAGACGATTTAGAAACAACAGTGCTACTGTGTACTTACAATGTTGTATACTAAACTTTTAATGCAGAGTGTATGGGATGACAAAACTAATATTATGGGATGACAAAACTAATTTTAATAAGTTTAAACTGTATAATTACCAAAATACTTTTGTTTAAAAGTTAAACAAATAAACTACCAAATGAACCTTCGCATTTAAGAGTACAGATACAAATCTGAGCTAAAGAAGCATATGAATCACACTGAAATCAAACAGTCACATGGTGTTTGATAAATCTTATCTGAGGACACAGGTCACTGATGAGCTGGAACTTAGTCAATAAACAAAGTCAACATGACCAGTTCATGGTCTCATTCGGTCTGACACACACACACACAAACTTAGTGAAGACCGAGCAGATTAAATTGTGTAACCTTTTTGACCTGTTTGAGACCCTAGATATGCATATCACCCCATCTAATGTTTGCAATGATAACTTTGTGGTTGAGAAATTCAAAGCAACCAGAGACATTACATATCCAGACCTGCATCCATCTACTTTCTGACTGTTATTAAAGTAAAACACTTATATATTAAAAAAAGCATTTACTTTGAAAGCTGCATGCCATTCAGACCACAGAGGCAAAAACATACATTTATATGATGAAGGCTTCTGAATGGCCTTACCTCCTTTGTAATCTATTAGGATGAGGGCCACGCAGAGTGGTAAAGATGTTATGTAAGTGGATTTTGCACCCGTGACATAACTCAGCAAGTTATGACAAGTATTGCCCATTCGGCACTGTGCCACCAGCTTCTGTGCATAGAGCTTTAAACAGATCTCATCTAGAGCAATGATGCTTATGACAGATATCTGCCCAAAGCAGACAAACTGCCCCCTAGATGCCTTTAAAAGTGCTTGACAGACATAACCATCCCATATGCACTATATGGCTGAACGTATATGGACACCACCTTAAAATTAACACATTTAGACTCCAGTCACTTCTATGAGAACAAGCATCTTAATGATCCACCATGCAGTCTTTGGACCCGCTTTCTTTAACATATACTAACATTTAAATTAATCATTTGATACTGTGCACATATTAGTTTTCAGAGGCAACTAATATAAAGTGAGACTCAAACTCTTAATACAGATTTGTGCTTACAGATTTTCCAACACTAAAATCTGGTGTGGAAAACTGGCCTGCACAAACCTGCATGGACTTGAAACCCTATTGAACACATCTGGGGTGAACTGACAGCAGGCCATTACCCAACATTAGTGCATCACTGATGCTCTTGTGCGTTGCTGAACATTTCATATTTAATGTCACAGCAAAAATGCCATAGTATTAATCCCTCCTTTTGCTGCCATAACAGCTTCCAATCTTCTAGGAAGGCTTTCTACTAGATGTTGAAACATGGATGCAGGGATTTACTACCATTCAGACACAACATCATCAGTAATGTAAGGCACTGATGTTGTGTGATGGGTTCGGGTTTATTTTGGTTTTATTTTACGCCACACTTAGTAAATCATTTTTTTTATGGGCCTTGCTTTGTGTACAGCGGCATTGCTGGAACAGAAAAAACCCTCTTTAAAATGTTGCAAAAAAAGTTGAAAAATAAATGAAAAAAATAAAAATAAATAAATAAATAAATAAATAAATTAGAAACAAAAAACTAGTGAAAAACCAAATCGAAACAAAACCAAATAACAAATGAATCTAAAAACAAAAAAACAATAAAACAAGACCAAATAATAAAATGAAAAATGAAACAAAAAACTAAAATAAAGAAATAAAAAGTAAAAAAAAAAGAAAAAAAGTCAATGTACATTTCACCACTAAAAACACTTTTTTACATATTCACAGTGCAATTAAACTACAGGTACAAGTTGTGAAAATGTGAATCTCATGTTTGCGATACAATACTACACAGCACTGAACTTTACTTGAAATTAAGAGGAAGGGCAGATTACAGTTGTACTGAGTCTCTGAGCAGATTAGGCTAACAGGCTTACAGACCCCCTCCCACCATCTCTGATCTTCATAAGCAGTCTAAAAAGTACTGGGGAGAGTAAAAGCATGACTTTGAGCTACTTTACCTGTGTTTCAAAATAACGCAGGATTAAGGGTTGTACATTAACATTAGAAACTGAAGAAGTAGGAATAAAAAGATGACGAAACATTGGGTCACACTTTATTTTAAGGTCCAATTCTCGATATTAACAAGCCATTATAACAACGACTTTTGCCTCAAACTCCTAATTTGCTGCTTATTAATAGTTAGTAGCTAGCTGTTAAGTTTAGGTATTGGGTAGGATTAGGGATGTAAAATTTGGTCTTGCAGATTCAGAATATGTGCTTTATAAGTATTTATAAGTACAGCCAATATGTTAATAATAAGCATGCTAATAAGCAACTAGTTAATAGTGAGAATTGGTCCATATACTAAAGTGTCACCAAGCATTGAGTTACCCTAAGGGTGGACAAAGAATGAAAATAGGAATGGAGGAGGAAAGGTTCAGCAACACAACACTAGCGTCGACCTGTTTTCCCCCAATTCAGGCTTATTCAAGGAAAAAGTCAATGGGAAGCTAGGGAGGTGTTGCGACATTACCATAACCATTGTCCCCATGTCCACGCTGGTGCTCACAGACAGATGGTCTAGGAACCAGTGCTCTTTATAGCTGTCCACTGCTGCCTTGTGTCTCAGCCTGTGGTCACAATACGAGCTGGCCAGCGTCATTAAGAAACAATGAACGGAGACACGTCATGCGGCCACAATGTAACAATGTACCATTTGACGCCCAGGTTTTGTAAGTCTCATCTAGGTTGAAGTATTAGAAGCTTTTTTTAATGAGACCTTCAGCAGGTATGTTTGAAGTCTTGTATCATTACGAAATGAAAACAACCCAGTGTGTCACCAGAGCTGACGTTAGTGGAGAACTAAAAAATATCAATATATCAGAAACAGAGGTTATTGACCAGTATTAGAGATTTTATATTTCAGTATTGATGGATATTGGATATAAATTCAATTCAATTAAACATACAACAGGAAATCTTTAGGAAATGTCACAATGAATCAATACATATAAATTACAATGTTTTGATACTGATTTTAGTTACACAAAATGTATTATCAGACTTTTATCAGTGCATCATTTAATATTTTAATTCATATTTACACAAAACTCTTATAAAACCGTTTGAAATGCATGCAAAACTGCAGAACATTAACTGCAACTAGGGATTTCAGAAGTATAAGTAGTTTGGTATTGTGTTCCACTCTGAATCCATGTATTTAGTTTTTGTATGACTCACGTCTCTGCCTAGACAACAAACCACTAACGGCAGACACACTGCTGACTGGGTAAAATGTACCTCTCAGCATCTTGTTTGCTGTACTTGTTACAAGGGACTTGTTTAGGGACCACTATAAAAGTTAAATGGAGACAATACAGTTTCAAAAAGCACCACTCCAAATCAAGGGGACCAGACACTGGCGATTCACTGTTAATGACCGTTCATGGTGTTAAATCCTCAGTAAATGAAGGTAATTCAAGAGACAAATCCCCTCTTTAGGTAGAGGTGTGAACAATGGAGACAGGCTAGTACATCAAAGATTGAAATACCTTCTTCTGCCAAAGCAGGAAAACCCATTTTATTGATGCATGGCACATCAAGTGAGACACAAGATGAGATAAAGGCCTGTAGGTGCGGCACATTTTGTGGGGAACTGAAATCATGATAAAAGTGCAGCTCACCAGAGCATAAAGATGTGTGCACACTGTAAAAAAAAAAAAAGTTGAGCCAACTTAAAATTAAGGCAACCAGCTTCAGCAGATTTGTCGTTTTAAGTTCATACAACAAAAAATTTGAGAATCTCCCACAAAAATCTGCTGAAGCTGCAAGTCAACTTGTTTTTTTTGTTTGTTTTTTTTACAGTGCATGTGCACAACTTTGGTTCAAATTTTGTGTTTCATGTTTTCATTTCCTTTTGTTATTATTGTTCACAATCACAATATGACAAATACAGAGGGACTGCCTGCAAAGCAATTTCTTTGACATGTAGCAATCCTCTTTTCAGAGAGTCAAACACAAGAGGCCTATTTATAGTCTATATTTTTATTCCACTCAGAGGACATGACACCCTTAGGCCTAGATATGTGCCTAGAAAGTGTTTGACAAGTACTCCAAGAAACGAAAAACATCCAGAGCTGAACAAGAACTGACTAATGAGAATGAGCCTTAAAAATAAACAGAAACGAAAGATAAACACAGATAAAGACATGAAAGACGGCCAGTAGTGCAGCTTGTTTTCCCCAAATCACTTGTGGAAGTAATTTTGAGGAAGTTTACAATAAGACAGTTGCATTTTAAATTCTGAAATAAAGTCATAAACAATAAGAAATAAAGTCACATTATAATATGCAAAGATACACCGTGAAAAAGTCACTTTGAGATATAAAGTTGCAATTACAAGCAATAAATTCACCATCAGGAGAAACAAAGTTGCACTGCGAGATATAATTTCGCATTTACGAATTTATAATTTCATGAGTTGTTTTTGATTTTCTTTTCTTTATTGTTTAGGTGGACGCTCTAAATAAGCCCTTTGGGTTTTCTACCTCTCCCTGCACAGTATATGGATTGTATTTTCTTCTCGTGTTTTTTTGTATCCATTTCTTTTGTCACGCAAAATAAACTAAAGTAAAAACTAAGATATAAAAGTTGCATTGTGAGATATAAAGTTGCAACTATGAGAAACCAAACTACTTGCACTGCAAGATATAAAGATGCAATAACATTCTTTTCAAATTGTGAGGTGGAAACGGTCTACTACAATTTGGCTTCAAAAAGGATGACAAACCGACTCGAAAAATGGCAACTGTAGTAATCAGAGCAGAGCACAACCCCGTCAGTAACAAGCCTCTGCCATCAAGCAACTCAAAATGACACCAATCGAGGGGCCACGGTGCATTTGTGTAATGAAAGATCACTTCAATTAACCTTGACACAGTCAAAACAGCCTCTTAAATAAAAACAAGAAACAGATTGCACACAAACAGTCCAGTGAAAGGGCAACCAGCAGTGATGATTATGCAGAAAAGCCCAGGGAAGGGGGAGATCGGTCGTATGAGTGCAGGGCTCCTCTGGGATTGGCCGGCAACACATTCAGTCATGCAGAAACATGCTGAGGTATCCAGCAGGAAATGTGTGTTTTGAACAATGGAAGCGAGGAAACAGGGCCAAAAATATATCAGGAAAACAATCTCTTGCTCTTTCCATCTTCAAGTGGTTTGACTTACAAATGAGCATTCTCATCTTCTCACAGGAGGTGCAACTAAAGCTAACCTTTAGAAACTAGGCCACCAGAGAATACAGGTGCTATGGGGTGGGGCGAGGGGGCTTTTCAAAACACTCGATATTGATCAAACAAGAACAGTAGGATAATTTTCAACAAAGGTTATGTTGTACATGGATCTCACATGAAGCATCTCACAATGCTACACACAGTGCGAGTTCACATGGCTTATCTGAGCAACCCAGGGAGCTGATAAAATCCAAGCCCTGATGACACTGGACACTCACAGTGGTAAATTAATCAAGCTCAAACTGTTTAATCGTGATGAACTTTATCTGGGGAACCAGACCAATCTCACGGCGAAAAATCGGATCCGCTGAAAGAGAAAAGGCTTTTTTCTCTGTACAAACATTACAAACCAGATTTTTAGATATTCTTGAGTGGTGCTGCTATGATGTTAAGATGCTGTTGACAAGGCTATGTGGTTGCTTAATGCTGCAAAGTCTCTAGATGCGTCTCAATTCAGTGCTAAAAGTATCACAATTAATTATCTTTATAGGGGAAATAAGATTAAATAGATTAAAATATAAATATTTGATGAAAAACTTAAATGAAAATTGTTTTGTTTACAAAGTTGATGTAAAATTAGTCAAACTGAAATAAAAATAAAGCTATAGAAATAGACAACTAATAAAAAGAAACACAAAAATCCCCCCCCCAAATTAAAAATATATAAATAAAAGAATTATAAATAATAATAATAATAATAATAATAATAATAATAATAATAGATAGATAATAAATTCTACACTAGAATTTAAATAATACTAAAATATCAAATGTCTCAATTTCACTTTTTTTTTTTTTTTAAATATTTGTCAAAATTGGATATTTAACTGTGCATGCCTTCCTTCTGTTTTTATATTTTTAATAATGATGCCATCGTCTAATATTCAAAGCATTAAATCTTTAAAAACCCTAATAACACTTAAATTTAACCTTTTAAGAAAATCTAAAAAAAAAAAAAAAAAAAAAAAAAAAAAAAAAAGTATACAATTTTCATAAAGCACATTATAATAATGCTTTGATGCCTTAATTCACTTGTTGCATTTAAAACGCTTTTAGGTTTAAGTATTTATTTACTTACAGAAAACAGTACAGAATT
This sequence comes from Acrossocheilus fasciatus, assembly GCA_036784905.1. Lineage (NCBI taxonomy): Eukaryota > Metazoa > Chordata > Actinopteri > Cypriniformes > Cyprinidae > Acrossocheilus > Acrossocheilus fasciatus. The sequence goes on from CM071941.1 coordinate 12,174,162, forward strand.
TGAATGCTGGCCATTAATCATTTATCAACTGATTGTATCAAGTATTATTGTATCAGCCATAATTTCATTATAATTATAACCAGAATCCTATCATCAACACAGTTCTACAAACTGGTATAAACCTAAAATGATTTCAGATTTCGCAACTGTGGATAGAGTTTAACTAGCATTTCATAGGACGGACATGCCTTTAATTGCACAGGCTTTTTTTTATTGATTTGAACAAGTAGAACTTAATAGAAAAAAATAGAAGCTCTAAGCAGGTTCATCTTTATGATGTGATCCCACACGGCTCGCTCTGCACTCTCTCGGTTTAAAGCAACGCATCTAATCCACGGGAGCATCACGCACATGCAGCTTAGCTCTTCACACAGTTCACCAGCAGTCTGTTAAACCGTGCCAGGCCTTAAAAAGGTAGAGCAATCAGCACATCTGTTAAAACAAGGCCAGACAAAGATTGGAGAAAAACAGGGTAAGAGCACACAGACAGGCTACTGGGATTACAAGCAGCAGTTGCTTTTGGAAGCCCTGTTTTCTCTGACAATTACACTTGCACTCTTGGCAAAAGCTGTTGTGCTTTCAAATCAGGTTACAAGAAATGTGCATATCGCATATGAGACAACTAGGACAAACACAAGGCTCCCTGTGCCCAAAACTCACCACACAAGGTGCATAATATCAGATACAAGCCAAGCAGATCAAGTCATTTGAGAGTCATCTATTGATACCAATCACAGTATGAGTGACTGAAATCAAAATAATCAGTAGTGACAGTCACGTGTGCTGCCCAGCACTGATTGATTGCTCAATGAAAGGTTTTAAAAGATATCACAAAGTACTGTGGTTCAAAGTGACTTGCAAGTTCAATAGCCTTTAAGATGCATGTTTGTGATAAGACAAATATGATAATGTCAATCAAACCAACATCTCTCAAAGTTTAAATAGTGTGTGTGTAAATAAATAATAATAATTTACAAGAAAAAACATAATAATCGCTTCTTTCTTCTCATTTTTTTAACATCTTGAGTCCTCAAAACTGTCTGATTTAGCTTTCTCCCCTCAATGACCTCTCTGTTCATCCATGTAAACCACTATGAGATGTTCCACCAGGATGCCAATACAATTAAGCCCATTAAAACAGATAACATCAGATACCAAGCCAGGATTTGACACCACTATGAGACAACCAAAAATATTCAGACAATCAATATGAGGATTGTTTTATTGATGCTTTGAGGCATCTTTAAACATTGAATTGATCCAATCCCTGGTCTAACAGATACAGCGGGTTTCAGAGAACATTGGGTGATTGGGAACACAATTGATTTCATGGTCTTACTTAATTTAGGTAATTAGGTATTAAATTGATTTATCTATGATCAATCAATATCATCTATCCATCTCTATATACATCTATCTAATTAAATATTATGATACTATACGTGCTTTGGGTTTAATTAAGGTTACACAAGCTCTGTTTACATTTTTTTAATCATTTTAAGTAACTGTGCTCATATTTTTTTGTAAGAACCATAATATCAGCTCGGTCACACAAATTGTAGAGGTAATATTTGAGCTTTTAGATACTTTTCCACATCACAAAGAAACTATTTCCAAGTATACAGTAACCAGCAATATCATAAAAACAAAATGGCTACTGCACTTAATAAATGTGCGATATGCAAAAATATGTTTATTTTCTCAACACTACAGTATGACACGTCTGACATAAAACGGTGAAAATGAATATGAAACTATTTTGTATTCTCAATACATTGGATTTAATGTTATATTTGTCAGTTTTATGAGGAACCTTTGCCACATTATTTTTTGTATCTTCCTTGAATCGGTATGTAAGGAAAAACAAACATTTTGTAAGAAAACTGAAGATTGAACACAAACATAAGTAAACATTTTAAATATTAATCCAATTCATTGCTATCTCTATTTTGTAGCAAATTCTGTCCCATGTCTCAGAAATCAGTGCAATTCTCTAATTTCTTGTCAAATTCGAGTCTGCTATTCCCAACCAAGCATATTAATCCATTAAATGTATTTGAATGTGTTAAATGTGTTGAATGTAAAGATAATGTGATTCAAGCAGCCTGGCTCATAAGAAATCAGTGCACGTTAGCTCGTGTTTATTATACCTGCTGTAGTGCGTTTACAATCACGCAACAATGTATAATACACAATAACTCAATCTTACCTGCCAAAGCATCGGGCTCTAGACCCGTTTCGTTGTCTATTCCGCATATAACGAAGTAATGTGCGAAGCGGCAGGGCGCTGACCCAGAGCCGCTCATAGTCGCGCTCATCTCGGCTCGAGCTGATCCGCTTTGTCCGCGTCTGTTATACAGACCCAACCAGCTCCATATCCAGCGTCCTCAGGCAAATGAAATCAACCAAAGCGTCGTTTTGATGAAAGCTAATGGCTAAGATTTTGTGCAGTGAGCTTCGGAAAGCAGTGTATGTAGGTGTAGTTTGGTTTGAGGAGCGTTTGCTGCTGTGGCTGTGAGTTGTAGCGGCTAGAAGAGCGCACTGACGCACCGCTTCAGCTGATCACACTCAGCCAATCCAGACCTCGCAAAGGTTTCGCCTCAAGTATTTGTTTGAGATGGAGCGTGCAGTGATGTAAGCCGTGTCTTTTAAATGTTATGATTCACCAGCAAAAAATAAATAAATAAGTAAAGATCTTTCATGCGAATTAATAAATAAGTACAAATATTATCACATCGTCAATGAAAAATATACAATAGACTAATAGCTGCTTTGTTTTACAATAATTACAATAAATAAAGTGTTTATTCACGATTGTGAGATAAAAGCAAAAAAGGTTTTCATTAAACAAATGCCACATTTTTTTTAAAAATACAGAAGAACCTATTTTATGAGATTTTTTTATTATTATTATTTTTTTTAAAATTTATAGAAGTGAAATGTTTTTAGCCTATATATAAAAACGTGTTTTACATTTTCCAGGCAGAATATAGCTGTTACAAAACATTACGTTATTTACCATTTACACATAGCCTACTAGAAATTAGATTTCTACTACTGCTAATAGCTGTTATTGATTATTTGATTATGATTTTTACAGTGATATATCACGCTTTGAATATCATTGCTAATTTGACATAAATCTGCTATGTATTATAAGAATTAAAAAAATATTCCCGATATAATGTTATCCACGTAGTTTGTTTACAGCCTATAACCAGCATGTTACAATATCGCCCTCTGTTGGTTAAATGTATTGCTAGTTGATACATTATTATGGTAATAATCTATTGGGCATCACCCAATGTTTTTTAGAGGGCTAAAATGAATTAAAATTATAATAAATGAGAAAAACACGATATAAACTCCACCATTGACACGATAAATTTTAAAAATCACAACAAAAAAAAAAATACAAAGACAACAAATTCAGGAATGGACACAATAATCTTCTTCACCCTTTTTTACTCCAAGGTCACCCTCATTGTCCAAACAAATTTGGAGTGTTATAGATTGAAATAGCCTAAAGAAACTAAAATAATTCGAATTAGATTGAATTATTTCAGAATTCCAATAGTTCTTCAGGGAACCCTCTCTTTTTAATCAGTGTACATGACTTTTCCAGTCATTCATGATGTAAGGTTTTTTTCTTATCTTATTATGCCCATTAAATTCCCGTTTTAATATTTTATTAGGTTCTACTAACATTTCAATTCTACATAATATTTCTAATCTATCTATCTATACTTCAAGCTTTTACAATTGCTTCAAACTGTCTGGTTAGGCTTAAGTCAACCTCAAAGTTTGTTCAAACACTTTTTAGTTAAGTTTGAGTTCTAGAGGAAGTGAATTAAAATAAGAAATGTATTTGTTTTAGCTTGTTTTGTCTTATTGTAAATTATTTTAAGTCTTTCTGAGGCCTCCTAGTGGGCCCCGGGCCCCTGGTTGAGAACCGCTAATCTATAGCAATATTCAGTAACCGCACTCTTGGTTGTGCGATTTTGAGTATAAAACAATGGATTGTATGAATAAAACTGTGGTAACAATAAATGTTGTATTTTGGCAGAAATAGTTACCATGGTAGTATTTCACCTATACACAAACGTTCAATTATGACGTTGCTGTTGTGGGAGGGGCTTCATGGTCATGGGGGGGGGGGGGGGAGGGGGATCCGAAAGTTTATTGTTACTGCACTAAAATGAATAATGCTGAGTCCACACTTCAATGCAAAGTGCCAACCATTCCCCAGCTTTAGCTGAGTCCAGTCCACAATGAAAGAGATTCACCTTCACGAGCGCAGCCGGTGCATATGCAGAAACACGATCTGTGTGAAGTGACGCATGTGTAAACCACACCCTGAACACGAAGAACAAGCACAGCGCTGCTACACGCCCAACAGAGACTCAAACACCTGACGCTTCATCCGCACCAGTCCCGATGGCGGAGGAGGCAGACTTCATGCGCTCTGTGTTGCCCGTTCACGGCGCTTTTCCCTCGTCGGAGGACTCTTCTTTAGCTTTACCGCAGGAGGACAAACTCGCTCTCGCGGACACACACCGGCTGCACCGACTACAGCAACAAGTGCAGCTCACGCTCTCACGGAAAAGAAAGAAACCAAAACCGCCAGGTATGTGGAATGAAACTGCACGAAATAAAAGCAAATATGTAAAAAGGAGCAGTGTTTTGGTTTGGAATAGTATACCGGTGTATAAATTTTTACATTTCTGGAAAAAATACGAGATGTCAGTCAAATGTTAATGGTCAGCTTTCAGTGGTCCTTTGTTCTTAACTCATTCCCGATGGTTAGTTTATTTGATATTTTCTTTGTGTGTTAAATGCAAAATCATATTAATTTATTCCTTCATTTATAAAGTGACTTTGATGTATACCACCATGGTACTGATTGATTATACGTGATTATATGACTTACCGAATATTTACATAGTACTTCAAGGAACTTCAAATAATAGCTGAAGTCCAAATACAGCTATAACAATATATATATATATATATATATATATATATATATATATATATATATATATATATATATATATATAGATAGTTAGATAGATAGATAGATATAGATATAGATTTAAAAAAAAGTTAATATAATGTAATAACTATGTAATAAATATAATAAATGTAATAACAATATTGCAAATAAACACATTTGGTTCCGTTTTGTTAGTTGAGAAAGGCGAACCCTACCTTAGTTTGTCAGAACTCACTCATTCAGACGTATTTAGTAGGATTTGTAAGTGATCATGAAGAATATGTTTTCCATTGTGTTGTATTGTATGCAGTCCAATTGTGTGTGTTTTGGGCGTTGCAGAGTCGTCTCTCTCAGACAGTCTGTCCAGCTGTCATATTTCAAGTAGTTCATCGTTAGGAAGTGTGCACCTGAAGGTAAGGACAATTGGGATAAAGTGTTTTTAAAGGGATAGTGCACCCAAAAATGAAAAGTCTGTTGCCTTACAATGAAAGTGAATGGTAACTGTGCTTTCCAGTTCCAAAATAATGATAAGAAGCACCTTAAAAGTAGCATAAAAGTAGTTACAATTTGTGCACTATAATCTACGAATGGTAACTAGAGCTTTCCAGTTCCAAAAAAAATGATAAAAAGCACCTTAAAAGTAGCAAAAAAGTAGTTTGTATGATTTGTGCATCTATACCTTCTGAAACTGTTTGATGAGTTCGTGTCAGAAATGGACTAAAGTATCAGTTTATTTCCATACCTTTTTGGGTGAACTAATCTGTTAATATCACTAACTTGATTCACTTGAGATAATGACATGCACTATACTTTGCAGCGGACGTTCTCCATCAATCATGAAGCCACAAGGTTGTCACGGATGGCTGACCGATCTCAGTGGTCAAGTACAGAGCTGCCTCGATTTCACAGAGGCTATGGAAGCTTTCGTTACACCTCTAAAAGGCCGGCTTTATGCTGGGGGTCCAATTCTCTCACTCTCCCCTCGGCCCCTATGGTCAACCGTTTCCATATGAACAAACAAACTTTACGTTATGCCCGCTCCGAGGTTCTGCGAACCCCGAGGATGGCAGGCCTGTCGGCTGTCACACAGCTCCCCAGTAAACCTGTGTACGAGAACAATGACATAGATGATACAGATGACGTGTTTATACCCAGCACCCCACACAATGCTTCTGCAGAGAGAAACAGGATGGAGTTAGAGAAGCACACCCTTCAGAGGACCCTCTGCAAGCCGAGAGAGGGGGGTTTTGTTGCTCAAGAACAATCAGAGAACGTGTCCTGGCAGAGCCGCATACGGAAGCCGAGCCTGGAGTTTGTTGCAGGAAGACGACCCTCCCAGCCTGGCTCACTGATCAGCATGGAGAAGCACTCAGGGAGTTTGAGGAAGATAGAAAAGCTGGAGGTCAAACAGCATGCAATGACAGCGTCGGCAAAGTAAGTCAGTAGTTTATCAGTTTTACCTGTTTAATCCCATATTCATTGACAGTGTTATTTGAACATTTTTTTGTTATTTTAATGTTGCAGAGAGATGAATGCAGTTTGCTGTTTGTAATTAGCACTACATAATGTTAGTACATATGTTATATATGCAATTTATGTATTTACAATAAATTATGTATTTTGAGTCTATTTTAGTCATATTTTACCTTGCACTTCGTAGTCTTAATAAAGTATTAATATATATATATATATATATATATATATATATATATATATATATATTAATATAAAATGTAAATAAAGTTATTATATTACATTTTATAATTATGTAATATAATATAATATTAAATTTAAATAAAACTACGTTAAATGTAATAATACATTAAATTAGCATTGTAATGTACATAAAACTGGCATGGTGGTTATACACACACACACACACACACACACACACAACAATAAATATAGTGCATTATTAAATTAATTATATATTATAAATACAAATTCCATATATTCCATATCATCCATATATACAAATACCTTATATTCCATAAGTATGTATACAAGTATTAGTTTATTAGTAATTACCTTGCAACAAAAACCAAGCTTATACACATTGCCCTAATATTATTATTATTATTATTATTAAATTATATACTGAATTTAAATTAAACCTACATAAAATTAGTATTGAATTTGTGGATTATGCATTACAAAGATTGGTCTGCACGCTAATATTTTTTACATTTAAGCTAGAGCAGGAGATAAAAACAGGCATTTCGGCTATCTGCCTTCATCAGTGTAACAATTCTTTGTTTTTCAATCACTGTATAGAAAACGACAAACATCAGGTGCTCATAATCAATCTACAGACTCCAGTTCAGCATCTAAAACAAATGAATGAGAACAATAACATTAGGCAAAAAATGCAGTTTATGAACATTGTACCCACAATTTAAGAAAGAAAAAAAAACAATATATACAGGTGCATCTCAATAAATTAGAATGTCGTAGAAAAGTTCATTTATTTCAGTAATTAAACTCAAATTGTGAAACTCGTGTATTAAATAAATTCAGTGCACACAGACTGAAGTAGTTTAAGTCTTTGGTTCTTTTAATTGTGATGATTTTGGCTCACATTTAACAAAAAGCCACCAATTCACTATCACAACAAATTAGAATATGGTGACATGCCAATCAGCTAATCAACTCAAAACACCTGCAAAGGTTTCCTGAGCCTTCAACATGGTCTCTCAGTTTGGTTCACTAGGCTACACAATCATGGGGAAGACTGCTGATCTGACAGTTGTCCAGAAGACAATCATTGACACCCTTCACAAGGAGGGTAAGCCACAAACATTCATTGCCAAAGAAGCTGGCTGTTCACAGAGTGCTGTATCCAAGCATGTTAACAGAAAGTTGAGTGGAAGGAAAAAGTGTGGAAGAAAAAGATGCACAACCAACCGAGAGAACCGCAGCCTTTTGAGGATTGTCAAGTAAAATCGATTCAAGAATTTGGGTGAACTTCACAAGGAATGGACTGAGGCTGGGGTCAAGGCATCAAGAGCCACCACACACAGACGTGTCAAGGAATATGGCTACAGTTGTCGTATTCCTCTTGTTAAGCCATTCCTGAACCACAGACAACGTCAGAGGGGTCTTACCTGGGCTAAGGAGAAGAACTGGACTGTTGCCCAGTGGTCCAAAGTCCTCTTTTCAGATAAGAGCAAGTTTTGTATTTCATTTGGAGACCAAGGTCCTAGAGTCTGGAGGAAGGGTGGAGAAGCACATAGCCCAAGTTGCTTGAAGTCCAGTGTTAAGTTTCCACAGTCTGTGATGATTTGGGGTATAATGTCATCTGCTGGTGTTGGTCCATTGTGTTTTTTGAAAACCAAAGTCACTGCACTCGTTTACCAAGACATTTTGGAGCAATTCATGCTTCCTTCTGCTGACCAGCTTTTTAAAGATGCTGATTTCATTTTCCAGCAGTATTTGGCACCTGCCCACACTGCCAAAAGCACCAAACGTTGGTTAAATGACCATGGTGTTGGTGTGCTTGACTGACCAGCAAACTCACCAGAGAATCTATGGGGTACTGTCAAGAGGAAAATAAGAACAAGAGACCAAAAAAATGCAGATGAGCTGAAGACCACTGTCAAAGAAACCTGGGCTTCCAGACCACCTCAGCAGTGCCACAAACTGATCACCTCCATGCCACGCCGAATTGAGGCAGTAATTAAAGCAAAAGGAGCCCCTACCAAGTATTGAGTACATATACAGTAAATAAACATACTGTCCAGAAGGCCAACAATTCACTAAAAATTATGTATTCTAATTTCCAGAAGTATTCTAATTTGTTGAGATAGTGAATTGGTGGGTTTTTGTTAAATGTGAGCCGAAATCATCACAGCTCAAAGAACCAAAGAATTAAACTACTTCTTAATTAAACTACACAAGTTTCACAATTTGAGTTGAATTACTGAAATAAATGAACTTTTCTACGACATTCTAATTTATTGAGATGCACCTGTAGGTCATGTCACGGTGAATGCATTGATTATATTAAACATTAAAAATGTGGAAATATATAATTTATTTATATTTATAATTAATTTACTTATTATAATTAATTAATAAATCATATATAAATAGCCTACATATAACTTGTCATTTTTAATTTACAAGTATTAGATTATTAGTAATTACCTTGAAACAAAGACATGTACAAAAATGTACAAAGGTTTGGTCACTACTTGGTCTGAACTGTTTTAGATGGAATGAACTCTGCTATATTTCTGTTTTATGCCTGTGTGTTAAAGGAAGGGCAGACAAGCTGAATTAGGTCCAGAGATGACACTAAAAGAGGCTGTAAATCTGCTTGCACAAGATAACATGGAAGCACAAATCACAGCGGCTAACTTTATACAGAACCAGTGCTTTAACAGTCCAGATGCCAAGAAAAAGGTAAGTGATACTTTACTCTAAAATGACATATGCTAGTATGATCCACCCAAAAATGATAATATATCTCGCACAGATAATGGTTGCGTTGATAACAAACACCTCAGGCAAAATGAAACGATGAGTCATAGTACTACATGGTGAGGTGGAACTTCAATTAAGTGGAAAACGGGTGTGGAAGAAAGTGGAAGGAAAGCATTTAGTGTGGTTTACATGTTTACAGCGCAGTCAGACAGTAAGTGATTAGGACGACAACATTTGGCAACATTGTTACGTTTCTGCTTTTCATTTTAAATAGTACTTAAACTTGACTTTTAAAACATTACAAAAAACATTCAAAGGAGAATTCATATTAAAAAGGAGGTGATGCAGTCTAGTGGTTTAAGATACGAGCTTGGCAATTCTTGAACTATCAACACCGAATCCTTGAGCAAAGGCATTTGAACATAGGAAGCTCCTGCGTTCACTTTGAATCCAAGAATAGCCAACATTAAAACTGTGTCTGATTAAATAATATAATAATATATCTGAATAAATATGTTTTTAATTATTAGTGTTTTTATAGATGAACTTAAAGTGAGTTAAAGTTATATGACAGCAAAGGTATCTAAATATACATTAAAAAAAAAATTGGGGAAATCAGCATACATATATAATATATATATAATATAATATCCGATATCATGCAATTACAAATGAATGAAATCTCATTTGTCAATAAACAATGTTATACGTACATTGTGCATCCTTAAAAATAACTCTTTTTTTTGGCTATTGTTACAATTTATGAAACCTGACATATATTTGGATTTCCTTTTCTCTTCTGAAACTAGTTATATGTACTACTTTATGTAGATTAACTGTAATGTTAATAATCACAAAGCTACCTCCCCAGTCCACCCATATCATTTGTTAAAACTAACCTGCAATTTATTCTGAATTATCATGGTTGTGACATTACAACTGTTAGCACATGAACACACGGCCGCCCATGTTTACATAACAACAGTGATTCAGTGCTCAGCAACTTCGTCTGTCCTTATGAAAGACGCTGTGAACTGCTGTGTAGAGGTTAACCAAACATAAAAGGTCAATTACATACACTATTGTTCAAAAGTTTTGGGTCAGTAAGTATTTTTTTCTTCAGCTGGTATGGATTATTCAAATGTGACAGTATATACATTTAAATGCCACAAAATAGTTTTATTTTATTTAGATTTAGATCTCTATTTAAACTTTATATTCATTAAAGAGTCCTGAGAGAAAAAATATGCAAGTGTTTTCAACATTGTTCAGTGTTACATAATTCTTCAGAAATCATTTCTCATATGCTGATTTGGTCAAGAAACATTTCTTCTTATTATTTTTAAAGGAGGAATGGCTGCTAAAATAAAGAAATAAATTGCATTTTAAAATTAGTGCTGTCAAACATTAATCATGAATAATCGTATCCAAAATTAAAGTTTTTGTTTACATGATATATGTTTGTGTGTGTACTGTGTATATTTATTATGTATAAATAAATACACACACACACACACACACACACACACACACACAGCATATTGTCACGTTACGCTGACACATATATTTTGAAAATATGTACATGTATTTACATGTGTATATTTATATGTATATAATTTATGTTAGATTATAAATATATTTAATATATAAACATAACATTTTTCTTAAATATATACATGCATGTGCGTGTATTTATATATACATAATAAATAGTACAGTAAATAGTAAATACTACACAGACATATATTATGTAAACAAAAACTTTTATTTTGGATGTGATTAATCGCGATTAATCATTTGACAATTAAAATGTATTAAAACAGAAAACAGTTATTGTAATAATGATTCGTAACATTACAGTTTTTACTGTATGTTTGATCAAACAAATGCAGCATTCGTGAGCATAAAAGACTTAATTCAAAAACATTTTAAAAAATCCTAGTGACCACAAACATTTAAACTCACATCATATCACTATCATACAAACACTATCATATCATATTATCATGACTAACAGAAGTGGAATACAAAATTGTAGAATTTGACCTATTTAAATTGAGGTTTCTTATTTTAGCGTGTTCCATCTGTTCAGGTACTTTATCTTCAAGGCATCCCAAAGCTGCTGAAGATCATGCAGAGTGAGAGCGAGGAGCTCCAACAGGCTGCTGTCAGCGCACTCCGAAATATTGTTTTCGAAAACAATGAGAACAAAATGGAAGTCAAAGACTGTGAGGGGCTTCCAGTGATCCTTAGACTGCTCAAGAAGAACCGGGACATCGAGACCCGAAGGCAGCTCACTGGTAAAGGATCATTAGAGTATTTAAGCTTTGCGCCAGATACTGTATATTTCAGTACGCAATCAAACTTGGCTCCACTTTAGATGATCCAGCTAAAACTCACGCCATAAGAAAACATCCAGCTCTTAAGCATGTGACCTCTAGCCTCCCACTGATCTTGCAGATGTTATTCTCTCTCCAGGGCTGCTGTGGAATCTGTCTTCTCATGACCTCTTGAAAGAGCAGCTCGCTAGAGATGCGGCCCAACCTCTCACAGATAGTGTTCTGGTGCCCTGCTCAGGCATTTCTGAAGGGGAAGACCCCAAGTTGGAGCTCCTTGCTGACCCTGACATTTTCTACAATGCTACTGGCTGCCTGAGGTATTACCAACTTAAACAGAAAATACAATAGGTTTAAAATGAAGCAGATTTATTTTGACAAGCTAGGCCATTCTTAGTGCTACAACTGCCAATGTTATTCATATAAATTATTCTAATATACACTACTGTGTATACTAACATTTGGGGATGGCAAGATTTTGTTTTTTGAAAGAAATTAATATTTGTATCCAGGAAGGCTGCATTAAGCACAGTTATAATATAACAAAAGATCTCTAAAAGATCACCAAATCAGAATGATTTCTGAAGGATCGTGTGACACTGAAGACTGGAGTAATAGCTGCTGAAAAATAAGCTGGGTCATAATAGAAATATATTAAATTTTAAAATATATGAAAATTATTTTCAATTATAATCATATTTACTAGTGCTGTCAAATGATTCATTATGATTAATCGCATCCAAAATAAGTTTTTGTTTACATAATTTATGTTTATGTACTGTGTATATTTATTATGTATATATAAACACACACACATACAGTATATATTAAAAAAAATAATTACATGTATTTACATGTATATATATATTCATAATTTATAATATACAAACATAACACATTTTTCTGAAATATATACATGCATGTGTGTGTATTTATACATAAATAATAAATATACACAGTACACACACATATATTATGTAAACAAAAACTTTTATTTTGGATGCAATTAATCATTTGACAGCACTAATATTTACTGTTTTTCCTGTATTTTTTATTTTAAAAATTTGGTAAACCTTTCTGGGTATAACTGAGCAGATATTTATTTAGAACATTGCACTTTCCATTGCATTCCTACATAAAAGGTGTTATTAAATAATGTTGTTGTTTTTTTTGTTTTTTGTTTTTTAGAAATTTGAGTTCAGCTGGTCCAGATGGACGTAAAGCTATGCGAGACTGTGAAGGTCTCCTTGAGTGCATCATCTATTATATCCGTGGCAGCATTGCAGACTACAAACCTGATGATAAGGTAAAGAGATACTCACATTAAATCCCCATCTTTATCAACAGCAACAGTAAGTCTTTCATTTGTGTCTATATAATAATTAAAGGAGTCATATCACAAGGAATCACATTTTCCTTGATCTTTGAAGATAAAAGACCTTGATGTTCCTGTACTATGCAAATGTTTAGATTTCATAACACAAAATATCTTCCCCAGTGGGGAAATAAAAAAAAAGATCCAAACTAAATCAATTCTAAAATAATTCATTCTGAATGCTCGCAACTTTGTGACAGATGAATGCATAAATGTGACCATCCAAATTTACGTCAACGATACCTATTGGGTGATAAGAAACTATGCCTTTCAGCCTCCTTGAGGTAGTAAGGAGAAAGCCAGATATTATGTTTTGTGTAATGTTATATTGTCTAATATTATCCAGAGTGAGTATTCCAACTGGTGAACAATTTATAATAATTTAATTATTAATTCTTACTTTCCAGTCCACAGAAAACTGTGTGTGCATCCTGCACAATCTTTCTTATCGATTTGATTGTGAGTTGCCTCGTGTGGATTCCCCAGTGGTACAACAACCCAAAGAAAATCACAGTACAGAAACTAGCAACCCTGGCTGTTTCATCCTCAACAGTCCCAAAAACTCTGAGGAGGTTAGTGTTACACTGCAGACTAGACGAAGAGTTTGTTGAATTGTATTTACCCTCAGGCCATCCCAGGGGTAGATGAGTTTGTTTCTTCATCAGAACAGATTTGGAGCAATGCATCACCAATGGATTTGGAGAAATTCAGCATTGCATCACTTGCTCATCAATGGATCCTCTGTAATGAATGGATGTCATCAGAATGAGAGTCCAAACAGTTCATAAGAAAAACATAACAATAATCCACAAGTAATTCACACTACTCCAATCCATCAATAAGGGTCTCATGAAGTGAAATCTGCTTGTTTGAAAGAATCAAATCCATCATTATGGCATTTTAACTTTAAACCATTGTTTTGAGTCCATAATCCATAATAACACTTCCTCCAGTGAAAGAGTCCTTCACATCTGTTGTACAAAATACATACACACGTGATCAGAATTGTTGGTACCCTTGGTAAATATGACCAAAGGCGGCTGTGAAAATAAATGTGCATTGTTAATCCTTTTGATCTATTATTTTTTTTTAAATCACAAAAATCTAAGCTTTCATTGGAAAATAAAAATTTAAAATGGGGGGAAAATATCATTATGAAATAAATGTTTTTTTCTCAAATACATGTTGGACACAATTACTGGTACCCCTAGAAATTCTCTGAAAATATCTCTGAAATATATTCCCATTCATATTCACAATTTTGAGCACACCAGGGTGATTATGAACATGAAATTATTCAGCCATGGCTTCCTGTTTCACAGAAATATAAATAGGAGGGAAAACAAAGGCCAAATCCCAAATTAATCATCTATCACAATGAGAAAAACTAAAGAATATATTTCTGATGTGCAGCTGTTACGTTCCTGTATCAAGTCTAGGGGAGGGTAGGTCACGTAACAGATTAAAAATGGTGGTGTGTGTGTGTGCCAGCAGTGAGGACCAGTAGTCAAACTCAAGAGTAATTTACAAAGAAAAAGAAAACCCCACTTCGCAACGTAACTGAAGAATTTCCACCATCAGGGCAATAATTAAGAATTTCCAATCAACATAAAATGTTACAAATCTGCCTGGAAGAGGACGTGTGTCTATATCGTCCTAATGCACGGTGAGAAGGAGAGTTTGAGTGGCTAAAGACTCTCCAAGGACCACAGCTGGAGAATTGCAGAAAAAGGTTGAGTCTCGGGGTCAGAAAACCTTAAAAAAAATGATCAAACAGCACCTACATCACCACATGTTGTTTGGGAGGGTTTCAAGAAAAAAATCAAGAAAAGAAAATGCTTTGACCAAAAAAACAAACTGCAGCATATTCAGTTATCAGACACGACTGGAACTTCAAATGGGACTGGCTTCTATGGTCAGATGAAACTAAAAAAATGAGCTTTTAGCAGCAAACACTCAAGATGGGTTTGGTGAACACAGGGATAAAAAGTACCCCATGTGTACAATGAAATATACTGCTGTATTTTTGATGTTGTGGGCCTATATTTCTGCTGGAGGTCCTGGACGTCTTGTTTAGACACACGGCATCATGGATTCTATCAAATACCAACAGATAAAAAATTAAAAAGTGACTGACTCTGTTAGAAATCTTGGGGCATGTTTGGATCTTCCAACCGGACAATAATCCAAAAACAAACCTCAAAAACAACACAAAAATGGGTCACTGAGCACAAAACCAAGCTTCTGCTGGCCATTCCAGTCCTCTGACCTGAACCCTGTAGAAAATGAGTGAACTGAAGAGAAGAAGCACCAATATGGAGCTGTGAATCTAAAGGGTCTGGAGTGATTCTGGATGAAGGAATGGTCTCTGATCTCTTGTCAGGTGTTCTCTAACCTCATCAGGCATTATAGGAGAAAAGTCCTATACTATTTTGGCAAAAGGAGGTTTGAAAAAGTATTGAACAAAAGGGTGCCGTTAATTGTGTCCAATGTGTATTAGAGAAAAACATTTATTTCATAATGATATTTCCCCCCATTTTAAATTCTTATTATCCAATGAAACATAAGATTTTTATGATTTTTAAAAAAAATAATAGATCAAAAGGATTAACAATGCAGATTAATTTCCACAGCCTTCTCTGATCATATTTACCAAGGGTACCAACAATTCTGGCCTCGTGTGTACAGTCTAGAACTGTTTTAGCTTATAAATGTGCTTGATCTGTGCATATTTCTCTCCTGATTAAGACGAGATGACTATAAAATATTATGAATAGAGGACTTTTAGCTGTAAACAATGGTAAAATGATGTCTTAATGATGGATTTGTGTGACGGTGTGTCAAGGCAAGAAGGCACTGGAGACAACAGGAGATTTTCGTAAGAGGTAACATTTAATAGAAAACTCAGGAGATCAAAAAAATACACACTTTGAAGTAACTGAGATCGGACAAAGACTGCAACGAAACTGAATGCTTACAAAGAACAGGAAACAAAGGAGTAAACAAGATGATTAATACAAAACAGGTGGGGATAATAAACGATGATTAACTAATGACAAGAACCGGAACAAAACCAAATAAGGGCAAACAATTTGTTTGTCACAAACATGCAGCTTTTCGCTTCACAAGTCATTTATCAGTGGATTGGAGTTGGGTGAATTACATGTGGATTATTGTGATATTTTTATCAGTTGTTTGGACTCTCATTCTGACAGGAAAGAATCCATTGATGAGCAAGTGATGTAATGCTAAATTTCGACAAATCTGTACGAATGACGAAAACAAACTCATCTTGGATGACTTGACAGTGAATGAATTTTAAGCTATTTTTCATTTTTGGGTGAACTATTCCTTTAAAGTCTTTTGAAATATATTGTCTTTCAAATTTGAACTAGAATGATTGATGTAATGAAAATGTGTGACTTGATCTTTCCTGTTGAGTATTCAAACTGACCAAAATCTCTAATGCAAATGTAGTGGTGTCATATGAGGCATTGTATGTTGTGACTCACCTCATGCTCAGGAAGTGGATGAAGACTATCCCTTACTTGAGGAGAACGGCAGCCCTGAGGGTGTTGAGTGGCTCTGGAGCGCCATCACCATCCGCATGTATCTCTCTCTCATTGCTGTCAGCACAAACCAGCACACAAAGGAGGCATCCATTGGAGCGCTGCAGAACCTCACAGCTTGCTCTGGAGAGGTATGATCTAGAAATGAATCTCAATACAATAACTATAAGCAGCACTGACTTCAAATCACATTCAGGCTTATGTCTTTTATCTCCATTAGACATCCCAAGCCATCGCACACTTCATTGTGAAAAAAGAAGGAGGCCTATCTCAGGTGAAGAAGATGCTACAAGGAGAGAAGGAAGAGATCAGAATATCTGTGTCCCTGCTAAAAAACATCTCTCATTACCGAGAACTGCATGCAGATATTGGTGAGCTGCCATTATATAACAATATGCACAATAGCAGCACATGGCTGTGTCAGGCAGAAGGGTGAATAAACAAATGGTTTAATGAACATCTCTACAGTTAAACAGGTGTTACCGGAGCTGGTTTCCATCCTGCCAAACTCTGACCAAAGCATTGAGCAGCCTATAGAGGTCACTGTGATGATCTGTCACATTCTCATCAATCTGAGCCACGCATCTGTATCGAACACTTGTGCCATCATAAAACAAGAAGCGTTACCCAAGATCATCAGTATCAGCACTAAAGACAATGGGTACGGTTTCATTTTCAGGAAAACCAGACTTTCAGTTATGGGATGTATAATAAAAGTCATTTATGTGTCTTATTTAATTCATAGTTTTAATTCTCAACTAAATCTAGGTTTGGACCCACACGTGCGGGCCAGGCGGCTTGTATTTTACTTCATACCCTATGGAGGCATTCAGAGCTGCATAGCAGTTTCAAAAAGGTGAAATGTTTGCATCCTACAGTAATGAAGTAATAAAGTGTTATTACTTACTCTTAATAACAAATAAATAAACAAGCAGTACATTCTAACCTTTAGTCAAAGAAGAAGATCAGCTTAGGGCAGCTACTCAACATATTAACAGTGTTTACTGAAGAAATGAAGGCAGTTAACTGCTGGAAGGCATAACAAAACTAATAGAATAAAATGTAGTAGTTAGTGTACACGTACATCGATTTGTGGCACTAATGCAGTGAAGCAAATTTGTGTCATTTCACATCATTTCCTGATCTCATTATTCTGCCTCACCTTGTGCTCATCATTTATGCCTCACTCCCTCTCTCTCCCATCTATTAAAAAAAAAGGCAAAAAGGCCAACGGTTATGTGAGAAATGGTCAGAAAGATGCAAATATTTACTAATATTAGAAAAAATATAAAAAATAATATATTTCATTTATATTTTTCTAAAAATGTATATTTTTCTATTTATATTTTTTAAATATTGTATTTATGTACATTTTTTTTGCTCAAGTTCTAACCAATAAAATATTTTAGAGATTGGTGTAATATATATATATATATATATATATATATATATATAAGTCATGACAACTCTCGGAATAGTTTGTGAAACATTTTATTAATGTAAATGAAGATATACATAGGTTTGGTATTGACGGATTAGATCTGCTACGCTGCTGCTGCTGGAGCTGTGGCTGCTGCTGCTGAAGAGCAAGTTGACTTGCTTCTGCAAAAGAACATAATTAAAGACATGCTGCTGCAAGAAGAGAGAGGTAGTCCCCCAAGCAGATCTAGGCAGGTGGTGCTGGGGAGGTGGTGGGCTGAAAAGAGAGCTCTCATAGCACGCAGTAACTGTGCACTGGTTATATAGGGGAACTAGTAATGAATGCATGAAGCCGATTGGTTGGAGACGTTACGATTGAATGAACTACTCAGGTCACGAATAGAGTTTCATGGCTGAACTATTAATATATATATAGAGAGAGAGAGATAATTTTTTTAGAACTATAATCAACACCTAGATTGTATTAATTTGAAAGTGAAAGTGACGTGACATACAGCCAAGTATGGTGACCCATACTCAGAATTTGTGCTCTGCATTTAACCCATCCAAAGTGCACACACACAGCAGTGAACACACACACACCGTGAACACACACCCGGAGCAGTGGGCAGCCATTTTATGCTGCGGCGCCTGGGGAGCAGTTGGGGGTTCGGTGCCTTGCTCAAGGGCACCTCAGTCGTGGTATTGAGGGTGGAGAGAGCGCTGGATAGTCACTCCCCCATCTACAATCCCTGCCGGCCTGAGACTCGAACTCGCAACCTTTTGATTACGAGTCCGACTCTCTAACCATTAGGCCACGACTTCCCCAGGAGTCTGGGGATAACTTACCCAGTCTGCATAACTTACCCAGGTCTGGAAATAACACTTTTAAAATTTGGCTAACTCATATTTCTCAGTTCTCAAGACCATTGGAGCCCTGGCTCTTCAAAGGGATGAGGAAGTGTTTTAAATGAAGAAATATCTTGATTTTTAGTTGTTTCATCTTATTTTAAAGCATGTTTTGTCTTATTTTAAATTATTTCAAGTCATCCTTTGGCTTCCTTGGGAGTTTGTGGCCTCCTGGTTGAGAACTACTGATCTAGATTGCTCAAAAACTCATTCACATGTTTCAGATTTTGCTTTCACTGCGTGTATATTTACTCTTGTCATCTGTTTCTTTAATCTACGGCAGGCTGGTTACAGGAAAACCGACTTCATAAACAACAGGACAGTGAAGGCTGTGAATTCAGTTCGTGATTAATGGGATCCAGAAATCTACTGCAGTGAACAAGGCTTTTCACCTGCTTATTGAGGAAATATTAAAAATGGTGCTAATAACATGGCTTTGGTGCATGTTTGTGTATGTGCTTTGTCTTAATTTAATACTTCATAGTTTTCTATGTGTTTTAACTAAATGATAATAGCAATGTCTGTCAATTTTTATTTATTTTTTACTGACCTTTTTAAGATTTTTACTGCCTTTGGTCTATTTACATAGCGATATTAAAAGCATTTTCATCAACAAAGCTATTTATTTGTGTATTTGTTTTTATTTTGCAGTGGGTAAAGCCACTTCCTAGCCTTGTGTAGTAAAACAGTGTCTATAAATTATTTTTTATTATTTTCAAATAAACTACCATATTTCTCCAGTCACTGAGGGATTAATGTCTGTTTGTTTAGTTACCATGGTTCTGTTTGAATACAGCCTGCCCTCAACGCTCTAGTAAACATGGTTTGTTAAAACATAAAGCACTACTAAACATAAAATTTAAAAAAACTCAAAGGAATTTGGCGTTATGCTTTAATACTCGTGATGATTTCTGTAATTTGAGAATCACGCTAAAGGTTCAGGAAGTGATTTGAAGTCTTTTGAATAACAACAAATCATCATAATCCTCTGTGGGAGGGATTAAGCGAAAAATCGAATTCGCTTTACGTTATCGACAGAATCAGAACTTAGTCGAAACGTTCGATTAAAACTGACACATGTATTCGTCGAAAATACATTACTAATGTTTTATGTTTTGTTACTTTGTACAGTAGCTCGCTTTGTCCATTTTAATGTACTTTTACGTCACATCCGTAAACAAAGAAGCTCATGCAAGCCGGACTGTGCCATTATGTTACTAGGGGGTGCGCGCCAGTCCTATACACGCAATATTGTCGACATCTCTTGTTGTTTTATTATAAAACAACCTACTCGTGCTTATTTTATGATTATAATGTCGCTTTCCCACAGGTATATATATTCATTTATCGTAATAGCTTTAATTCTCATAGCAACGACAAAATATCGAACCCCTGTAGGTGCAGAATAATGGATTCTCCGAGTTTCACAAAACACTGCAAGCCAAGTGATATGTTAAAGAGCCCTTTAAAGTCTAAGGAAGGAGTATTAATATATTTCATCGGCTAATCGAGGAAAACTCGGTTGTCCACTGTTGTTTGCCAAGTCCTCACTTTCGGGGACTTGACTCAGGTAACTGTTACATAGTTTTATTCGTTTAAAGTTTATTATATGATATTTCTTTGCAAGTTTAAGGAGCTGGACAATGGTTATGTTTACATCACTGACTCACTGAATGAAATGCATTTCTACAGCATTTATAATAAAACAGTGGAAAATTGAATCGAACACGTACGTCTTGGCGTTGTTCGCTTTATTAAATGTACAGGCGCGCGCGCGCTGCCTTGTTTATTAATGTTTATTTCTCATACAAACCATAAAGTGATTGTTTACTGATTCCACGTTGCTAATCTTTAAATGGGTTGGGGTTTGCATGATCTGGAAAGTCCAGTTCGGCTGCTCTTCTGCTTTGACAGTTTGCTCGTGTTTTGTCCTTGTTTGTGTGCTGAAGATAAGGTCACGTGTGCAGAGCAGCTGAGCGCAGTGTGTGTGTGTGTGTATGTGTGTATGTGTGTTGCAGCACCTCCTTTTAGGGCCCAGAGCAGCACGAACTGTAACCGGTGCCAGTGCTGCTGTCATCGGTCTCTCCTAATTTAAACTTGACTGTGGATATGCATGTGTTCCTGTTTTTACTAGAGAACTACTGAACCGGTCTAATAGGAGAGGAGGTCTCAGTGTTTTTCCTCCATGCTCAAAATAGATACTCTCTTTTGAGAGTAACAAGAATGGAAGAGCTTGAACATGTTGTTACATCATTGGTCTTTCTTTTGTAACCAGGCTCCAAATACTGGGAAGTGCTGGTATCTTTGTTAATTGCTACAGACTTGAGACAACTACAGCACTTTAACAAGTTGAGGTATACAGTTCATATAAGTGTCCTATTATGCATAGCGAAGTCGACATTATTGTTTTAGAAATTATAATAACACTAAATATAATGTAGAATAAATAAAACCAAATGTGTGTGTCTGATCAAATTACTTGACTTTATTATTAAGGGGCAAAATAATCTTAAAGGGGCAGAAAAAAAATGATTTACCCAAAAAATGATCATTTATTGGGATTTATTTATACTGTTATTTTTTTGGACTATTTTATATTATTTCAATATTTCTTAAAACTTTGGATTACTTTTCATTTTTAAATTGTCAGTTTCCATTTTAGTTTAAGTTTTAGTAGTTTTCCTGTGTGCTTTAGCCTTTTCTATTTTTTTTTTTTTTATTCAACTTTACTGTATATTTAATTTAGTTTTAGTTGTAAGATGCCAACATATTCTTTTCAAGAGTTTTTCATCTGATATTTATATCGGATTTCATTTCAGCTTTATTTAAAGAAAACATTTTTTAAATAGTTTTAGTTATCAACAACAAAATTCTGACCCTCATGTTGTTCCAAACTAGAATTACTTCTTCAGTGGAACACAAAAGGAGAATTTAAATCATTTTTCCATACAATCAAAGTAAATAGTGACTGAGATTGTGTTCCACAGAAGAAAGAAACTCACACAGGTTTGGAACGACATGAGGAAATGATGATAGAATTTTTATTTTTATTTTTAACTACTCCTTTAACTCTCAGAATTTGCAGAGAATCAATGCAATTTCAAATTCTTGTTGTTTACAGTAGCACTGGGAGAAAAAAATTGTATTTCTGTTGTAACAGATTAATCCACCATTAATCCACATGAGCAATAGATAAACCTGTAATTACAAGATTGTTAAATAAACTGGCAGTTTTGTCAGAGTATTAAGAATAAGAAATAGAATTAATGTCTTACTTAATATCTGAATGTAGTTTTTATTAATGTATTAGTCATTGTTGAGTTTTTGTTACTGATGCAGACTCAACTCCTTGAAAAGACAAGCAGTTACTCTGTTACATTAGGAAACAGGTGTGTAGTGAAGCCTATAAAGATAAAGGGGTGTAACAAGATAGGTTTGCTTTTAAAGATCACGCTGCTAACCGGCGTTATCTGTTACCCAAGAGACAGCACTGGTCAACGTCTGAATCACATTTAAAATACAATGTCTCTTTGTGGGCCACATGAATATCACTGAGCCCTTTTGTTGCCCATTTATTTTCCCTTGCTTTTGCAAAGTCACTTTTCTTTGTTATGTCAACGAAGCTTTATATCCTTGTGGAATTTTCCAGCACTGAAAGTGTGCCAGCTCTAACTTTATCCTATTGTCATATAAGTCATTGCCCCATTTCCACTAAAAGCATCAGCTTCAAGTTTGTCTCAAAAAAGCCTTCATTTTAGCCACGGAATCTTTCTCAGTACATTTTTACTTAATTTGCAGCAACCCCTCACGATGCCACTGAACAATGAACGTCCCACCTCCACCTCTACGGTGGCCAGCGAGGACCAGAACAGTGACACCGAGTCATCGGAAAGGTGTGACAGTTTGACCTCGTCTAGCGACGTGGACTGTTCTCGCCAGAGCTTCACCAGCGAATCGTCCAGCAAACACAACTCTCCTTCTTGTAGGTGTCCTACTAACATTCAAATGGCAAAACAGTATTTGTGTATATTTATTTTCATTAGACTCATCACAGAAATAGTTTACCATTTATTCTGTTAGAATGTACCTAAACACTAATGTATCTAAACTAGTGCTATTTTAGTATTATTTATATACAATCGTAGTATTTATTAATAGTTCGAATGAGCTTTTATTTTTATATTTTATTATTTTTATTTTAGTAATTGTGTGTGCTTTTGTCTTTTTGATTAGTTTTAATTAATATTTTTGATTATTTAGCTTTAATTTATTTTTATTTCAGTTTTAGAAATTTAGTACTTCAACTTATTTTAATGCAGTATGTATATATTTTTTGTTTTTTTAATATTTATGTTTTATTTTAGTTTTTTTCAATTAACCAAAAGTTGTTTTTATTGTATAAATGTCAGCTGGTCTTTTAACCTGTATTGCCACTGTGTCCTCAGGCAGCCCACCAAAAACCCTAACACTTGATGAGGTCATGGCCTCGGCTCGGGACCTTTCTAATCTGAGCCTGGCTCATGAGATCGTTGTCAACCGGAACTTCCACCTCGAGCCTCCGGATCTACCCCAAAATAGGTACTAAACTGTTGTATAATTACCATCTTCAGATCTGAGCCCCACTTGATGTTCGGTTTGCTTGGTAACTGTTCATAATTATAGACATGGGTGAAGAACAAGTTAAGGGTGATGATTATGAAAACATTCATAAGTATTGGAACAGTAAAGACAAAATTGCTCTCTTGGCTGTGAAGTCAAGACATTTACAAATATGATTAAAAGAAGAATATGAGACAAAACTACAGAATGTCACATTTTATTATTGGGTGATTCATCACATAGATGTTTTACCAGCTGAGAAGTTCAGCACTTTTAGAGTTTTATCCCTCTATCTGATGTGAGCATAAGTATTGTAACAGTTGCCTCACAGGTCTTTCTAAGTGATCAGCTGTGTCCTGTTGCATTAATTCTTCAGATATTAAAAGCAGGGAATGTGTCGTATCAGTTATATCCATTACTTCTGCATTCTGAATCTTGCATTCAATGGTGACACACACAAACCCGGATGAAGATGAGGGAGCTGACTTTGAGAGAAAAGCAAGCCGTTTGGATGCTAAAAGAAAAGAGGAAGTCAGTTAGAGCTCTAGCAAAAACAAAGGGCATGGAGAAATCAAGAGTTTGGAAACCACCAGCGACACCAGCAACCAACAACGACCTGATCGGCTAAGAAAACAACAGTAGTTGATGACAGACAAATAATAAAAGCTGTGAAAATGAATCTTAAAAGACGTGTCTGTAAAATCACCAACAACTTCCAGAAAGCTGAGGTGATGCTCTGACAATCTACTGTCCTCAGGAGACTTTGACACAGAATTACAAATGCTACACAGCAAGATACAAACCTCTGACCAGCTCTAAAAATAGGAAGAAAATATAAGCAATATTTGAAAAATGCTGGAAAAGTGGGCAGAGCCCAGAGGGGATGAACCGAGGGTGGGGCTGAGTGGGGGGCTTGCACCTGAGACTGGTGAGCTCCTTTAGGGGCGTGGTTAGTAAGTGCCATCATACATCACAGGGGTATGCAACATCCAATAGGAAAATTCAACTGCAGTAGCTACCATTCAATCTGAAGAGGGCAGCACTCAGATGTTTTTACACCATATTTTGTAGAATTAAAACACTTTATAATCAAATGTCAAAACATTTACTCAAATCAAAGCACAGCACTAATAAAGACACAGTCTTACAGATCATTAACTCAAAAAGTTGTTTTAGGGTTTAGTTACCCTTTAATGTATGATGACAGTAGCAGAATGAATTTGGAAGGGTACAAAACCATCTTGTCTACCAATATTCAAGAAAATGCCACCAGATTCATTGGGAAGTGCTTCATATTGCATCAGGACAATGACCCAGAACACCCTGCCAGTTCAGTCAAGGAGTTTATAAGGGCAAAGAAATGGAAAGTCTTAGATTGCCCAAGTCAATCTCCAGATTTAAATCCGATTGAACATGAATTTCACCAGCTGAAGAGGAGAGTAAAGGCAGAAACTCCCCAAAACAAGCAACAATTGGAATTGGCTGCATTAAAGGCTGGGAAAAGTATTTCAAAGGATGAGACCAAGAGTCTGGTGATGTCTATGGGTCACAGACTCACTGCTGTGTTCATGCCTTTTGTTCAACTGTCCCAATACTTATGCTCACATCAATGAGTGGGATGAACTCTAAAACTGCGGTTCTTTTTATTTGGTCAAACATGTATGTGTTGAATCACCCAATAATAAAATGTGACATTCTGTAGTTTTATCTCATATTCATCTTTTAATCATATTTGTAAATGTCTTGACTCCACAGCCAACAGAGCAATTTTGTTTTTACTGTTCCAATACTTTTGGAGGGCACTGTATGTGTGTGTGTGTGTATATATATATATATATATAATATTCAGTACAGAACAGTTGAATCTAAACCTTTTTTTCCTTAAAGCCTGGAGAAGAGAGTTAAAGATATGGTGCACAAGGCCTTCTGGGACTGTCTTGAAACTGAGCTGAATGATGACCCTCCTGAGTATGATTACGCCATCAAACTTCTGGAAGAGATCAGAGATGTAAGTTACACATTTTCTTTGATACAATGATGAAAAGCAGTCTGATGGCAAATGACTTCTTAATCTTTTTTTTGTTCTATCATCAAAGACCCTGCTGTCCTTCCTGAACCCTGGGGCCAATCGCTTACGTACTCAGATCATGGAGGTTCTGGACATGGACCTGATCCGCCAGCAGGCTGACAACAATGCGGTTGAAATCCAGGGCCTTGTGTCTTACATCATCAATACTATGGGCAAATTCTGTGCACCGGTCCGAGATGATGAAATCAAGAAGCTCAAGGAGAACTCAGGCGACTTAGTGACACTGTTCAAGTATGTTATTAAGGTGTCTTCTTGTATAGCTTTGTAGAACTAGGTCAGTTTCACTTCAGAGCTCACTGGCTGGTGTAATAACATACAAATAGTGCATCTTATTCTCATTTAAATTTATGCATGATATCTGTGCACAGGTACGTATGTTTTCTAGAATAAATCATGAATCACCAATTACTTTCATACTAAAAAATGTAGGAACCACACATAAGCAAAAATCAAATATTATGGGTGGCCTTAAAACTATCATTTTAGTATCGCTGAGATACTATTATAGTTTGTGCTAATATTTTGAATGAGATTAATTTATTGTTTTCATTTGAATTTTGTTGTATTATTTATTTATTTTTATTTTTTTGGCATTTTTAGTAGTTTTGGGTTTATATACAGGTATATATAGTTTTTATTTCAATTATTTTAGTTATTTTAGAACATCAAATTAAACTACATTTAAAATTAGAATTGTTGCCATAAACTGAAATAAATAGTTTTTTTTTTTTATCTGAATAGTTTTTCTATTTCTATCAAAGTGTATTTCAAATAATGAATATGGCTTTCTTTTTTTAATTTCATATTTATATGGTTTTAATTTTAGCTTTAGTCTTATTTAACTATAATAAACCTGCTTATAACAATGGTATAATTACATTTTATTAATAGATAAAATATATTATTTCTATGTATTTATACATGGATTAAATATATTAGAAAAAGGTTAAGAACAAATGTTTGTGCATAAGCACGGGTTGTGAATTAATAATAAAAATGCTTTAATAGTAACTAAGGGGCATATGGGGCACAAATCAGTAATGGTGTTGTCTTCACTAACAGCCATATTTTATGTGAACATTCACCTGACGCAAAGTACAGTAACTGACTTGTAAATGGTCCCTTGTGTCATAACAGGGAAATCTTCCGGGTGCTGGACCTGATGAAAATGGACATGGTGAATTTTACCATCCAGAGCCTCAGGCCAGAGCTTCAGAGGCAGTCGGTAGAGTATGAGAGAGCCAAATTCCAGAGCATTCTGGAAAGAACTTCCAGTAAGTCTACAAATAAAATCATTGAAAATTATTCTAAATAAACTGATTGCGTTTAAAGGGATCACCCATGTTCACCACAAAAAAATTATATTGTGTCATCATTGATCAACCTTTTGTCATTCCAAAACCATTTGAAGATGTTTTGACTCTTTTTGGCTGTATAGTGAATATCAGTGGGGTCCACCACAAAATTGGACACCATTGACTTTCATTGTATGGTCAAAAAAACAAAAAAACACTGAGAAATTTTTCAAAATATCTCCACAGAATAAATTAAGTCATACAGGTTTAGATCGACATGAGTAAATACTGACAGAATTTTCATTTAAAGGGATAGTATCTGGACTCCTTTGCACACCTGGGCAACCTTTAACATCATTTTAATTAACCCAGGTGCTTTGGACCATACAACTGAGTGGATCAAATCTTCAATAGAAGAGGTCACTCGAGTCATGGCACCAGCAGACAAGAGCAGTAATTCTGGGCAGAGCAGCAAACCCTTACCAGGCCCCACGCTGGTGCTGAATACAGCCTACATCAAACTGCTCACCTGGGACGAGAGCAAGGGCCCATTACCTGAGGTTGGAGAACAAACACAGTTATTATCAATCATACTGAGCATTGATATCAAATTCAAAATGCATCTTTAAGAGTGCTTTATGATCTTTCACTTGCAGACCGTGATGACGGATGAAGTGAGGTTGCAGGAGATGCAGCGGTCTCTTCAGCTCTATCAAGCGATCGCATCTGTTCTGCTGATAGTCTACAGCTCAATAGGAGGGGCCGTATCAGGCCTGCCCGCGCTTGTTGAGAGACTTAAGAAGATGACAGCAGTGCTGCTGGAGGGCATGCATAGCACGTACGTCCGATCCCTGTCCTTCCGCTACACATCACACACATACTTCTACATAAAAGCAATAATGAATGTCTCAATCTAAAAGATCTTGCCTTTCGGCTTTTTTCCCCCTTTTTTTGGCTTACAGAGACTTTAATCTCACTGAAGCTCTTGGAAACGTCAGTGCTCAGATCTGCTGTGAGGTTAACAAGTCTCTGGCTGAAAGAAACTTCCCAGCTCTGCCGGCTGAACTGCAGGAAACTTTAAAGGGCCAGATTTGTGACATCACCCAGGAAAACAACCCAATACGCACTCTTGTTGGTAAGGAAAAATCTAAAGGAATATTCGAGTTCCAATCAACAGCACTTGTGACATTGCAAAAAAATTATTTTCTTATTCTTTTTGTCCTGTTTACCAGTACAAATATCTAAAGAAACATACTTAAAATCAAGAAACATTTACGTGAGAGAATTAAGAATTAAGTGTTTTTTATGGATAAAACAAGAAAAATATCTGTCAATGTAGTAAGAAAAATAAAATCATTTATTATCAATCTTTTTATTTTTTCGTCTTGTTTTATGCAACTCAAGTCGCTACATTTTTAAGTAACTTGATTTAAGAATGTTTAGAAATGTAATTTGTACAAGAAAACAAGACAAAATACTAAGTAAGAAAATCCCCCCTTTTTGCAATGTAATATTACCTAAAAAATTATTTTAATCTTAAAATGGAAATAAATGGAGCCAAATTTTGGAGGATTTAAATGCATAAATGTGAAGCTTATCATTTTATAAAAGCAATGACCTTAATTCTTCTGTTAAAACCAGTGTATTATTTAAGCTATAAAGCTGTTTAAATTAGATTTTTTTTTTTAATGTTTTATGTTGTTTTCATGGCAACTAACGGTTAATCAAGCTTTTTTATATTAACAAGCATATTGTTCACATTTTGTGGTTATACTATTAAAACAGTGATATTTTTACATTTATATATTGACCCCATTCACTTCGATTCTCATTGCCTCACTGTAACACATTTCCGCTTTTTAATTTTTTATTTAAAAAAATGAAAGTGGAAATGAATTTTTCTGATAATCAACATTATGGCAACAAATGCAGTCAGAGCTGACCTCATAATATTGCCTTGAAGCCTGTATCGTGTTTTAATGTGCCTTTTCTGTCCCACAGAGGGAAGGGTACAGCAGTACTTTAAGGTGGTCCTCGCCTCTACCAACTCTCATAGGACGCCCCCTCCCGTACCGCCAGGCTTGGGTCTGATTCAGCCGGAGCTCATGGGGCTTGGGGTCAGCTTTGTCAACTTCGTCAACTTCAACAAAAAGGTTTACGGTCCTTTCTATGTGAGCATCCTGAAGAATCTACTTTTCATCGACATGCAAGCGCCAGCTCCGCAGAATGGGATCATACAGGGGCAACCCAGCAGCCCACTGGAGTCCAAATAAAGCAGGATGCAGCGTTTACTTGATTCGTTATCATCACCAGACATTTCACTCATGTGTTTCCAAGTGAATTATTTGATGCTTGATTTAAGGGAATCACTGCAGTACGAAGAAGACTGAAGAGCATCAATGTGCTATGGTGCTTAAAATGGGAAATCATGGATTTGGGGGGTTGTGCTTATGCTGTTTATTATGTTACAAAGAAACTATGTTCCTTGCCAAGTAATATTTTTAGCGTCTCTCTAACAGTGGTTTTCACTTGACAGTGTTACTGCAATAGAAAAGCAGTCATTACGTACAGTATATTGACCGTGTTTAGGTGCAAGGCAGAAACTTTTCTATATTTACAGTTGTTAAAGACCTAGCCAAAATAGGCTAATATATTTACACAGATCATTTACAGACTATTGAGAATATGTTATGTCCATTTAGAGATACCCGTGTTGTTTCCCATGTCCATTTTCTAGATCATAAATGTTTATTGGAGCATATTGAAATCCATCATCGACAAAGTGAAATTATGCTTTGTGTTTGCTACACATTATTTTGAAAGTATTGTATTACAAATATTAACTGTGTTTATACTTGTAAAAAAAAAAAAAAAAGGTCTGAATTTCTTATTCTGCATAATTTGAAATGGAAGAAACTTGAAATTATATAAAGAGAGAGAATCAAGAACTCTGGGAAGATAAAATTGAACTATTTTTTTTTTGGTCCTGGTCCTGGTAGTGTCATTTTATACAGTTACGACTGCATGATCATTTGTTGTCCTTTTTTATCCTTTAGACAACAACATTTGGGTTAGTTTTGTATGCTGTTTGTATATCATTGTGCTTTGGTTACAGGCATGTTTGTTTTATTACCGTTGTATTTGAAAATTAAGGCGATTCTCTAATATTTGTGCTCTTATGTTCAGTTATGTTAATTGTTTTATTTTAACCGCATAGATCAAGACTCTTGTTTTGCTGGTGGTGACTATTTTTGCCGTTGTGACAAGCGAATGAATTACATCTTTGTGTGGAAAGCCATTGTTTTAACTTGACCTTCAGTTTAACAATTTTGCAATATATATGTTTTGTGTGTTTTCAAGATGTAAAAACCCTTGTAAGAACAACAAAGTATATGTACTGTGACAAGCACTAAAAAAAAATTAATAAAAGAAAGTGTGAAAACTAGTTCATATTTCTTTGAACCCTGTTTCTGCATTCATCTGACAGCATTTAAATATTCTTTCGTTACTTTTTAAAAAATGCATTAATAATGTAATTTTTAATTAAT
The DNA here is from genome assembly GCA_036784905.1 of Acrossocheilus fasciatus. NCBI lineage: Eukaryota > Metazoa > Chordata > Actinopteri > Cypriniformes > Cyprinidae > Acrossocheilus > Acrossocheilus fasciatus. The sequence goes on from CM071941.1 coordinate 12,204,722, forward strand.
TAAAAATCAGTTAACATTTTACTGTATGTGGGAAAAAAATATATTAGTAGTTAAATCACAATCCGGTCTATATTTAATTTGTTGTACCGCAATTAAACATTTTGTGTGCTCTTTACTTTTTAGACTCTTATTTTGCAAGGATACTACTTCCGGTGTGCTAATGCTGATGACATATGAAGTTAGTTGAAGGCTAACCGTGTCAAACGCAGACCATACTAGATTTCGGGACCAGTGTCACTGTTATTTAGTTTCTTTTCATCATTTTAAAGCTTTAATCATGATGCAATTCATAGTAAGTACTTACATCTGTTCGTGAGATTGTAAACGTGTGTTTATTCGCTGGCTAATTCACATTGTAGTAGCTAACAACTAAGTAACTAACGTTAGCTAATCAAAGGGTTTCATTTGAGCTAAATACAAACCTTTACAGCCGGATCATTTATAATATAGAAGAATGTATCTATCTGTGATATAATTTTGCTGATATTTAAGCACCTTTTTCTTTTTTCCAGCTTGGCTTCACTCTGGGGAACGTGGTTGGCATGTATCTGGCACAGAATTACGAGGTTATTAAAACAACATTTATTCACATAATAACTCTGTCTAAAATCTTATAATAAACGAGTTTTAATAAGACTGGACTAAATAGCATTAGTCTTTAAATAGAGAATAGCTCCACTGTTTAGTGATCAATGTCTGATATAATTTATTTGTTTATAACTTTTTCAAGGTACCCAATATTTCAAAGAAAATCGAGGCCTTTAAGAAGGATGTGGAGGCCAAGAAGAAACCCCCAGAATAAGGGACACAAGTAATGTGTGGAAATATGGCAAATTGTAATTAACTGAAGATGGAGGGATATTTAAGAACACGAATATAATATAGGCTAGTATGTGTTAAAGTATAAACAGAGCCCTCAAGGTGCACAGTATATTCCAAGTCTCAAATAGTGCCTCAAAATCAAAATCACTTTGAAAGTTGACGTTATGCATTTTGCATTGTATAGAGATGCATATCTCTCTCTCTCTTTTTTCATCCTAAATCAGGGTAAATTTGTTTACACCTGATTTTTTCTTTGCTGTTACATTTTGGATAATTATTCATTAATATATTTTAAAAACTCAATGGGATATTTTTTTTTGGTCAGAAACAGCTTGCAGTGTGATGCAGTTCTTGGGTTTCCTGTATTTGTGGAGAAACATGTTTGCAGTGCAAAATAATGTTTTTCGAAACAAATTACTGCAATGTTTTATAAAGGCTTCTTAATATTATGAAATAAAGTTCTGAGATTATACAAATAAAATGCTTGTTTTGAGTTGTTGGTTGCCAATATTGTTATTGTATGTTATTTTCTAGTAATACTTATTAAATATCACTTATAAGTATCCAATGATGAAGTTCTACACATTACATTTTTGTTAATTAAATTTAGGTAGAACTTGAGAAGTGCAACATTCAAATTAAAACTATTCTTTTCATGCTATAAAAAACATTGCTGGATAATTTGTCGAAAATACACCAGAGATTCACGGGGTTAGCATGATGCTTAAAAAATAATGTGACACCAACTGATACATTTTTCATGAAAAACGCCAAAAACATGCACTTACCATTCTTATATGAAAGTATACATCAGATAAAAAGATAAAAGAATGGTAAAATTACATCATACAGACCCGTTAAAAATTTGAAACAATGTAGAAACCTCAACGTGTATGATGTTAAAAGCATGCATGCATGCATATATATATATATATATATATATATATATATATTTATATATTCATATATATGTATTTATGTATATATACACACACACACACACACACACACACACACACACACACACACACACACATACACACACATATCTATGGATGAAAGTGTACTCTTGTAAATATTGACCGGCAGATGGCGCGGTGGACACGGAAGTAAACAACTTTCTCAGTATTCCAAACACAACGGTTGCGTTTCTGTGTACATTTATCAAGGTTATTATGATAAAAATTATGTATGTAAACTACGACATATTACAGTAAATATATATTTTTAAAATATAGTCTTGACTTTTACCACGTCATCACAGGGCACGCAAAAACGCAGTAGATATATTAAAACATGCTTTAGATTTTTTTTTTTTTTTTTCAGAGTTGTACTTATTGAAAATAGACATTATTCAAAATATTAAATTAATACGAGATGCATTAGGTTTGTAAAGTTTTTCCGGAAATCGAAAGTGAGTGTTTCCGGTACGCGTGGCCGCTCCTGTGACAGCTGCTGAGCGATACAAGCCAAGATGATTTCCCTCACCGACTCACAGAGTAAGATTAACATAACCTGTCTCACTGACAGCTCTTCCTCAGACAATGTCTAACGCCAGTGCTTTCATCTGCAAAGCCTGTTGTCTTTATTATTTCGCCTGTCTGAGTGTTTATGTGTGTGTGCAGCTGCAACACACGTAGAAGTCTAACGTAAAAGTCATTGGCGGTGAATTGTCAATAAACAGGCAAAATAGATGTTCTGGCTTAAAAACCGCTTTAATGTTGATGGTGAACTGCACCAGACTGATTGCATGAAGACAGTCCTATAAACATATGCATATGATCATCATCAATAAGACATGATCATATTAGCAAATAATATCTAACATTTATGTGGTATTAAATGCAAATTCTATGTATTGGTTTAATTTAATATTGGTTTAATTGTATGGCTTTCCCTCTCTGAACAGAAATTGGAATGGGGCTAACAGGATTTGGTGTATTTTTTCTGTTTTTTGGGATGATCTTGTTTTTCGATAAAGCTCTCCTTGCCATAGGAAATGTGAGTGTCCTCATGTTGTCATTTATATATTTTAACAACATTTTTTGGTTATGCCTTACATATTTATATTGTAACTATATGATCATTTTTAATTATACTAATCAGAAACGAATATAAACAGTGTATATATTGTTTGTTTCTTATCAGAGTAATTACAAGATATTTTTAAAAAATGTTATCACATGTATGTACACACACAACGTGTATTACATGTTTGTTATATAAAATAAAATCAAATAAAATGTCATATTTAATATGTAAAAAAAAAAAATTCATGCATGTGTGTGCTAGTTTCTAAACAATTTCTTTTGTATAACTTTGTTGTGAATAGTATTGTTCTGCTACACATTCATATTCTTCATTATACTGCCCTAGATTTTCCTGGTATTAAGTGTTCTCTCATAATAGCTAAAATACATTTTTATACCGTAATTTGTTATAAACTTATTTGTGACCCTGGACCACAAAACCAGTCTTAAGTCGCTGGGGTATTTTTGTAGCAATAGCCAAAAATACACTGTAAGGGGTCAAAATTATAGCTTTTTCTTTTATGCCAAAAATCATTAGTATATTAAGTAAAGATCATATTCCATGAAGATATTTTGAAAAATTTACTACGTCGTTACTAAAGTCGTTTTTGATTAGTAATATGCATTGCTAAGAATTAATTTGGACAACTTTAAAAGGCGATTTTCTCAGTAGTTTTTTGCACCCTCAGATTCCAGATTTTCAAATAGTTGTATCTCGGCCAAATATGATCAGATCCTAACAAACCATACATCAATGGAAAGCTTATTCAGCTTTCAGATTGTGTATAAATCTCAATTTCAAAAAAATTGACACTTAAGACTGGTTTTGTGGTCCAGGGTCACATAGACATACATAAGCACAGATTCCTCAACCCAAAGGCAGTTTCTGTCTCTTACCTCTCTCTTGGTCTTCATTTGTCTCAGATCCTTTTTGTTATCGGCCTGGCGTTTGTAATCGGGCTGGAGAGGACGTTCAGGTTCTTCTTTCAGAAGCACAAAATGAAAGCCACCGGCTTCTTCCTAGGAGGCGTCTTTGTAGTGCTGATCGGATGGCCCATCATCGGAGTGATTCTAGAGTTTTATGGCTTCTTTCTTTTATTCAGGTATTTTTACAGGATTAGAAAGCTCTTATCAAGGCAAATTATGCATCTATATAACTAGTAGCTCTAATCTGATATGTTAGAGGTTGAATGGTTTCGAACAGACCGATGCCAGTACAGATTGGCTGAAGGCAGATATAGATATTACGTATGCGAATTGAGATGTAATTTAATTATGTAATTTAATAGTAAATGAAAAAAAAGTGAAAATTAAATAAACACTTATTTTACACATAATATTAAGTCAAATGATTATATTATTTTTTAAAAATGAATGTACATTATTTATGAAGTCTGTTGGTAGATTTTGGAACTGAAAGAAAAGTGAACTAACATTTCGGATCAATAATCCCAAATAATTCCAGTCCACACGCTAATGCCTTCTCTTCTCGTGTAGGGGATTCTTTCCAGTGGTCGTAGGCTTCATCAGGAGAATTCCTGTGCTGGGATACTTGCTGAATCTTCCCTTCATTAGTGGGGTAAGTTTTACCCAGCGGGGTGATGAAGAAGAGCTCTTTATCTCCATATAAGGGTCCTCTGAGATTGCAGTGAATTTAACACGTCCTAACCAGGCATTGTTAGGCATGACAAATAACGAACATGAAAAGTGTAAATGAGCTGCCAAACCATTAAACAAATATGTTCTGATTGAATCTGATTGTGTTAACATTTACACTATCAGTGTGAACAGACAAATTAATAATCAATATAAACCTATCACATCATGTCTGTTTAGGACAAAGTCTTCAAATAAATTCACTTCAAAAGCTTTTGCTTGCTTTAGCAGCTATGAGACTAACATGCTTTTCCACTAAAAGTAATACAAATCAAAAGAAAACTTATATTTAAATATTCCAATATTAAGGGCTTTGTGATGAAGTAATATTTTTAATACAGGAGAATTCTATTCTATCTGAAATTACATATATTATTGTTAGAAATATGTATTTATTTATTTATTTATTTATTTTTAAAGATTTTTTTTCCAGTAAGAATGCATTGATCAAAAGTGACATTAAAGACATTTATAATATTACAATATCTTGAAATTATGTCAAATGTAATATTTTTGTGAAACATTCTCACAAAAATATTTAGCAGCACTGTTTTAAGCATTGGTAATAATAAGAAGTAGTGAAGTTTCTTGAGCAAATCTGCATATTAGAATGATTTCTGAAGGATCATGTGACACTGAAGACTGGAGAAATGATGCTGAAAATTCAGCTTCACCATAACAGAAATAAATTATATTTTATAATGCATTTAAAAAAGAAAATGGGTATTTTAAATTGTAATAATCTTTCACAGTATTACTGTTTTCCTGTATTTTTGATCAAATAAATGCTGCCTTGGTGAGCATAAGAGACTCCTTTCAAAAATTTTACCTGCCCCAAACTTTTGAATAGTAGTATATGAATCAACTACATAACCTGAACTGAAGATACCACTCAACTAGTGGCTAACACACATTTGTTTTCACGCCATGAGTGTCTTTCAACGTCTGTTTGTTCTTTTAATGCCTTCCTAAGGCTGAGCGGACAGTCAGCCATCTTGGTCAGTCACTGCTAATTGTGTCTTGCATGCGAGCATGAATCATGCTGTCCTGTGTGATAAATGTGTCATGAATCAGAATATATTATTCTAATGATTTTTTTATTTATTTATTTTTTAAAGTGTCCTAATCCTTCCATACCTCTTTTTGTTTCTCCAGTATGTGGACAAAATGAGTGAAAGCAACAACATGGTTTAAAAGACTCTTTTTTTACCACTTATTTATGATGGATTTTCTAAAGCTTTACCTTAAAACAGCCATGAGAAGTATAGAGGTCGTATTACCGAAGCTTTATATTCAGACGTGTTTCCATTGTAAGGACGTCTGAGTGATATTTACGTCAGTGAAAAGCAAACTGTGCAGCGTGGAAAACAAGCCACTCCTTCGTTGGCCGGCCAAAGCAAAGCTGCGTCACAACATCCAGCATCACTGCATCCCTGAACAACTGTGCCCTACTTTATAAAAGCAAACTTCGTCAAGAAGTTACTGGAGATCCTCTCACGAGGAACGTTTGTTTGAATGTGTAGAAGCGACTTCTGGAAGTCTGTAGTCTGTTACAGTAATGGCCTTGTTACATGGTTGTGTCTGTAATTGTATTTTAAAGAGGGAGGAGAGCTTGAGACTCCAATTTCTATTTTTTTCCTTATCACACCTGCTGAAACTGTGTGATATTTACACTTTATTGTAAAATTAAACTGTTACTAATTAGACTGGCATATAGAGATGTTATTATTATTATTATTATTAACTATTTTTTCTCTGTCTTCAAAAATGGTGGGATTTCAGAATGGTTCAGCTGCCACAAACTTTTGTAAATATAAATTTAAAAACTTGAAATGAGGTCAGTGTCATTATTCTTATTCTTATTGCTTTATTATGTATTGACATCATTTGGGGATCCTCAAAAGGGGCTTTGAAATATGTTGTTATTATTATTAATAATAATAATAATTTTGTTTTTTGGTTATAATATTAATATTCTAAAATAATTATATTTTTATATGAATAAATTATTATTAATATTAAATTATCATAATTGAGAACAACTGTAATTAATGATAATAAATTTTATATATGTATGTATACGTGTATATATGTATGTGTGTGTGTGTGTATATGTGTGTATAAAATAATTGGTGCTTTCAAACGATTAATCGCATCCAAAAAAAATTTTTTTTTACATTTATTTATTTTTTAATATTTATTATGTATATGTTTAAGAAAAATATTTTGTATTTATATATTAAATACATTTATATATAATAATATAAATATATATATATATATATATATATATACACATGTAATTTATTTCAATATAACATAAAAACAGTACACATACATATTATGTAAACAAAAAATATTTTGGATGCGATTAATAATTTGACAGCACTAAAAATAATATATGATATCTTATTAATTTTATATATAATATATTATTTATATATATTTACATTTTTATTTTTATGGTTCTTGTTGATAAAATGATTAGTCATATTAATTTTTATTAATATGAATATATTTTTTTTCTTGTGACCTAAAGAATGACAAATGGTGCCTCAAGTAAATTGAGGAATGAGACCGAGTTTTCTTCTGTCTAGTTTTTCCTCTGCCAAGATTTGTTGTTTTGTAATTATTTCAGAGACCATACACATTTAGGCTGTATGCTTCTTATCCATTATTATTCCCTTCTAGAAGAGACATAAATTGCAAGTAATTTGTAGGCAGAGCCCAGCAGATATTTATATATGTAGTGTCAGCAGGGAAACCCCATCAGCAGCTCACTGTTCATTCATAAAAAACGATTAGCTGGTGTATTTGAGACGCTTCATTGCTGAAGGTGTAAACATATCAATACTTTCCGTCCTCTTCTTCTCATTAGTTAGCTATTAAAAGTGCACAAGAATGGAAATTTCCCTTCAGCAGCTCTAAAAAGCATCCTAGCTTACAGATATAAGTGTAATCAGCCCTGCGAGCATGTCTTCAAACGTCATAGCAGTAAAGTAGCATTATTATTTTTAAAGGAAGGGTTAACTAATCGCTCTGAAAGGTTCGTGGTCCGGCCCCGTTGTGAATCAATGGGACTTGACCTATAGCTGAAGACTAATTCATTCAACATTCCCCCACCCTGATGATTATAAATATCAAGGACAGACTTCACAGTCTTCACTTTTGATCTTGCCTCTGAGACTCAACAGCTGAAGAGAACGTCTGACACTATGAAAGTAAGTCCACATTCATGCTTAAATTTGTCTCATTTAGCAATTAACTTCAGAATAATAAAAAGATAGAAGCTAATGTGAATACCTGGAATTTAGTCATTTTAATCTTGTATTGATACTTTTGTGCATAACTAACAACGATGAGAAAACAGGCTAAAATACAGTGGCTTATTACAATGCTCTTGATAAATTATATGATATTTTAATGCGACTTTCAGGACTTAAGGACTCTTGCGGCTTACGCACTTGCGCTTTTACTTCTGGCAACATTTGTGTCCCATTCCTGGAGTGCGCCCAAGGTATGATATAATATTATTTATTTAAGCATTTACTATTTTAATTTAAACAGTTCAATTATTATAATACAATTTTTAATTGAAAAATGTATTTTATGAACATTTTATATTTTTATACATATGTTCAAAATATATATTATAAAAATTAAAGTTTTATAATTAAAAAAAAAAGTTCTACGTGAAAATGCAAATAATGTGTCATTTTATTTACATTTTCACTATTTTAATTGTAAAATTGTAATTATTTGCAATTTATTTTATTATTATTTTTAATTATGTTCTGTATAAAACAGTGCAAATAATCTTTTTTTGTTTTGTTTTTTTAACTAAAGGGCAGTTTTCAGCGTCGGAATTGGACGCCCCAAGCCATGTTATATCTGAAGGGCACACGTATGTTACTGCTATTTTTCAATCATATTTCTGTTTAAAACTACATGTACGATTACTTTTGTTCTGTACGATTTTGAATGAACTTTGTTGTTTATAATAGAGGGACGGCGCTTTGTGTCAGAAGACAGAAATGAAGGGGACTTGTACGACACGATACGCTTAGGTATGATTAATTATTTCAAAATCTCACAGTTACTGACTTCTGTTTTCTAAACTGTTATTTATGCTTGCTGAGACTTTAAAGTGGTAATACAACCACTCATCTTAATACTAAGAAAGTGTAATAATAATTGTAAGCTTATAAATAAATATTAGCATTAATATGTAAACTGTCCTTCTCCACAGAGTCACGCAGCCAAAACACAGAAAACCTGAGCATCTCTAAAGCGGCTGCATTTCTCTTAAATGTTCTCCAGCAAGCCAGAGATGAGGGGGAGCCTTACTAAAACCAGCTAAAAGAGCACCAACAACTCACTCTTTCATCTGAATACTTCCAGTTTTGTGAGCCATGTGGAATTTAATGTTTTCAAGTTCATCCTCCGCTACAGTGATGCCCGTGTTTGACATCTCTGAAGGTTCATCACTCACTGTTCAACACTATTACAGCTAGATCTGAGTAATGTAGAGTTCTGTGTGTCTCCAGATTGTTTGTATGATTCCACTTGGACTGATCATTGAAATAACAAAGACTGATAGGAAGGTTTTTATTTTTTTATTTCTTTATTTCTTTCAGGCGAAATAATGGGTTGTTTTTTCAAGATACATCATCTTGGAAAAGAGACTATTTATGATGATTGAAATTGTGTGTAATATAAAATTAACTGTACAGATTTTTTGCCCTTTTCATTTTCTCATGTTAAATCAACATGTGAATTGACTGGTCTGTAAAATACATATTTGCGAATGTGTGAACATTTTCTCAATTAATTAAACTGAATTTGCACTGATAACCACTACTGTGAGTGTGACTTTTTAATAAAACACGGATGGGATTTTTTTTGTGGTTGAACTTTGCTTATCTTTGAGAGAGAGATATAGTGCCTTGCTAAAGTATTCATACCCCTTCATTTTTTTCACGTTATGTTGCAGCCTTATGTTAAACTGCTTTGTCACTTTTTTCCACATCAATCTACACTCCATACACCATAATGACAAAGCAAAAACAGAATTGTCACAACTTTGTAAATGTATTACAAAAAAACCCTGAAATAAGTACATTGCATAAGTATTCATACCCTTAATTCAGTACTTAGCTGAAGCACCTTTACAGCCTCAAGTATTTTGGGGTATGGTGCGACAAGCTTTGCACATCGCCACTCTTTACTTTTGGGATGATACTCTGTAGGTTTCCTTCAACATGATGCTTGGAATTGAGGTTCATCAGACCAGAGAATCTTGTTTCTCACAATCTGAGAGTTCTTTAGATGTTTTGTTGCAAATTCCAAGTGGGTTTTCATGTGTCTCTTCACTGAGGAGAGGATTGAGTCTTGCCACACCGCCATAAAGCCGAGATCGGTGGAGTGTTGCAGTGATATTTGTCCTTCTGTAGGTTTCTCCCAACTGCATATATGATCATGGAGTTCTACTAGAGTGACCATCAGCTTCTTGGTCACCAGTCTAACCAAGGCCCTTCTCCATCAATTGCTCAGTTTGGCCAGGAGGCCAGCTCTAGGAAGAGTCCTAGCTGTTCTAAACATCTTCCATTATGGATAATGGTTTTGCTCTGATATGCATTTTCAGCTGTTAGACCTTTTATTAAGATGTGGGTGCCTTTCTAAATCAATTGAATTTGCCACAGGTTAACTTCACTTGAAGTGTAGTAACATATGCTAGCAATAAGAATGCTTCTGAGGTCAATTTCAATTGTCCCAGATAAGGGTATGAATACTTGTGCAATGGAACAATGTAAGTTTTTTTATTTGTAATAAATTTTCAAAGATGTTGAAAAACATTTTTTTGCTTTGCCATTACGGTGTATATAGTGTAGAATGATGTGGGAAAAAGTAATTTAAAGCAGTTTAATATAAGATCCTTTTCCTATTTAGCACCCAAACTCTGGAACAATCTACCTAACACTGTTCGGGAGGCAGACACACTCTGTCAGTTTAAATCTAGATTAAAGACCCATCTCTTTACCCTGGCGTACACATAACACACTAATACGCTTCTATTATTCAAATCCGTTAAAGGATTGTTAGGCTGCATTAATTAGATCAACCGGAACCGGGAACACTTCCCACAACACACGGTGTACTCGTTACATCGTAAGTAGAATGGCATCTACGCTAATATTTGTCTGTTTCTTTCCTATGATCAGATGGTGGATCAGCACCAAGAGATGATGTTTGCAGCCCTGATCATCAGCGGAGACCAGGACACCCAGATGACCCCCGGAGACCTCGATTAAAATACATTAAAACTAAAAAATATAACTAAAAATATAATAAAATACCTAACTACATAATACTACTATCGTTAGAACCTGAAACTTTTGAACTGTGGGTGTCGTCTGGTCAGAGGAGAACTGGCCCCCCGACTGAGCCTGGTTTCTCCCAAGGTTTTTTTCTCCATTCTGTCACAGAGGGAGTTTTGGTTCCTTGCCGCTGTCGCCTCTGGCTTGCTCAGTTGGGGACACCTAATTTCTAGCGATTATCGCCGATTTGATTGCTCATATACTATTTAAACTAAACTGAGCTAGACAATGACATCTCTGAATTCAATAATGAAATGCCTTTGACTGAAAATTGAATGTTTAATCTTATTATATATTACTGACACTCTGTCCTCCAATTTGATACTGTTAAGTGCTTTGACACAATCTGTATTGGTAAAAGCGCTATATAAATAAAGGTGACTTATGACTTATAAGGCAGCAACATAAACCATGGAAAAAATGGAAGGGGTTTGAATACTTTTGGAAGGCAAAAGATGTGTTTGGTATCAAATTTCTATCCAAAAGAGACTTTTGCGTTTTTTAATGAATACAATCTCTTTCATGATGAGTTGTCAGTATCGTAGTATGATTTAAAAGTTGAACTGAAGAATTTACATTCATTTTTCTGTCTTGGTATTTGATTTGTCCCACTTTTGCTTTAATGCCAGCAGCATTTGAGTTGCATGAACACTGCAAGTTCACGTCAAACCTGATGGTCATGTTGTCCAGCATGATTTGAGATGCTTAATAGCATCTTGAGCTTCGATGAAAGCAAGAATCATATGTACAAATGAGTTCACATGGTTCAATTTTCATTAGTTACAAGCTTAAATGGGTTATTTAATCCCAGATTTTCAAAGTGATTGAACCCCACTATGTCAAAGATATCTTCCCATTCACACTTGAGTGATATTTTATCAATAATCCATTCAAAAGCTGTAGTCAGACAAATGTAGCACATTCTCAGAGGGCAGGGGGTGTAAATATGTCCTAGAGTCTGAACTACTGGAGCAGGAGGGTGCAGATCTTAATTCCCATTTTCCAGCGGTTCTTTGCTCTCACCCTCAGGCTCTGCACCCAGACTGAATGGTGCCTTGATGTTCTGCCTGTCCCTCTCCGCTTCCTCCTCTTCGTCATAGGTGTCGTCATCTTCCTCATCACTGTGGTGAGGGGTGGAGTGGAGGGAAGCCGAAGGGGATGGAGGGACGGAAGTGGGTCTGGGGTAACGGAAGCCTTGTGTCTGTGGAAACAAAACGTTTTGATTACTCATACTGATTCTGAATTAATGGTGATCAAAAGTGATTGAAAATGAGTCATAATTACATTACAGATTGTTTATTCATTTAATTGATGTATACGCCAGATTTATCTGTAACTTTAATTTTCTGTGTGTGTGTGTGTGTGTGTGTAGTCTTAGTGTAGATCATCTGTGAGTGAGTCTATGGGGATCACCAGAGTTCAAATGGAGATCAAGTCATCTTCCTGTGCAGGTAAATGTTATCCTGTCAATTAAACTCAAGAATGAAGCTCAACAGCAGTTCATCCTCATCACTGGAGTGTTAGACGTCACACATACATTCAATATCATGAGATGAGGTGGAACACAGTGGATATGAAGTATCTGCGCCACATCATCATTAACTTGTGATGCTGACAATGATTTCAAGATCCGTAATGTCTATGAATAATGTCATATAAACTTATCTTTCAGGGTAAGGTGTATGTGAGTAATTTTTTATAAGTTAGTTTATTTCTTATGTATTCAACAACAACAACAACATAGCACAAAAAGCCTGAGGGTGATTCTTTTTTTTTTTTTTACTTTGCCCTTCAGGGCTGCTTATAGCCTCAATAAATAATAAAATACACAACATATAAGTCCTTGACATGCATGCAAAAAACATGAAACATGAAGAAAAAAAATAAAAAATCCTGCAAATGTCATATTAGGAGCTCTGTATGGACCTGATTTGATCAAAAATACAGTTAAAGCAATTTATTACATTATTTATAAATTTAATTATTATTACAATTCCTTATGATATTTAAATACCTGTTTTGTTTTAAGGTACTTAAAATGTAATTTATTCCTATGATGGTAAAGCTAAATTTTCAGCATCATAACTCCAGTCTTCAGTGTCACATGATCCTTCAGAAATCATTCTAATGTGCTTTATGTGCTGCTCAAGAAACACTTCCTGTTATTATCAACAGTTGTGATGCATAGTTTATTTGATTTTTCATGATTCTTTCTTCATGATGAATAGAAAGTAGTGTGTTTTAATGTCCTTGCCCTTTAGGGTCATGAACCTAAGCTCATAGCTGGAGTGCAGGAGTCCGTGATGTTCTCTTTGACAGTGATAGAAGGACATGATAGGGCATTAATGTGCGTCTGAGAGAGTGGGAGTGTTAGCTGGGCTCACCGGTGCGATGTTAAGGTCGTCCATTTTGAATTTACCAGGGAAGGATCTGCTGAGGGCCAGATGTCGGGCCTGCATGTAGAACTAAACAGAGAGACACCATATTAACCAATGGAATAAAGTGAATCACACCTGAATGAACAGCTTATACTCACCCGTCCGAGGTATCTCCAGTCCAGCAGGTCAGAGAGTCTTTCTGTGCGGTTGCGCTGGATTATTCGCTGTCTACGCGACTGCTGGCAGAATGAAAACATGAACTGAGTCAGCTGGTTACACGACTCGTCCGCAGAACGGAACCGCCGGTCCACAATGTAGATTCCTACAACACATATGCAGATACAACAGCATAACTAGCTGTGACAGATTCAGTGTAACTGTAAATAAAAGACTGAGCTGTGCAGATAGCTTTGGAAAGCAGTGACTTATTCAGTCACCATATTCAGAGGGGTCAGATACATGTTCCTCCATGAAACAGCCAAACCCAGACAGATTGGTGGTCACGCTGGGGATGCCCATGACGGTACACTCTCCTGAACACATTACATTACAGAAGATGAGAGTCATATAATGCAATATATGGTGCAAAAAATGATATCGTTATATGAGATCAGAGTTCCCATGCGGTGTTCGGGGTAATGAGATCAAACAACTAGTAAAGTAACGCATGACTTTTTAATGTACAAGAAAAGTTAAATAAGTAATGCTAGTTACTTTGTTTTCCTATTTACTGACTGACAAGTCTCCTGTTCCCATGTTGAGAAAAATCGCGAGTAAGCGTGAACATGATGTTATTGTAGTTCTAGACTAAATGTGAACATGCATTAATTCATCTCACTTCAGTATTCCTCAATATAAAAACAATAAAATGCGGAACTCAGAATGATGCAAACTTGCAATAATTAAATATTTTAAATAACACAAATATGCTTTATGTATTTAATCCCATTTTATTAACCAATGTCTTTGATCCAATTCAACTATGAGCAAAAATTCCTGAAGATAAACTAACATTTATGCTTCATTTTTTTTTTTATTGCCGAAGAGTGTTACTTCCTTCTCCTGTGAATATACTTTTCCTTCAGCCTGAGGCTTATTCATTTCACATTTGGTGTGAAAGGGCTTTTACGTTTGCCAAAAATAAACTTTTTATATTAAAACAAACAAGCAAGCCCAGCCCAGATTTGAAAAGTAACATAACACATTACTTACCATAAAAAGCAACTAAGTAACGTAATTAGTTACTTTTTATGGAGTACTTTTACAATATAAAAGTAACTTTCCCCAACACTGATCCCAAGTATTAAAAAAAAACTATGTATGAAATACAAATACAATATATACACAAAAGGACAAAATATTATTAAGCGTGGTAATTTTATTCTTTATTTTTTCCCTCCCAAAACCCTTTGAAAATGGACCCATATTAATATATAATCAATCAAATCAAGCTCAGATTTTGATTGAAACACAAGATGTTGGATGTAAGAATGTGAAAGCTCATAAAATGGAAGTGAAAGTGTGTGCATGTTTGTGTGTTCTGTGTGAAACCTGGAGTGTAGCCCCATGGTTCATAGTAGGAGGGAAACACTCCCAGATGGCAGCCACGCACAAACTCCTCATAGTCCATGGGCAGCAAGGGGCTGGTAGACGACAGGAACTCGGGATGGAACACAATCTGGAATAAAAACAAGGAACACATTAATAATTAATCATGAGAAATAATTTTTTTTTTTTAAATCATTTAAAAAAAAAAAATGTAAAAATTAAAATAGATAATTTTTGCATAATAGTGTCGCACGCTTGCATTGTGGTACTCTCCTGAACACACGGCGAAGACTGACACAGAAGAGAAGAAATTGATGAATAAAGTCGTTATTTTAGTTTTCTTTGCACACAAAAAGTATTCTTGTAGCTTCATAAAATTATGGATGCACCAATGATGTCACATGGACTTGTACTACCTTTCTGGGCCTTGAACGTGTCAGTTGTGTTATTGTCTACGCAGGGTCAGAAAGCTCATCAAAAAATATCTTCATTTGTGTTCTGAAGATGAACTAAGGTCTTACGGTTTGGAACGACAGAGGGTGAGTAATTAATGACACAATTTTCATTTTTGGATGAATTATCCCCTTTAATATCGAGCCCTACATTTTAGCTGCTTTTAATTAAAGTCTACTGGCATAAGACATAGATAACTGCACACCTTCACTCTGTCATTGCGTCCATTGAAGAGGCCGATACGGCGGACGTTGCTCAGGATCGGGTCTGTGGAGTCGTCCAGCATGTTGTGAGTTGTTACTGGAGGAAGAGAGTGTCTCTACAGAGAACAAATGCATGGATGCAACTGCATGTGAGTGTATTTGACACAGGAAATGTACTGAAAATAAAAACGGCGATCCATAAGCAGTCATTAAATAAAAATGTTTTTCCATTCCATTTATTTTCAATAATAATCATTTAAAAAATCAAATTGGCTGCCTGCTCTGCCTCTGTGTTTGTACTTGCATCATTTTAATGCTTTCTATACATTATTTTTGCTATTAAATTCCAGAGACTGGGTCACTCACAGGAAAAGAGTAAATGGACTTTAACCCTCCAGAAATATTAGACTCATTTGTTGCTCTCATTCCTTCTTATAAAAAAATACCAGTGCTAACAGATCAATATCTCTCCCCGAAATATTGATACCCAGATAAATCTAACCGGAGTGGCTGTATATTGACTGGCTGCTCATAACACTGCCATTAAAACGCTGTTGAATAAATCTCAGTAACACATTCAATCGATCGACTGCAGACAGTTAGGAAACGTGGTTAAATACGTCACTGAGCTCTGTAACAAGTAATCCAGCAGAGTGATGCAGGGGATTCCACCGCAGATTTACAGAGGCGTAGTATGTCGATATTCACTATAACCTAAGCCTGACCTTTGATTAGAGTCCATTCATAAAAAAACATGCTGGGGAGGATGAATGAAAGAAACTCCCCAAGAACGCCTATTCATTAGTTCTGAGATCTTTAGACCCATATCCTACTGAGTATGTTAAGTTTAGTACATAAGAAATAATGTACATTATCAATAATTTTCTGATAATGACCCGCTGACTGTACTTTATCTTTCTTGTTTCAAAGCTACTTTTCAAATAAATAATTGGACATGAAATATTGATTAGAACTTAAAATATTTTAGCATGTGAGAGGAGAGCATGGTGTAATGCAAAATATATGAAAATACAAGATTGGCTGCCATGCACAATTGTCAATATCCAATTTAGTGTTCATTACAAAAAAACATATTCATGTATTAATTCAAAAATACAAATATGAAAAATAAAGACTTTAAAAAAATCTTAATTAGTTTAAAAATGTAGTTTAATGTAACCACTACTAAATAAATTAAATAAATTCTAAACACAACATTTAAGACTGCATTTTTATTTTTAATAAATTTAATAAATAATAAATTTACAAATGCAATTTTTTATTTTAAATTGCTTTGAACAGTTCACACATAACCATAGTTCACACAACACATATTTAACAAGTTTTAAATATGTCTATCAATTTGAATTTTTTTTTTTCTATATTTATTTCTTAAAGTAATAAATTGAAAATTGTATATTTTATATTTGTGGCACTCTTAGTCATCCATAACCAATGGCTAAATATAGGAAAACAAATAATATTTTAACTTTTTTTTCTTATTTTTTGCCTTTTCAATTATCAACTCAGTGCAAGATTTTCCAAATTAAAATATATATATATATTTTTTAAATCAAACGCGCGCACACACACACACATTTGCAATACACTTGCTATTTATGTAGTTACATAAGCTTTTTTAAATGTGGCCTCTTGTGTTGTAAGAACTGTGTAAGATTTTGTCTGACCTGTGTTGCATAAATGGCCCTCTTCATGATTGTGAAATCATCTCTGTCCAGGATTTTGCTCATGTCTGGGATCTCACCCCTGTGAACGCAAGAGAGCTTCATTAGAGGAGATCCTATCTGAAATGACCCATTGACATCACACAATGTCATTATGAATAATCTGACAAATCCCTGGGGAAGTGTGGTGTACTCTCATCAACACCTGGATAACGCTGTGAAATATCAACACTTGAAGGTTACACAGCCACTCCAGTTTATGACGTCCTGTTCATCAGCATGTACTGACAACATTTACTGTCACACCTATTTGAGCCCTGTTATGACAGTTCTGTTTGAGGACATCACCAACCTTAACAAGCCCTCGTAAAGCCTTTTTCCAAACTTTTCCTTCACTGACTGAGCGGTGTCCCTGAGAGATAGACGAGAAAGATATATTTGAGAAGTCTTGCACACTAAAGCCATCTAAAAATAAGAGCCATTTCTGGAACAAGGCTTCCTTTCATTGCCTAATAAAAAATATTAATATAGCTAGGGAAAGCTGATTCAGTATCAGGCCTCTACAAGTATAATAAGCTACAAGAAATAGAGACTAGCAAGATCCAAAGTGAACACTCACAAGTAAAAATAGATAAGTAAAAATAAGTAAAAAGTGGAAGTAACTGGATGATGGAAGATAACTTTATAAGAAATTACATGTGGAGATATATGTACAATATTTCTCACCAGTAAAACAAAATATGAACAACAAAAACATTTTATGTTATTATTATTATTAAGAATTAATTTAGTTTAGAATACAGTCAATAAATAATATACATATGTTCCTCAAAAACATAATAAATAATTATTTTAAATGAATGTTTTCTTCTCATATTATTACTGTTTAATTTTGTACACATCAAATTGTAATATTTATACATCATTTTATATAGCACTATAATATATAATATTATTATTTCATTAATACCCTGAAACTGGTCAAAGGTTTTACGCTTAAGCAGTTACGCACCACAGCTGCTTGCGTACAGCCTGTCCTTTAAGAGACTCCACGTTGAAGTTGTTGGTTTTGGCAGGCATGATGAAAAACACAACCACTGTAACATCACTCTTATGAACCTGTCAGTCAGCATGAAACACACAATCAGAAATGAACATTTTTTGCTTTGGCTGGTATTAGATTATTACATTATGTGAAGAAACTATAAGTGTTTTCTAAAGTTCAGCAGTGACTGTTCATACTGTACCCTTAGCAAGTAGTTTAATCTGGACAGAGATTCAAGAAACAGGTCTGCTCCTTTATTAGAAAACTCATATCGTCCTGCGATGAAAAAGAATAAGGTCTTTTCCAGACTGAAATCCAGATGGCTGTCAAAGAGAAGAGATTTATAAAAATGATAACAAGTACAGTTTTTTTAGTGTGTGTTATTGTGCAGACAGAAAAGAGCTCTCACCCGTAGAAGTGGCCCCTAACAAACTCCTGGATCTTGGCTTTGTTCATGGAGTGCAGGTTCTGGAACTCATGCATGGCTGAGAACTTCCTAACATTCAGACCATTTGGGGTGACGACATCTGCATGAACCATAAATGCAAACATGATCTTTTCAATGTAATACATTTAGAAGCGCAGATAAGAGCAGATGAGGTGATTTGTAATGCAAGGGATACCAGGTTGTCTATGGAGCATATGATTGGCCTCCACAGCTGTGATCTGGGACACGGTGGTGAAGACGTGTGCACAGTGTACCGCTGCTCTCTCCAAACAATACCGATGGTAGATCTGTCTCTCCCCTGCCTCTTGGTCTATGTTAAACTGAATGAAATGGATAATTAAATGAGATGGAAATTACCAGTTTAAAAAGGGAAGTCTATGGACTAATGTTATGCAGAGTCCAAAATTCATTTTTGCAACCTTTGCTGAAATAAGAATTTACAAATCAAAAGTCTCAGAGCTTTCCCCTCATCAGCAGGTGAAGGAAGTCTCTGTGGGGCCAAAAGGCAATCGCATCAGCCAGTAAATAATAAGATGCTGTCAATTATTCTTCAATCAAGCCCTGCAACCTTCAGGCATGATGACCTTTATGCTCCCTACACCAGGCCCAATTATCACTGCATGCACTCACACCTGCTCAGTTCCACCACTAATAAGAGTCCACTACACTAACCGACTTGACTGATTTCTGTGGGACACACTTTAAATAGCAGAAAATGTGAGGGATGTTGTATTGTGACTTATGTCTTTTGAATTGTTATATTTTGTACCATGTTTTTTTTTCTTCCTTTTAAATAAATCAATTTTAAGCCAAATAAATAAATACACACACACACACACACACATGACATGTATCATGTCATGAAAAATATCTTGTGCATTTTTTCACAACATTAAGTTAAAATCTATGTGAATAAATAAATAACAGTGTATATTTTAGATTCAATGACTGGTCACCATTCCAACATTAAGTGTTTCACTTCTATAAGTTTACCCAGATAGTGTTGTGACTATGGTGGCCCAGTAGTGCACAACACAACGAAATCCTCACAACACAACAAAATCGCCACAACTAATTTTGTTGTGTTGCGGCTTGTTTCCATTGTGTTGTGCTAATTTTGTTGTGATGCAACTTGTTTCCATTGTGTTGTGCTAATTTTGTTGTGTTGCAACTTGTTTCCATTGTGTTGTGCTAATTTTGTTGTGTTGCAACTTGTTTCCATTGTGTTGTGCTAATTTTGTTGTGTTACGACTTGTTTCCATTGTGTTGTGCTAATTTTGTTGTGTTGCAACTTGTTTCCATTGTGTTGTGCTAATTTTGTTGTGTTACGACTTGTTTCCATTGTGTTGTGCTAATTTTGTTGTGTTACGACTTGTTTCCATTGTGTTGTGCTAATTTTGTTGTTTTGCGACTTGTTTCCATTGTGTTGTGCTAATTTTGTTGTGTTACGACTTGTTTCCATTGTGTTGTGCTAATTTTGTTGTGTTACGACTTGTTTCCATTGTGTTGTGCTAATTTTGTTGTGTTGCAACTTGTTTCCATTGTGTTGTGCTAATTTTGTTGTGTTGTGCACTACTGGGCCACCGTATGTGACAAACAAATGATTGAAAGTACAAATAAATCATGTAGAGATTAATATGAGGTCATAAAAATGCTTGAGTATTACAGAATTGATGGATACCTTTGAACTTGGACACTTGAACACGAACACTTTTTAGTGCAGCACAATGAATGTACACAAAAAAAAAATGTACACACAAAAAGTGCAAAAGTGAACAGAATTTAAAAATCAGTAAAAACCAAGTACGATAAAGAATTTATACATAACATAGGTCCGTATCACCTGTAGGACAAGCCACCCCTGTATATCCCAGACATATAAAAGAACAAGTTATAATATGTAGGGGCCTTTGAATATTGTGTTTCAAAGTCAAACATGTTGAGAACAACTGGTTTACAGTGTCAAAACAATCCTCACCTTGTCCAGGTTGTTATAGAAGTCTGCATTACCAGCACACAAGTATCGGCCCAGTAGGGTGGCATGTGTGGTAAAAACAGTTGCCAAGGGAATCTTTCGGGAGCGGCTCAGTATAAGTCCTGTCCCAGCCTGCCACTCGTGGAAATGAGCAATTACATTGGGCTTGTCCTGTAGTTGGTCTGTTAACTGCAGAGAGAGACAGACAGGTTAAACATCATCAGCACATTACTCCATCAAACCCCAAAGTTTTATCCCACAAAGTTAACATACACTAAATCAATTCATATTTTATCTAGGATAGACTAGAAAAGTACAGGTGAAACTACAAAAGTAATCCAGGCAAGCAAAATCAGATGGTTTTAGGGTGGCATTAGAAAGGGTGTTTCTTCACCTCCTTGAAGAACCAGGCCACAAGAGAACCAAAGATGAGCGAGTCGTTGGCCTCCCTGTCGTGATAGGGCAGCCCGATGCTGCACGCGTTCCACAGATCCCCCTTCCAGCGGTCCAGGTTCCAGGCAGCTGCCCCAATATCAAAGAGGATGACGTATGGACTACCCTCAATCAACCAGCGCCCAAAGTGCACCTGCATGTAAAGAGGAAATGAGGGCCAAAAACGATACTAATAAAAACCGTAGGTGGTGTGAAGATGTCCCTTTTATTTCAATTACTAATATTTTTTATTATCTTTTATTTTATATTCAGTATATATACATATATTTTTTTTAAATATTTTTTTCAGTATCGCTTATATTCAGTTTGTTCATATATATATATATATATATATACTGTAAAAACTGTGTAAAAATATATTCAAAATGAATTTAACTGATTTGTTTGAATTGTTTTAGTGTTTTTTTAACTATACTTATAAAGGCCCTGTTGTTATATACCATGTCCTCAGGAATTATAAATAAAATATACTTAATAAATAAATAAATAGATCAATAACCAAAAAACTTAATCTGTTCCCTCTCTAAAGTGATATTCTAGTGTCACCTGCTGGTCAAAATAAGACCAAGACAAATAAATAGATAAATAATTTTTAAAAAATTATAATCGAATGCACTGTTGCATAAAAGCTGATTTATTTTCTATCTAGCTTTAATACTACCATCTGATACTGATATAGCAGGCATGTCAATGCCAGAAGCATCTTTTTAATTGGTTAAAGGACTACAACCCTCAACGAACCGGACCAAGGTCTACATATAAGATGCAGACCATGTGAAAGGACATCACCAATAACCATGTGTGCAATACCTGGCAACCGTTATTAATCATGGAGTCCATGGCAGCTTTGATGGCTTGATTTGGAGGTTCACATTTCTCCACCTGGGTTTTGAAGTTGTGATCATAGTAGGGTCCCATCATGATGTAGTTCTCTCCCCATTCGTCAACAGTGATCTTTGCTTTAGTCTGAATAACAGTGTATATACCCCCAACTGAAGACAGACGTACAGTTGTAAAGGGAATAAAACATTTATAAATGAGAAACAGAGAAGATTAGCTAAATTAGAACTTCAAAATAGATTTAGGTCTCAAAAATCTGACTATTGACCTGAAGCTTAATGTTTAACCTGCTATACAGCCCCACTGATACAAGAGTGTATGAATTCTGCACACATGCACACATTTTTCTAAATGACAGCTCTGTCTTGTTGAACTATTTTCAAGTCTTCTGATAATGGGGTGAACAATCTTGAGGTCAAATGCACTTTCAGGGGCCAAAATCACAACTAGATTCTTGCTAAGCTTATGCAATACATTTAAAAAAAATGGTAATGAGAAATTGTAGAATTTGACATTTTTAAAGTGATTTTTCAGTTATGGGCACTTTTGGTAATGGACCTTTAGAAATGTTACAATTTGCGCACAATATATGTGTCACAGGTTATTTCCCTTCTGAGCCATCATGAACAAATTACATTAGATATCATTCCCAGCACATCTAAAAGATGATTATTATGTGGTGGAAATGAAGGTGATGGAAAAGCACATAGTAATTTTAGAATAAAATGGCCTACATGTATTTCTCTGGCAAAAGCTAATCTCACAACTAGCTTATCAAATACAATCATATATTATTTTCATACCTTTTGACAAAACTCTCTCTCTCTCTCTCTCTCTCTCTCTCTCTCTCTCTCTCTCTCTCTCTCTCTCACATACACACATCAAGCCATATAAAATGTATAGTTACACAGCCCACAAACCAATAGGAAAATGAACATTTCTTTTTTGTTGTAAATTCGAATATTAACTATAATATTGTTTATGTAATAAAATGGATATATTTGTCTGGCAAAGGTTAATCTCATAGCTAGCATGTATCATAAATACAACCAAATATTATATTTGCAATTTGCATATTATATTTGCAATTTGCATGATTTGACAAAATGGCTTAAATTTGGAAATTATGCACAAAAAACGAAATTACATAAATTAAAACGTAACACACTGAAAACACCGTGTTAAGTTCTTACCCTTATTGGTGACTTCCCACGAGACCTCAAAAAGCAAGAGGTCTTCCACAGGTAGACTTTCATCTTCCCATAAAGGAAGTCCACTTAATGATGTTATTGACAAAGATCTGGATAGTCGCATCTCACAAACCCTTTTTATCTGTCAACTGCTGTTGCAAATACGAAATGGGCCGAATTACTACTATTGTGGTAAAAGTAAAGAAGCTAAAACCATCTAAACAGCCACAAATACTGTTTCTCTTCAAGTTAATGTAGCGCCTGGAGGTCCTGGACACACTGTGAGCTGTTGCTCTATCTCTTCCTCTAACCTTTAATGAAGTCTAAAAAAACCTGCATGTGCACACTGTGATAGCGTGTCTGAAGTCCACAGACATCAAGGAGAAAGATTTGGCCGCGCAAACCCCTCTGACCGGACGGCACGTGCACTTGCACCTAGTGCATATTCCTCTTTTGTTCAATCTAATACTTCTATAAAACAAACAGCATACCATGGATAGATCCTTTTTTACAAGGCTATTCTATAAAAAAAAAAAAAAAGCAAAAAAAAGTAAATACAAATACACGGGTAAATACACAAATGACGTACGTCTACGCATGTTTGACGTTTAACTTCTGAACGACAACATTTGTTATTTGTTTTTATAGAGAAAATACGCTTTTTACTGGACAGTCCGGAGTCTACGTTGCATTAAGTATTAAGTGGGATCCATTAAAGTTCATACAAAAAAATAAAATAAAGCTCTATCAAATGACAAAAAAATTAAAATGCCACAGATAACCAAAAAATAAAAATAAAAATAAATAAATAAAACATGCTGATAGATAGATAGATAGATAGATAGATAGATAGATAGATAGATAGATAGATGATAGATAGATAGATAGATAGAGCATGTTTTATATTCTTTCATTACCCCTCAAAAGACATTTTTGCAGTATTTCAACTAAATAAAGTAAAAACTTACTGTTAAAACTTTCTGCTGACCTCTACTTTTCCTTAGGAGTTTATCATTAGGCTACCAATATCAAAAATTACACATTTTCACATTCAATAATTTCCATATATGCTATTTACATTCAGGGTGCTAGCATCACAAAAAAATAAAAAGCTCTTAAATGTAGCTACCAAAAATCATTGTTCTTGTGCATAATTCATAATACTCACACCATGTAAGATAATGTGTTGTCACATTATGCCAGGAATATTTTCTTGTTGTTATAATATCCAGGCATGATCTTATTACCATGGCAAGATGACAATGAAAGTTTACTATATTTTTCCACAAGGCACTGAAAATGACCATGATTGTACACCATTATAGTGGCTTCATTCATCTATTCCTGCTACAAGCCCTTATTTTACTTTCATATCATGTTTTCCCTGACACCGAATGAGAGAAAACTCAAATTGAAATGCGTGATGTGTATAAAACCACACATAATGTGCTTTTGGTGGGTTTTGCAGCAGCTATTTGAATAATCGCAGTGGATTTCAATGTACAATTTACCACAGGATTTCCAAGAAAAAAAGCTTACATTTTAATATTTAAAATGCTCTGGATGAGGCTACAGGGAGGTCCTATTTGCCACAGACAGTCATACATGTAAAATAAGGTCAGAGGATGTCACCAGCCAAGCTTTATATTGAAGGAGGACAGCAGAGCATGGGTTTGTTCACTGAAGAGAGAAAAGCTCAGCTGTGCTCCATAAGCTTTACAATTCAGCAGTATGAAAATCAAGGCACTGATTCTCTTCATGTCTGCAATGATCTGTCAGTCCACAGCTTTGAGAGCACCATTCACTGACATGGATACATCTGAGCCCATTCCAGGTAAGGATGATGCTTTGCAATCAAAATACATGGAAAATAAATCTTATATATAGATATCTTACTTTCCAGACTCCAAGCAGACCATGGAGCGGAGGCAGTTTGACGAGCCCAGCACTTCGGACGACGCAAGCCTTTGCTTTTTCTTCCAAGAAAAAGACGAATCGAGTCATATTTCATGCAAACATCGATTAACACGCAGTAAATTCAACTACAACCCGTTTGGGCTGCGTTTTGGGAAGCGAAACGAAGCGACAACTACTGACACTGACAGACACAAGCACCTGCTGCCAATGATGCTTTACCTGAGGAAACAGTTAGAAACTTCTTGAAAATCCCTCTTCTCTCAGATGGAAGGATGCGGTTTGCTTGATTGAAAACTGTGGGTAATTATTTCAGGCACGCTTTGCCTGTTATGCTTTTTTATTTCTCAGTCATGGAATTTTATGGCGCACTTGTTTCACTGAGTTCTTGTATTTGTGCAATAAACGTTTTATATTGTTTGATGGCTTTAAGTAAATCATATGTATTTATGATTGTTGACTGGGTTCGAATTAGGGGGAGGGGAAGAATTAAGATTTGTAAGTTGACACTTAAATACAAAAAGGTTGAGTGTCTTGAAAAGAACTTTTACATACCGGTGTATATTCTTTTTAATAATGCGTTTCAAACATTTCAGTAACGGCTTTAGATTTATATGCATCACTTCGATCACTGTTGTTCATTTCAGAACAGAACGTTGACAAAAATACTGTAATTTTCATTTATATATTTAAACGTCACAAATAGAACACAATATGTTTTGTTTAAATGGCCATTAAAAAAAAAAAAAGTTACGCGATAAAAATGTATTCTAAAAATCATTATTGTATAATTTGCACATTTATTGTTGAAAATCCAGTAGGTTACACAGCTTATTTAAAAAAAAAAAATGTTCCAACCACAAAAATGGTACAAAATATTTGTATTAGTAATTGGACACCACAAAAACAGCCAACAGACAGATTTGAACATGTTAATTTATTAACTTTATCTTATGCACACTCACATGACCAACTCTTACAACATGATTCAGAAATACAAATGTATTCATTCTTATCTCACTTCAGTCCCTTCTCCTCTTGACTTAAACAGAAAGACCCAAGAACGTCCCCTAATGATCTCACTAAATTATGTCTAGACAAGAAAGGTGTTGGTTCTTTCTTTATTGCCCACACAGGGTGACTAGGTTAACAAGTGCAAATGTGAAGAACCAAAGAGGTTTCCCTTTGATCCTTCTCTTAAGAAGAAGAAAAATTCCACATTTTGGATTATTATGCCTACATTAACCACCAGAAGAAATAAAAAAATACTTCAAAGCAACCGTGCCCAAAAGCAAGTGAGAAGAAAGGACCGACACAGAGTTAGAGAGTGTGTAAAGATACTGAGGGAGTGTGGACAGAGTTAAGGAAAGGAGCGCATGGTGTCCAGCGGTTGATCTACAGGTCCTTCAGGTCTTTCTGGATACCCCACAGAGTGTCAGCGCTCTTCTTCAGCTGAGCGATTTCTTCATCGGTCAGGGTCATGTTGATGACGCTGCCCACTCCGCTGCTGTTCAGCACACAGGGCAGGCTGAGGTACACCTCATCACTGATACCATACATGCCCTGCAGATCATACAATAAGAAACACATGAAGTGATCACTAATAACAACATGAAGGACCTTGATTAATTCATTCTGTGATAAGGATCATGATTCTACCGAGATATTAAACAGTGTTAACTCCCCTCACCTTCACCATGGTAGAGACAGGGTGGACCCTGTTCAGGTTCTTCACCAGGGTCTCGGTCAGGTCAGCCACACTGAGGCCGATGGCCCAGTTAGTGTAACCCTTCAGCCTGATCACCTCATAAGCACTAAGAGAAGATAGCAGTAACTAATTAACAATAGATATTTACTTTATGTCATTATTTACGCCTGTCATGCTTTTCCAATTCTTGCAGCTGCCGTTTCTTTGTTGTTGAACACAAAAGGAGAATTTGGATTACAAGCTCAGCTTCCAAATATCCATACTTCCCTACTATATAATAAGCACAAAAAGAAACAAAACAAAAGAAGCCTTATTTGAGAAGTAATACATCTGAATTTATTACTTAGAATACAAGTAGGCGAATAGCACCTGGAAGAGATGGAAATTCTTAAGTGCACATCTGATTAACACTTAACTATCTCATATGGCCACAGGAGAGGATTTGTGAATAATTGACTGTGGATATAGCATGTCCAAATGTCACTCATACTACATAAACAAATGTTTTAATGGCTGCAAAGTAAGTTTAAAACTAAATAAGCATAGCTTAGCTACTTTTTGAAGAGGTTCACTTTAAACTGTTTTGTGTAAAAAATTACTTTACAAAACCTCCTTTTGTGTTTTAATCAAAAAAGATAGCATATGGGTTTGAACATTAAAATTATATTCATGAGTTCCAAACAGTCAGATAACCGAGCCTATGACATAGGATTGTGACCTACCTGTCCACAACCATCTTGTGAGCATCTTTCCAGTTCTCGCTGTCTTTATCTGTGCCAATGTCAGGGTTGAGTTTCTGCAGGCTGACTCCCGCAACGTTTGCTCCGCTCCACACAGGCACTGTTAAACAAAAACAGCACTTTAAAAAAAAAAACAAACAAACAAAAAAAACGAAATATGCTGTGAATGACTGAAAACGTGTCACATCATGCAGCAGTTCGTATTCATCCATTTTAATATTCGTTCCACGTGCACTTCATCCTCTCCACACCCATTTTCTCTCATATTTTCCTCTTCATTCAGCTCCCTCTCTCACCGCTGGAGTCTCCGTGCTCTCCCAGGATATAGCCATTGAAGCTGCTGGAGTGAATGCCCAGTTTCTCGGCCATGATGAAGCGGAAGCGAGCAGAGTCCAGGTTGGTCCCGCTGCCGATGACACGGTGCTTTGGCAGGCCGCTCAGCTTCCAGGTCACGTAGGTCAAAACATCCACTGTATGAACACAGAGGCAACCACAGTTACTATTAATACACGACTACAGGAACCTGAAATGGACACGGATTTAGAGTGCCATTTAGGTTTTTTTTGTTTTGTTTTTAAGTCTCATTAGAATTCACAATATAGGAGATATTATTTGCCAATAGCTAGGAAAAATACAGATAATTTAATTTAAAAATCTTATTTTAACAGGCAATTTGCTGGATTTGTTTGGATAATTTCATTTATTCACATTGGTTGAGGTACAGCAAAATGAAGCAATTAATTAAATTAAGCATGTTGTAAGAGTGTGTGCTTGCTCACCTGGATTGGACACCACAATGAGGGTGCAGTCAGGACTGTATTTGACAATCTGAGGGATGATGTGTTTGAAAATGTTGACGTTCCTCTGCACCAGGTTCAATCTGCTCTCACCCTCCTGCTGACGCACTCCGGCCGTCACCACCACGAGACGAGAGTTAGCAGTCACAGAGTAGTCTGTCAGCCAAATAAAAATCATAATAAACATACACTGCCACTCAAAACTTTGGATACCTGTACTGAACAAATAATAAACTAGCATTAAGGCACAATCCGGATTTACCACTGTTCTGTGAATATTCACAGGAGAAATCTAGCCTTAGTATATTAATATACTTATTCTGATAAAATAATCAGATTTTTAACACAAAGAGTCAGTCCCATGCAATAAAAAAAAAAATGCATCCCACCCTTATCAGCCACAATCTTAGGGGTCTTGAGGAAAAGGCTGCCATGTTGCAGATCCAACATCTCCCCCTTCAGTCTATCCTCCACAACATCCACCAGAGCCAATTCATCTGCAAGCTCCTACAAGATAATACAAGATAAACATTATTACTTGAAATACCTGGCACAATTTTATTATAAAGGTGCGGTCACAGGTGAAGGCAGAGTATTCACATGACTGGCTTGAATCTGCATGGGGAACATTTTTGCCCTCAAGTGAAACTCCCAAAGCACACAGATTCCTATTGCAATGACTGGATTTTGCCAGTGAAACTACACCAAGCAATGGTAAATGTGACCACACCTTTATTTCAATACTGTAGAAGCTAAAAAGAACACTTTGGTGATAAAGATGAGGGTCTCTTACCCTGAGCAGGATGCTGACGGCACATGCCATGCCCACCTGCCCCACGCCAACAATTGTGACTTTGTTCCTGGGGGGCTCAGCTGGGCCGGTGGCCAGAGGGGTGATCAGCTTCTGCATTACTGAGGCCATGATCCCGCTGCAAAAACATATTCACAATGCGAACTATTAGGAGCGTACGATAAATAATAGGAAAGATTAAAGAAAATGACAGGAATCTGTGAGGTAAACATTAACTGTGTAAAAGTTGCAGTTAAACTCGACATGGTCAGGCACCAAAGCTGGGTCAAGTAACAAGGTCACCCTCCCTGCGTAAACCATTACTCCACATTGAGCAAATTACCCATATCCTGAGTTGCAAGGTGAGGCCCACTCAGTAATATAATTAGCCACTGGAGTCAAGGCACTCTGCCCCCCTTTGCTAAATCTAGTCAAACTGAAGGAGTGTTTCTACACACGCAAGTTCATTTAGGCAATGCACGTTCATGTTAGTCCAAGAGAAAAAAATATTACTGATAAAAGCTAACTATAATTAATAATTTGCTGCATCTAAGAGACTTCTATATGCCTTACGCAAATAACAATTTATTTTTAGACTCTTAGAATTCCATCCAATCAAGTTTAACACAGTTTACTAGACAAACCTAGATGTGACACCACCAGAGGCACAGGCTTATGAGCATGCAAAACCTGACACACACAGAGTTCATGTGTGACACTAATCCTCAATGGGCTCATGAGGATTATATTAGACGTTAGATATTATTATCTAGAAAATGTTAGATAGTGCCACCATAAAATGTCTCCGAGTGCAATTCTCCCTGGCCATAACACAGCAACAATGTAACGGTCGCTTGCTTTTATCTCCAAACCTTATCTTGGAATGCTGCTGCTAATTAACATAACTCACTTAGTGAATGGAGAGCCTATCTTAAGCTACTGATATTATTGAGCAGATATATAATTTTTTTTTAGAAATATATATATATACACACATACAAAGTGCAAAAAACCTATATATATATATATAGGTTTTTTGCACTTTGTATGTGTATATATATATAGGTTTTTTGCACTTTGTATGTGTGTGTATATATATATATATATATATATATATATATATATATATACATACATACACACACACACATTTACATTTTTGTATATGCATTCAAAATATTTAAACATCAAAAAATCATTTTAAATTAAAATTGTTTAACGTTACATATTTCAAGCTAAAATAAGGATATTGTAAACGATTCGAATAATTATTTCTTCCTTTTAGACACATAAATAATACATGCTTGTTGCCATTGTGTACACAACAGAAAATCAGAATTGATTAAATATCAGAAAAAGAAAGTATTAAAACTAAATTTGGCGCTCGTAAAACCCATCATGACGCAACTGTCCTTATGACGTCCTTGACGATTCAGATGCAGCGATTGCGTTTGAAAACAAACAGTAAATTGTAAAATCATGATGGTAATCGATCTGCTCTTATTTTAAGCGTCTCGAGTTAATCATACATTCGCAGTTTGGCCTCCCTCCATCAGCTCTTCCTAAACAAGGCCAAATTCAAGCTCAGCGTGCACCGGATTCCTCCATGTTCATGCGTGCACCACACATGCGTCCTCGGCTGCTCATCTCATTAAGAATGGACGTTACTTCACTTTTAACGCAACTAAACACGTTAAACCTCGAGATGTAGCGCACGCAAGTGTTGCAATCATCACTAAACCGCGCATTTATTCGCCACTCTTCAGTGGCAACGACACTGCTTACATCGCACCACGACGACAGTGCTCGTTTAACACAATGCTAATCGAGAGAATTTATTTAGATGAGGCATATGCGAAGCAATAAAACAGCCATTCAAACCGTATACCTACATTTGTTGCAGGAATGTTAAATAAGTATCCTTAGCTGCAGGAAGGGCAGTGAGAGAGACGCTGAGCACCGGTGAGAGAGCGCGAGCTTACGTGCGTGAGTGATCGCGTGATTCGTGGAGGAGCAGGATTTGAGCGTGCGTTGCTACGCAGAGAGCGTATGACCTGCTGTTACAAGTGCATGCGATGCCCTTACTGATATGAGGAATATGAGAACGACAGACCGGCCCACTTTCACCTTGAAGAGTTATGTCAAGGATTTCATTGCCATCATCATAAAAATACTTCCTCTTCACTGACCTTGCACTTTAATGGCATCTGTATCAATGCAATATATTCCACTTATTAGAGTCGTATAACAGTCATCATGATGCACAGTTAAATGTTACAATGAAAACATTGCATTGACCTTTCATTTGATTATGTGTAATGTTGGAGTTGCATGGTGGGGTTATGTGTGTTATGCATCCATGACCTGCCTAATAAACACATCCAGATGCCTGCAACAGATAGATAGATAGATAGATAGATAGATAGATAGATAGATAGATAGATAGAATCATTGTTTGTACTATGGCAACTCAGCAACACAGCTGTTTGCTTTGCTTTCTCATGATCAAACAATACTTTCTTAACTCCTAAATATGGGGACCAATGAGACTCCTGTTCCGCCCACTGGCTTGTCCAATAAGAGCATTCATCAGTCAGTGACATTTGAGCAGCATTAAGGGCATTGTCATTATTTGCTTAAAAGGAAGAATGTGTGTATAGCTATACATGCTTTAAACAAGGGGAAAAAAGAGTTGAAATATAATAAATGGAAAAAGAAAGCGCAAGAGAGAAGACGAGGAGCTGTGTGTGTTGGGGGGGGGGGGGGGGGGGGGGGTTATGGGACACCTTGCTGTCTAGTTAGTGCTGGGTTTTGTGGAAAGATTGTGTAATAGGCTGTGTGTATTACATAACCATTTGTGCCCTCTAGGTCTTGCCATCCTGGCAGCCACTATAACGATGCCACTATAAAAACAAGGAAAGTTAAGATTCATTATTCACTCTCCCTCGTGTTGTTCCAAACTTGTTTTACTAAAATGAGTGATTTCTCGAAAATGTACATCTTGTGTTCCACAGAATGAAGTAAGTCCTACAGTTTGGAATGACATCAGGGTGAGAAAATAAAAACTGAATATTCGTGTGTTTTCCTTTAAGGCAATCAAGCTGTCAAAGACCGCTTAACTCACATGATGTTTATCTAAATTGTGTCAATCCTGCTAAATTTAGATGTTTGGGGTCTAAAAATGGCACTTCGTAAATACCGAAGTACAAATACAACCTCTCATCTCACTGAAATTAGTTATCAGATGCTAGTTGAGAAATTTAAGTTAAATATTTATCTGTTGCCATGGCTGATAAATGTATTTAGTGTCTAAACAGTGCAATAACTATACATCACCGGTTTGTCCCTCATTGCTAAAATTCACCTCATTTATTCCCACCAATAGGTGAGCACAAATCCACCACCCATTGAAACAGTAGCCAATCACTGGCCTGCTTATATATAAGCAGCAGAGAGAGAGAGAGGGAGAGGTTTTTTGAGGGTAACTGGAACATGAGAAATGTATAGGATTTCTTCCATAGCGAGGTCTTGACTATGAGTCAGCAAAAGTTTTTATATAGGTTACAGAATGTATATATATATATATATATATATATATATATATATATATATACATTCATCTTCATCAAAGTAATAAGGCCTGTAATTCATTTTCCAGTGTCTAGGCTCTTCAATCCCTCTCATGGAATATTACAGCGGCTGCCAATCCTTTGGTTATTAATGAACCCATGTGACCCACCGAGCATACTATTTCAGACTGACCTTTATGAGACAAGGGTTGTGACAATAGAGAGAGACAGACACATTAGCTCACACTCACATGCACAAATACATAGAGGATGGTATTTGCTGGTGAAGCTGTACAGGTTTTGATTGCTTCTTTTGGCCTAAATGTTCTGCCTTTATTGCCTTACAAAGATTTATAAATGTGGTAACACTTTACAGTAAGGTTTCATTTGTTACCTGGTGCATTTACTAGTACATTATTAGAAAAATAAACATTGTATCTATTCATTTTGATGGACGTGTGCTAACATGGACAAACAATGAACAGTTGTATTTTTATTAACTAACATTAACAACAATTAATAAATACGGTAACAAATGTACTGCTCATTGTTTGCTAATGCTAGTTAATAATACATTAAATATAGTTATATATGTGACCCTGGACCACAAAACCAGTCTTAAGTCTCTGGGGTATGTTTGTAGCAATAGCCAAAAATACATTGTATGGGTCCAAATTATCAATTTTTCTTTTATGCCAGAATATTACATAAAGATCATGTTCCATGAAGATATTTTGTAAATTTCCTACCATAAATATATCAAAACTTCATTTTTGATTAGTAATATGCATTGCTAAGGACTTCATTTGGACAACTTTAAAGGCGATTTTCTCAATATTTAGATTTTTTTTGCACCCTCAGATTCCAGATTTTCAAGTTATATCTCGACCAAATATTGTCCGATCCTAATAAACCATACATCAATGGAAAGCTTATTTATCCAGCTTTCAGGTGATGTATAAATCTCAATTTAAAAAAAAAAAAAAGATTAGTAATTGCATTGCTAAGGACTTCATTTGGACAACTTTAAAGGCGATTTTCTCAGTATTTTGATTTTTTTGCACCCTCAGATTCCAGATTTTCAAGTTGTATCTCGGCCAAATATTGTCAGATCCTAATAAACCATACATCAATGGAAAGCTTATTTATTCAGCTTTCAGATGATGTATAAATCTTTTATAAGATGTTTTAAAGAAAATTGACACTTAAGACTGATTTTGTGGTCCAGGGTCACATATAGATATAATCTCTTATTGTGAAGTGTTACCATAAATGTACCAAACCTTTATTTTTGTCAAATATGAAGTTATATATATATATATATATATATATATATAGAGAGAGAGAGAGAGAGAGAGAGAGAGAGAGAGAGAGATACATATATATCTATATATACACACAGGAGTAGAAATGTTTATATTATTTAAAATTTTAAGTTTATATTTTATTATTTCAATTAACAATTTTTTATGGTTTTAAGTTTAACTCACTCAGCCTAATTAAACATTTCATCCAAACGCTGCAGCTTTTCACTTTTTCAAGCTTTGACAAACTCAAATCTAACTGGCGTAATTTCATTGCTCGTGATCACACAAGGTTCACAAACAGCTGCTTGAACCCTCTATCCACGTGTTCACTAAAGATAGCCAGCTGGACTAACAGTATTTTGAATTTGTGTGGGTTTTGATTCATTTATTCATTCTAGCTTGTATGATTTATATACCAAAAGCACAGTGAAATCATGTGCTTTTAACACACTTCTGATGGCTTGATGCTGCATTACTCACTAGGGAGGTGAAGGTGCATGTGGAGCCATTACAGAGTGAATGCATTTGTGGCGAAAAGGTTACAGGGAAATGCAACTCAGAACCCCGTGACCTTTGACCCTCAGCATCAGCGGCCTAGGAAGCAAATCAGAGAGCATTCATTTCTCGGAATTCAACTTCACGGTTCTGCCACTGCAAACCACATTAACAAGACAAACCAAATGGGATATAATGACAACAATAGAGCACACAAACACATACTATCCCCATCCCTCCCTCTCAAAAGCTCATACACGCTCACAAAGAAGACACACTCTGCGAAGTGAATGACCCCTCTCTGCTTGGTGTTTCTCTGATAGGATTTCTCTTTGAGAGCTGTATTGAGGTCATGGGGCACTATTTTCCTGTTGCTTACATCAAGCTGATGAGAATAGAAGAGGAGAGAGAACGCAAGGGCATTGTGACATCACAATGAGATGGCATCTGTTCATCACTCCTATCGAGACACTGTGGAGACACATCTCTGAATGTGACTGGAAAATGCTATAAAACATTCATAAATGAAACTAATTAAAGGTGTATTCAGATGATATTCCAGAGCAGGAGTTTCCATCTTGTTTGCCCTTTGTTAGCAGAACCAGAATGACCTAAAATGTTTACTTGACATAATGCTAACCTTTCAGAAAATATGAATGTCATAGCAGCTTCTACACCATGTGCAGAATTATTAGGCAACATTTGACCAATTCTAAACCACATCAATCATTTTATTTCATCTCCTATCCTGAAAAGTCTGTCTTGCAGGATTGATTAAAAATGAGCTCCTAAAACTTACTGCCAGATTCTGGAAGATACATTCTTCAAACAGTGGTGATGCTGGTCCTTCAAGAGTCACTCACAACTTATCTGTCCATAAAGCCTATACAAAATCAGTCTCCATGTATTTCACAACACTTCAGCATGCTATTCTTATTAAGTGAGGGTCATTTTGAAGATTTTTTTTACCCAAGCAAAGTCTCTGAGAACCTGACACATTGCACTTCTGGAGACTCCAGGAAGGTTGCAATTCTGGAAAATGGTGGCGCTGGAGACTAAATGCTTCCTGATGGTTTCACACCTAATTCTTCATTCTTTTGCAGTTAATGTGTCTTTTCTTCTCCACCTGCTTTTTCACCTGCATTTCGCTGCCCAATGGTCATGCCTTATTATTGCATTAGCATTGCATCCTTCTCATGGGCATTTAATAACTTTTTTTTCTTTTATTCTTGAGTTCAATCTCCTTTTTGGCTCATTTTATCTGTAAAAGAAAACACGCCTAATAATTCTGCACACCTGAAATAATGAGTATTTGACTTTCAGCCTTCACGGATGATTATATATCACTTGTAAATGATTAAACACAAAATCAATAGTAGTTATTAAGATTGATGTGGTTTGGAATTGGTAAAATGGTCTTTGAAAAAAAAAAATATGACCAGAATATCAACTTGCCTAATTCTGCACACAGTGTAATGTAATTTTTTTTTTTTTTAATTAACATTTAATAGTTTTAAAAGATCATGTAATTGTTTTATTTCATTCTAATTTTATATGTTTTTAATTATACAGTTTTATTTAATTCTTGGCATTAACATTTCTATTACAATCTAACAGTTATTTTAGTATTATGTATATACTATTATAGTGTTTATTAATGTTTTGATTTTATAATATAATATAATATATAATCATTTATATTCTAGTTTTCATTTTTAGTTTATTTTAAATTTTAGTACATTTTTTATATGCTTTTGTTTTTTTAGTAGAATTTTTCAATATTTCTATTTAGACTTAATTTTTATTTAATTTTATTTCAGTTTTAGTTTCAGTAATTCTAATATTTCAGCTTAAACTAGTATTTTATTTCAGTTAGGTGCCAAAGCAACATTTCATTTTTTTTAAGTTTTACTTCACCTTTATTTCAATTAACATTTAAAAAAGAAATAAAATTGATTTAGTTAATAATAACAACATTTAAACCCTGTTCTATTGTATAAAAATAAGTCTACATACTTAAACTATATATATATAGTTTAAGTATGTAGACTGTGTATTGTCATTATGTGTAGAATTATAACATTTTTCTATAACTAGGTAATATTGGTGTGCAAATTTTATATATATATATATATATATATATATATATATATATATATATATATATATATAAAATTTGCACACCAATATTACCTAGTTATAGAAAAATGTTATAATTCTACACATAATGACAATACACTTTTTCTATTTTCAAAATTCTATTTCCAGAAGATTAATACAACAGTCTTTGTGGTCTTAGTTAGTTTAGTTACATATTGAGAGCAAAACGTTTTGACAAAACACACAGGAATCACATAAAAATCAACAGATGTTTAGTGTGTGATTGATTTTACTCTAATATTCATACAGACATACAGTGACACCGGGAGAACCTAGCGATCATTCAATAGTGCTTTCCTCACTGATAAACACTCCAGCGACTGTGGAGTTTATTGTAAGTGGTTGGAAAATCTTCGTCTTTCTTTAGTTATTCAGGATACTGTTGATAAGAAAGGAGTCTAGTAGTCCAGGAGACCCATTTTCCTCTTAAGGGACTCGGGCATCTCAGGGGGTGGTGGACGGGGCATACGGAAGTACACCTTCACTGAGTCGTAGATGAACCACTGTAGAGCCGTCAATGTGCCAATCATAATGATTCGAGCAAAAAGACCCTTCCACACACCTGTGGGAAAAACATTGCTCGTATAAACATACATTACGCACATATAGACCTGCTACTAAACAGTGCTAATCTACCCCTTAGGTCTAATGACACTTAAACATGCCAATAATTAATCATCTGAGATAAAAGAACAAAATGAATCAGTCATTTGTAATTTCTAATGAGATCCCAATGATACTGAGCTGATCTAATAGGAATAAGTCCAGGAACAGCAGCCTCCTCTTTTGGTAATAAAGAGTATTACATCCCTCTGCAACCTCCAAAATGGTGCTTCACGGTCTAATGATTTTATGTATCTTTTTTTAATTTAACAAGATAATGTTTAACTGGGTATATGCTATGAAATAGTGTAAAAGTTGCTTATTTAATATTGTTTGTCATAAAATAAAGAACAGGCAAATAAACTTTTTTCAGACTCCAGATTACATTTGGTCATGTAACAATGTTTTCTTGGAACAGAGCTCCTATTGACCTGTTACTAATGTGACAGGAATGAAGCCAGAAAAACATATTTCACCGACAAATATCTAAAGTGACAAAGTATAATAACTGCTTTTTTAATGTACTTGATTTTGCTTGGTCAGTCGTGATATTCTGTAGTGAAATATTATTTTATAATAGCCATTAAATCTCCTAGCTGTGCTAGCCACTCCACAGTCTTTTCTTCTTACGTAATACAATAATTCCAATTCAAATCAGTATTTTATTGTTTATGAATGTATTTATTTGGTAAGTAATCATGTGATAAGCAAGATAATGTACAGTATTGCTGGAGATTATGGCAAAACAAACCCCTCAGGTTTTTTTCTTTGTTATTTGATCAACAGTGTTTTATATATATATATATATATATATATATATATATATATATATATATATATATATATATATATATATATATATATATATATATATATGCATATGCAGTGACTCACCTACAGGTCCCAGCCTTTTCACCACCTCAACAGCTGAACTGCCTCTCTCTTTATTCAGTACGGACACCACAGAGTCAGCGGGATGGGACACCACAGCACAGAACACGCCAGCTGAGGACAGACATACAACACAGCTTATAAGTATCTGTATCTATCGATGCAAATTTGAGCTGGCACTCTTTACAGAGATATATCATGCTAGGAATGTTTCTAAACTTGTATCTAAGGGCCTAACCACTTTTGAGGTTAACTTACCAATATAACCAGCAACAAAGGTCACCACCAGCTGCTCAGGTTTGGAGCACTCACTGCGTGGTTTTGGTACTATGTACTTGTACAGCATCTCCACGGTTCGCTCGAAACAGGCGAACTTCATCATGGTGTAGGGGATCTGCCTCAGCCACAAGGGATAAACACCTTTATAGAACCTGCACAGACAATAACACCGACAATTAAGACTTCAGAAGAGTCCTCTGAAGGGCCTCATAACGGGTCCAAAAGAGGTTTTCACAGCCATGATCATTTTGGGTTCCACAAAAAACAGTGAACAAATCTTAAAATAAGTATTTTTTTGCTAGTATGGAGATTTTAATAATCTAAAAAATGTTTTTCCATTAAAGAAACTGGAAAGGCTCCATGAATATTACATTTCCTTCATAGTACTATTGATATGGATTAAAAAAAACTTTATTCTTAAGAGTGTAATGCAGTCAACGACAGTCATTTGGTATAGTCTGGTCAGCCTTAACCCTTTAGTATGGAAGGATTTTCCGGACTATTTTTTTGAAAATAGTCCGGAAAATCATTCCATACTTTAGTGGTCTTTGGTCATTTCAAAGCACAAGAAAAAGAAAAAAAAAATATATATATTTTTTCAATTTTCAACTTTTAAATTTTTGTGGCACTTTATGACTTGAAAAAGAAAGGTTAAAAGGTCACTTGTGATCTTCTTGGGCAAAAATGACCGTAATTGGAAATGAATTGGAAATATGAAAATGCAGAGCAATTTTTTGGGTCACAACACAAAACCTAATAAACAAACAATTATATCTGAAAATATTCTTATAAGCTAATACAGCATACACAGAGCTATGTATAGATTACATATATAACAATATTTATTTATTTATTTATTTATTTATTTATACACTATATAGCCCTATATATACATTTTGCTTCATTTTAACAATGTATTAATTGGAAAAAATATGAAATTTGTTTTGTATTATTTTATATAGAAATAAATGGTGTATAATTTAGAGGTAAATATGGTATAGTACCATGAAAAATATAATTGAAACAAAATATAGCATTCATTTCATTAACAAAAAAATCTTATTTGGTCTCTTTAGACCTCTGAGGATTGTAAGTGTGACCCCTAAGTGAGGAATACTAGAGGGTTAGGTATCTACTCACGCTTTCAGCCCCTCCTCAGCATGCATTTTGGGGGCACACTCTCTCAGGGTGTTAGCATAGCCGGGCTGCGTCTGGATGCGCACTTTGCACGCTTCCATAGGAGCCAGAGCAATATCGGCGAAAAATTCAGCGCTGGCAGATGCGGCCAGATACACCGATGTCCTCCACAAATAAGCATTCTCCTGCTCACCAGACCAAAACAAACAATAGCAGTGATCACAAACAAATATGCAAAAAATGCATGTCCTTTGTAGTTCCTTTGCAGGTCTTCTTTGTATCCTGAATGTAGAGACTCACCTCACCAAGCATGTCATTGTACAGGGCCTTAAAGATTTCATAGAAACCGAACTTGCAAAGGCCTTGCATGGAGTAACCAATGAATGTCGGAGCCCACCCTTTGCCCAGACCCCTAAAGCCATCCTCTCTCAGGGTCACTGAGAAGCCATTGAAGATGGACTTGTACTTAACCGGGTCCACCTGGAAGAAAACGGGAATAATGCATTTCCCAAAGTCTGGCTACAAACTCAGTCAAAACCAGTTGGGAACTTCTATAGCTTTTACACATAGAGTTTTAATGTTACATTAGAGAAGTAAAACAAACACCTGTATGCGGCATTTAATGAGGTCGAGGGGCACGACTACCGTGTGTGTGAGACCACAGCTCAAAACCCCACCGAAACCGCAGAGGGCGTAATATTTATTTGACCCATATTCACAGCTCACATCTGCATCTGAGGGACAAAAAACACACATTTAACATCACAAAATTCATCACGAACATCAATACTGTCTGTGTGTGATAAAACAGTTAAGTCAGTTAAAGCCAATTCAATGTGTTTGGAACCCAAGGAAGTGAAATGGCACAATCATTAGAGTTCATAACAGATATAGCATTGTATGAATTGAGAATGAATTGTTCATTTGAGTCTGATAAAGTTCACAAATTCTGAATGATTTAGTCATGAGTCAGATATTGTGCCTTTCTTACCAATTCATTGAACAGTTTGCAGCGGTTAACAATAAATAACTGAATTAATTGAGTTTGTCACACAAAACTATGGCACGACTGCAGAAGACTTTATTTATATACACTATATATTCTTTAGAAACCATTAGAACTGATGATTTTGCATGCTTTGTCCTCATTCATTGTAATTGGATAGAAGACACCAATCAGCATAACAATGTCGCTCTTTGTGTCCCATGGAAGAAGGTGAAAGAAGTATATAATGATATTTGGGTCAGCTATTCTTTTAACAGTAAAAAGGTGTCTTTCATGCTCAAGTAGTGCAATATTTTCTTGAGAAAAAGCATCTAGGAATTAACAGCCAGTAATGACAAGGTAAAGTCTATTAGCCAGACGTGTAATCCTTGTGGAGGAGGTTAATTAGGAGGTTAGTTAATCTCTACGAATGGAATGACGAGCATTCTGACAGTCCAAGTGCACTTTAAATATAGTAGCGTAATTTCACTGAGCATCATCACAACACCAGAAACCTTTCCAAAAATCTTACAACACATAAAAAAAACGCAACCTAAAAAAAATACTAGATAAATAACAAATAATAAAAAAACATAAGAGGACAAAATCAAAGAAATTAAAGAAAAAAATAAACATTGAAATATGCACAAACAAAGAAAGCAAACAATAAATGAGCAAAAATGAAAAAATAATCTATTTTAGACAGAATTCTACTATTTTTCGCAAACAAATGTCCAATTCAGGAGATAAAGAAGAACTTCTTACCATCATACGCTGCTGCAGCAAGTTTGCGTTTTATCTGCAGGCTCTCTTCTTGCTCATCTGGTTTAATGGAAAAAAGAGGAGCCTGGAAAGGATTCGACCGTGCCAGCTGTGTTAGGGTAGTTGGGTACATTTTCACCAGGGTTTACTGCCAAAACAGACAGGTGACAATTAAAATCAAACAAAAGTTAGCCTTTTTTGCATACATTGCTGAGAAACAGTATTTCTCTCTCATTCAAGTATTTAAGAAATTCATATTGAAAGAAGTAGTGCACTCACTTGTCGGTTGTAAAGAAACGGCGCCTCCTGGGTGCATCAGCGGCAGGCGAATCTGAGACATCAGATGACCTCAGACTAAATCACCCTGACCTTCTGTGACGTCATCACACTGAGTGAATC
This sequence comes from Acrossocheilus fasciatus, assembly GCA_036784905.1. Taxonomy (NCBI): domain Eukaryota; kingdom Metazoa; phylum Chordata; class Actinopteri; order Cypriniformes; family Cyprinidae; genus Acrossocheilus; species Acrossocheilus fasciatus. The sequence goes on from CM071941.1 coordinate 12,246,361, forward strand.
CATTTGAAAGAGAGGAATTATGGGCCACACTAGCATTCCTTAAAAAACAAAACAAAACAAAACAAAACACAAAACACCAATTTATCAAGTATACTACTCTGTGTACTGAGTTATAAGTGCAAATATGTGTCCAGCTAAATTGTAGTAACTGATGGTTGAGTCTCACTGCAAACCTGAGCTCATGGTAGCGTGTGTGAGCTTATTACGCACAGCAGAGGCTGGTGTAAGGCGATTAAACCCAATGAGACGGTCTATTCCTGGATCAGAGCACAGGGCCGTGCACAGTTATATCCTCCTTACCTACACCAGATCAAAGTGAGGTCAGACTTTCCAGGGTCTGTTTTAGACAATATACTTAGTTAAGAACATTTAGGTTAAACATATACACACACACACACTTATAAAAATAAAACAAACTGAAATTTATGATGAGGTAAACCGCTTTATTAAACCATACTCTGTCATATACATAAAAAGTACCTGAACCTTTCAAGCTTTACCTCACAAATCCACAGCACCTTGTAATGTAAAATAAATACACATTCAGAATATTGATTCGTAAATGTATCATAGTCTTAAAAGCAGAGTAAAGGGCATAACGGTGGGCGTTTTACTCATTGTCCAGTTCTACTAATGTAACATAACAAGTATAAAGATCTTGCAATGTTTATTAACTCAAATTCTTGTTTTAAGAAGTCATTTAAAATTCAATATTGACAATTTATAGAGTAAACTTTCCAAAACTTTTTTCAAACTAGAGTCTAGTTCTTCTTGCAAACTCTCAATTAATGTTATTAGGCTGTTCAAATTTATCGACATTTTAGAAAATTACTTGCAACTCCAAGATCCCAAAATAAGAAAAATTAAATGATTAAAATATTAAAATGACCTTACATTGCAAAACAGTTTATTGAAAATATTTGTATTTCAACAACATACATAAATACTACAAGGGGCATCAATGTTAAAGATGGATACGGCACCTTTAAAGAGCTACATGTGAAAATAAATGCTAAAATATTGTCACAAGTAGATGCTAAATGTAGTTTACACAGAAAACAAGTGTATTTAGCCAACTCCTTCAGCACCTCAACTCAGACTCCCATTCATAGACAGCACCAACATTATTCTGTAAAACAAAATACAAATGAAAAAAAAAAACAAACAAACACACACACACTCACTCAACATACAAAAGGCAAGAAAAGTCACCGTTTTAAAATTATAACCAGGTTTTATTCCTCTAAACCGGTTCATTTGGAAGAGAGCATGAGCAGACATATGATGCAAAAGCTCTGGGTTTCTGTCTTTGTATGAATCTATAAAGAGCGCAGGTAAAAGTCCACGGCTGCTGAGTCAACAAAGAGATAGACTGGCTGAGTACGATAAAGAGGGCAAAGAGTGGGGCGATCCGCATGACATTCATTTGCTGGTGCTATCATCTGCTCCGCTCTGCTTGAAGAGTCCAATGTCATTAGTCTCCATGGCCTGGTAGACAAAGAACAGGAATCCAGTGACCACACTAAGCAGCAGAAGCTGCACCCACACCGGCAGGCTGCGCCGCGCTCTGGTCTTCACAGCAGGGGGCGCCGCAGGCTTGGAAGAGGTTAGTGGGACGGCGGCCACACGTGGAACAGATCGGGTCTCTGTGTACGTGGAGGAGGAGCTGGTTTCTCTGAGCTCCTTAAGATGGAGACGGGATTCGTCCAGCCATGCGTCACCGACCAGGGGCCGGCCAGCTGCTCCTCTGATTGGACGGCGACAGGTGGCACTAAAAATACATTTGAAAAAGAAACTTAAATTTAAGATTCTCTGAAAACAAGTCTTAATATTTTGGAAAATCTTGTTTCAAAAGATTTTTTGACATTAGACAAATACACTTTTACAAAAATTATTTTACACGTTTGAAGAAAAAAAAAAAAGTTCTAGGTTTACATAAACATACATACATACATAACAGATAAGTTCCAATAAAAGATTGCAAATAAAATTATATATATATATATATATATATATATATATATATATATATATATATATATATATATAAAAAAACCCCCCTCAAAATATCAAATTATTTTGATATTTCAGAATATCAGTTCGGTTCGAGTTAAATGTAATCAAATAAACAAAAAGTCACGTGGAGTGACTCCAAAAATCCTAATGATATTCATGAATTAAATGCATACAATTCTGGTACATACAATACAATTCATGAATGTACAAATAATAATAATTTATTTATTTTTTTTACCTTAAAGGGATAGTTCACCCAAAAATGAAAATTTGATGTTTATCCGTTTACCCCCAGGGCATCCAGGATGTAGATGACTTTGTTTCTTCAGTAGAACACAAACATTTTTAACTTGCAGCCTGTCAGTCATATAATGGCAGTCAATGGGGCCCACGGCTTTGAGAAAAGACAAGGAGAAAAAAAAAAAAAAAAGAAAAAAAAAAAAAAAAACATTTAACCCTGCGGCTCATGAAGATACGTTGAGGTCTAAAGACACGAAACGATCGGTCTGTGCAAGAAACCCAACAGTATTTATATCGCGCGTATACGTCTCTCATTGTTTACACCGTCACGTGCCGGCTGCTGTGAACGAGCTCAGGACAGTTGGACATTGCGGTGGATCAGAGGTAAAAAATGATATAAATACTGTTCAGTTTCTTGCACAGACCGATTGTTTAGCTTTTTTTGACTCTCAAAGCCGTGGGTCCCATTGGCTGCCATTATATGACTGACAGACTGCAACGGTTTGAGTTAAAAATCTTTGTTTGTGTTCTACTGAAGAAACAAAGTCACCTACATCTCGGATGCCCTGGGGGTAAGCAGATAAACATCAAATTTTAATTTTTGGGTGAACTATCCCTTTAAATACATTTAGCAAAATAATGATTGAGATAACCTATTCTCCTTACACCTTGAATATATGTGAGTGTACAATTAAAGATTATTACTTTTTACTTTGTTTCACCATTTGATATTTTGTGTTTATAATCAAATTTATTGTTTCTTTAAAATCGTGTAGCTTTAGGGGGCGTTTTAAACCAGATTTTTAAAGACTTGGACACCCTTATAAGTATTCGACCCCAATACATAAGGCTGTGTTTGATTAGTGGGAATGCAAGAAACCTCCTCCCTCCATACCTGATTCCAGTAGGGGTGTTGAGGTTTTCAGTGGGAAAGATCTCTTTAAGCACATCTCTCTCTACCGTCCTCGGGGTCTGATCAATAGCTGACACCTTTTCAACCTGTGCACAAAGACAGAGCCACAAAGACGTGAACAATGGGGCAGGATATAACTCCATCACAAGTGTTGCGATATTGTCAGCTTTCACTTTAAAAACAAAAGAAAGAAAGGTGTTATAACACCACAGTCGTGCATAACCTAAGTGACTCTTGAATCCCAAGCTTGTGAATCCCACATTTTCTCATCACCTTTAGAGACCAACACCATACAGCTCATGAAATTACCGTTGTTGTCTTTGGCGTCCCCATCTGGCTGCTATCAAGTCCTCGGACAGAGGTGATTTTGGAAAAGAAAGGAGTGATTTTGGACTGTCTAGTCTTGGACTCTGTCTTTGGTGAGCCAAAGCTCTCCTGATAAACCAACAACGTAAATTACAATTATATTGTTACCCATTACCATATCAAAAACAAAGATCCAACAGTGAATTAACTGCAAACCTGGGAAATGTCATACGAGACAGGAAGAGAGTCCTCTGAAGCCGTACGGGATGAAGAATCCCTAAATGAAAATGAGTGTGATGGGAAAACCTCTCTTTTTCCATCACAGGAAGGTGAAAGACGGCTCACCATGTCTATCAAGGGTTTGGAAGGTTTGGTTTGACTCAAATGAGGCTTTGAGAGCTTTGATGCAGTGAGTGATTTGACTTCCTGCACCTTCAGAGAAAAAAAAAGAACCTTGTGAGCTACTAAAATGAATGTTTAAAACAGGTATGGATTGCCGTGAGACATACCACAGGAGCACGGCTCGAAGATCTACAGCTCAGCAAGTCCTGTATACCCAGGCCATCCACCTGAGATCATGAACATTTCAATTAAGATCCTTTATGTTGCACAAATATGCATTTTGAGGCTGACTAGATCAGTGGTTTTCAAACTTGTTCCTGGGGAATTTACACACCTGATTCAGATCATCAGCTCATTAGGAACGGGCTCCATGAACTCAAATGAGTGTGTCAGATAAGGGAGACATGCAAAATGTGCAGAGCAGTGGGTCCTGAGGAACAGGATTGAAAACTACTGGACTAGATGGACAAAAGTACTAAATGGTGATTTAGAGCTAAATGCATTCACTAAAGATGGACGTGTGTGTATCATCACCTCAACACAAGCAGTGTTAAGCTGGGAAACTAGCGGCTCTCGATTAGATGGTCTAAGTGGAGGAGAAGTGATTTCAGCGGCATTCTCATCAAACTACAGAGAAGAGTGACACAAAAAACAATTACGAACTCTATTAAATGTGACTTTTATTCTCAAGTTGAAAGACATGGAAAATTTATAGAGGGTTGGCACCTTGTCAATGGGAGTGGTGCCATGTAAAGCAGATACGGTTGACTGGTAAGGAGAATTGTGACGTTTTAGTGATTCTGACCAGTCAGCCGCAGACATAGAGGAGCGCTTTGAGGGTTTGGGATCCTTTGATTCTGCCTTTAATACGACACCATAAGAAACACTGTGGCACTACAACATGATGCATCTCATATTCATGTGTGAGATTTCTTCTGCACCTACCAAAGGTTGTGCTTTCATCATCACCAGTGAAACAGAGACCTCCTTCACCATTGAGCGCTCAGAAAAATCCTATGAGACATGATTTCCAAACAAACAAATGAGACATGTTCCAAACCTACATTAATTTTTCTTCTGTTGAGCACAAAAGAGGATATTTGGAAGCATGGTATGGAGAAAAAGAAGTCAATGGCTTCCAGCAACTGTTTGGTTACCAACATTCTTCAAAATATCTTCTTTTGTGTTCAACAGAAGAAACTCACTCACACACACAGGTTTGGATTGGAATAACTTGAGGGCGAGTAAATGATAAAAACGCATCGAGAACTTCAATCGTTTTGCCTGAACTGAAGTCTCAGATGAGGTTTTTTTTTTTTTAAAAGCAGAATGACACCTTATCAGTGACAGGAGTCTCTTCTAAATCAGGCTGAAATGAGCGGACTGGTGCACTGCGTCGTCTCAGAGATTGAGTCTTAGATGAGAACTTTGACATCCTGTCTGTGAGCAAAGGTCTGGGCTCTTTTCTTGCTGCCTTTAATATAAGGATGAAAGCATGTTCATGAGGTCTGGATAATAATTTAGGCAGTTGGCACTATGCTAGTGTCATGGCCACCTACCACAGGTCCTGTTCTTCTCCTGTCTTGAGAAACAGAGAAGCATTCTGCAGATGAGAGCTCAGAGTTCTCCTGAAAACACCACACATGCATACAAACCTGGATTACCATTGAGTAACAAAGTATATTATAGCCTTGGCTCATTTGTGAAACAAATATGAGCTCAACCAAACCCTGTCCACTCGTGTGCAAACCCAAATGTGTTTTTTAACTTTATCACCACACCCAGAAACCAGGTGATGCACATTAATATCATAACCACAGATTATGTTACAGTGTCGTCGCTTGCAGGAACCATCTGATCCAGCCTGTGAGAAGATCTCTTCAACTTTCTCTTAATGTTCAAAACCGGCAAATCTTCCTCCTCCTTATCGTCATCCTCCTACACATCACACAACAAAAGTTCTAGAACCTTCCATGCACGAGTATGGAGCTTATCTGATATTGACAGCAGGTATGACAACATTCAAATATAGAGCAGTCATGTGACCACCTGCAGTAAGTCAGATCTCTTCTACACCAGGTGGTGCTACTGAACCCTGAACAGATAATGCAAGTAAAGGGCGACAGGATGCAACGATTGTACTTCCTAAGAAACTTGAACAGCTTTTATGTGAATCAAGATCCTCTGAAAATAACAAGTCTTTGATGAGAGAATTCTCTTGGCTATTTGTTTACAAGTGACCTGAACAAGTCTACATAGAGAGGTCACACAGGAATGGGAAAGCCAAGCATGTCTGGAGGAAGCGAGGGAATAAGAAGATAAAAGAGGATTAACGTCTGGGCCAAGTTGAAGCTAAAGTGAAAAAAGGGAAGGGATATGAGACAGTGGGATTGCTAGCTGTAATTGAAATCATGTGAACATATCTTCAGTCTGCAGATTTTGCTTCCTTTGCCACATACTCACAACTTTGGCCAGGCTGATTAATTTGCAGATATTAGATGATCGCCCTTAAACTAACTGTACCGCTTAATAGAAGCTGTAGTTTGCCTTTGTGTCAATTTTAAAAACCAACCACCAGACTCTTTAACAGACTGAAACTAATTGACTTTCATATATTTACGTGAATGTAGAACAAATATTGTGCAAAGTGACAGGAACTGGACCGTTTCTGTGCACTGATATTCGCAAATAATTTTACTCCTGTAATGAGATGCATTTCTGAATGAAATGGCAACAAAATAATAATGAAAAAAGGCAAAACATTATTTTTTTTTATACCAGGAAATTTTTAAATTGTGAAAAGTCGCGATTACATACCAGAATTAAGCCCAACTAAATGAAAGTTAAATCAATGCTGGAAAAGTCATTCAGAGGAAAAACCAAGCTATTATACCTTCATTTAATATTATAAATAATATTTTATCTTTATTTTGGAATGATGTGCAATGATGAAATGTTCACAATAAGAGTAAAAGTAAATGCGATTAAGTTCATATTGAGATTAATATATTTAAAACTGCCGTTCAATAGTTTAGGGTTAATTTAAAAAAAGAAAAGTTTTTGAAAGAAGCCTCTTATGCTCATCAAGGCGGAATATATTTGATCAAAAATAAAAGTAATATGTAACAAATTAAACAATTTGATTTAACCGAGATGCATTTTGGCTGATACAAAATAAGCAAAAAAGAAGAGCAAAAGCACAAGCAAGCATGACGCACAAGTTTCATCCTCACCCTGTTGTGCTGGCCACTGCGTGTTCTGCTAGTTACTGGCACTTTCCCTCTGCTCCTGATTGGTCTTTCCACAACTGGAATGGACTCGGCCTCTACTTCCGGTTCAGGCACAAACACAGGGGCTGGAACTACAGTTTCTGACAAACAATAAAAAGAGCAGTTTTTAAACATGTATTTCTATAAGTATGTGCTTAAATAAAGGGATCTGTTTGTCCATTACCTTCCTCCTTGTCGCTGTACTGGTCTGAGTCTGTGTTGCCATTCTGGCTGCCGTCTGTCTGTGATGTCTCTGAGGGAGGGGCCACAGTCTCAGGAGGACCCTGATCCAACAGCTTCTGAAGCCTCTTCTCGTAGACCTTCCGAGTGGACGCTGATGTGGAGAAGACATTGGTTAATGTCAGTGTCAAATCAGTAAATTTCTTCTGATCATTAGACAATATATTGTTTGATTTAGAGCCGGATTCAGATAAAAATCGCTTTGGCATTATCAAAGGGTTCCGTCCCATTCATAACAAGCAGTGAGAAAGTCTGCTGCATTATCTGAAGAACTTTCCAACATCCATTTAAGGACATTATGACTATTCAGGCCAGAGTTGGATAAACACGCAAAGCTGCATGCTTGGAGAAACTGCTGATTTACTGATAGCCTTGCACAATACCACAAGACAACTGGATTATTCCAGAAGCGAAAACACTTTTGGGTGGTTGTTTTGCACTGTGATATTTTGTGTATGTTACATTTCATGAGGTTTTTATAGGATTTTTTTGGGAGGGTATTTCAATAGGTGTGGTTCACACACATTAACTATTTTCTACCAGCATTTGACAACCAGAACAACTGTATATGTGACCCTGGACCACAAAACCAGTCTTAAGTCGCTGGAGTATATTTGTAGCAATAGCCAAAAATACACTGTATGGGCCAAAATGATTGAGTTTTCTTTTATGCCAAAAACCATTAGGACATTAAGTAAATATATTTTGTAAATTTTCTACTGTAAATATATCAAAACTTAATTTTTGATTAGTAATATGCATGGCTAAGAACTTCATTTGGATAACTTTACAGGCGATTTTCTCAATATTTAGATTTTTTTGCACCCTCAGATTCAGATTTCAGAGGCCAAATATTGTCATATCCTAACAAACCATACATCAATGCAAAGCTTATTTATTCAGCTTTCAGACGATGTATACATCTCAATTTCGAAAAATTTACCATTATGACTGGTTTTGTGGTCCAGGGTCACACATGTATTGTTTTATCATTTAACTTTTTTGTATTTGTTGTGCCATGCGTCTTAAAACATCAAACCAGGTGGCATTTAATTTTAGTTCTATAAAACAATGGAATATTGCTCAAGTCTCCAAGTATTTTTTGGTGGCCCACTGTTGAAACGTTACAATATCTGCAAATATTTACAATTCATGGTGAGTTTGAATCTCAAAAACAGCTCACCAACAATGGGTCCAGCATTCAGGCCATACTTCAGCAACAGGTCCTTCAAAGCCTCGTTGCTCAAATCAGTGACATCTACATCCTCTGGACGAACTTTGTCAGTTTTCCTGGTGGCTTTCTGAGAAGAAAGGTCACATTATCTTTATACAGTGAATATAGTAGTTTAGTTTTCACATGCAGTTTGCAAAGCATGTCAAAATGACATCATGGTATCTGAACTTGTTTAAGCAACAGGTGTCTAAACATGCCTGACAGGCTCCTGATTACACAGTGGAACAAGACGTGAGAGAATAATAGTGCCGTGCCTGCACCGAAACAAGGAAAATGTGAGCACATTCTTTACATCCCCCCAGCCCTACACTATTACCTACATGAGAAACAGCTGGGTGGAGTTTAAAAACGAGCCCTATGAAGAAAACATGTGCCTAGCATGTAACTGCAGGAGGAAATGTTTATTTGGATAAACCAATGAAGTTAAATTAGGCAGTGAAATGAAAAAAATCAATAATGCTTATGCAAAGTGCCACTGAGATAGTGGCATTAGGGACTGGAGGCATTGGGAAGACAGACTTTCGGAGTAGGACAAAGCACGAACAATGCAAATCCAGCCACATTCCCTGGAGTCGAGCTCTGCTCCACAAACACGACCATGTGACCAAGGAGAAATGGTGAAAACAGTGAAGTGGAAGAAGAGAGAATGTGTTACGAGGGGCAGGAGGAGATCGTGAAGGCCCATGAGCTTCAGTTAGGGGCCTTCACAGGGGCTGATCTGGAACCCTGCCTACTCAAAAAAAATAACACATTTCATAATCACAGCATTCCAGCAGGATGAAGGGAAAAAAAAAAAACCTTTCCTTAGTCCACAGACAACACCCTCTTGACTAAAAAGTTTCTGAATGTCAGACTCCGCATGTGAAAAACAGGGTCGGTGGACAAAATGGGTTTGAGGTTTCATAAAGAAACTAAATTTGAATTATGATAAAACTGACTGTTGTACTACATAACCTGATCACAAATACATCACAGTAATCTTCACACATCTTGAGAACATATTTTATCATTCAATATTAGTGATGCACTGAAGTTAATTTACAGTAAATGGGTAAGTGAACTTAGCTTTGAGGATGTTGCATTCTCATCTGACAAATTAAACCATTCTGTGTAAATCTCTTCAGCAATGACATGCCTCTTGATATTTCAGATTATATATTTATTAATCTTGCTACTGTAGCAACATTTTTGGTTCTCACTACCACTATCCAAAATAAAACTGAGCATCTAGATGATTCTTAAAAACAGAAAATAATGTGGTCAGAGCCACTATATACACAATGCATCATACTACACAGTGATTTCTTTTCTTTGAACATTTTTTGCAAGATTGATCTTTTGCTTTTCTGACATTACTGGTTCCAAGTTTCAGATCAGCAATATTTATGGGCCACTGCTGAGCTGCTTTTTCAGTCTGGGAAGTGTCCTTCTACAGAAAGTGCTCCAAATTGAGCACCAGCACCCTGACAGACCTGAGCCAAGTCCTGTGGGTTTACACCAGACCGACCAGCATGCCGCCAGCACACGTGGCTCAATGTAAAATTCAACTCTGGAAATTTGCAATAATGAGGCATGATGCTGTCGGTTACCCACAATTTACCCAGTTGTGGCTTTTGCATCACAGCTTCTAAACCAGTTTTATTGGAACATAAAAAAAGCGCACAATCTGGTCGTAACACACTGACATTGAAGAGTTTGAACATAAGATCAGACAACTAAATGGTCCACAAATCATGCAACTTACAAAAAATAAGAGTGAAGCAGCCTGCATGTTGATATAAACATACGAAAGAAGTGCATCACGTGTTTCGGGAAATTACTATCTGAGAGACAGCAACTTCAAAGAGGAATGCAAAACGCACGCACGCACACACATCTGGCAGCTGAAGCAGAAATTCCTCTTCACAAGAAAGTATTTCCTCAATAAAGGGAGTCGGGACCAAACCCACTATGAAAACAGCTTTGTGCTGCTCTCATTTTATCCTACAACTCCTAGACCCGTAACTTCCTATTCAATCATTCGTTTAATGGCTCGTTTCCACTGAGCGGTACGGTTTGGTACGGTACGGTACGCAATTATGTCCATTTCCATTGTCAGAAGTTGTGAATGGTAACAAAATAGCGAACCGTACCACTTTTTTGGTACCCTTCCGTTGGGTAAAAGGGTACCAAAAGGGTGGAGCTAAACTTGCGGCAGAACGTTGATTGGTTGACTAGAATCGTCACTTGTACGTGACACAAGAGGATAAAGCTTCTCCTTCACTCGTTTCGCTCTGCTGTGTTCGGCTTATTAGAACAGTGTATTTTATAATTTTATATTTTCACACAGACATTAGCTGTTTCTCGATATGTGTTCTTGTGAAACCTCATTGTCCAAAAACCTGCGTAATTTTCAAAATATTACTGTTATTGTGTCATGAAATGTAGTTTTAAGAGTTTTTCAGGCGAGAATGTAGTTGTTTAATACTCAAATCTGTGGTTTATTTATAAAGATAGCGCCTATTTGAAAATGTGGTATGCCGATTTCGGAGCTCCAGGCGATCACCGGGTGCTCAGTGCTCATGTGTCCGCATAGAGCAGCCTTAGCTGCTCCTAGTCCTTCTGACCTTTGTCGCTGGCTCTGATGTCTCTGTGGTGATTGAACATGAGATACAATTTGTTGCGTGTATATTTAACAGGCATTTGTGGTCTCATGAATCTATTATTTGTTCCTGGTCATATCGTTTTGACTGCGCACAAAGTTAAACTTTACATTGATTTTGAACTTTACCGTAGTACAGTGCTGACTTTGTAGCATACCTTTGACTGAATTGGTCTTTTGTCTTTATTTCCTCTTATATAAGCCTCTTATACTTTGTACTTACACTTTTTTAAATGGCTATTATTGTTCATTAAAACTGACTTAGAGTCAGTTTTATTGTCGATCGCTACTTTCCGGTTGGCGGTGGAAACGCAAGCCTGATCAGAGTGTTCGGTCCCGAACCGTACAGTACCGTACTGACCCGTAACCGCTTAGTGGAAACAAGCCGTAAGTCAGCGGTTTTCAAAATGGGGTCCGTGGACCCCCAAGGGGCCACAAGAGAGTGCTAGGGGATCTATGGAAAAAAATCAAGGGGCAAGAAGTGTTTAAAGCATAAATAAATATAAATTAAAATGGAATTAAACTAAAATGAAAGGTTGGTTATAAATCTAACACACTTATAAACAAACTGATTAAAATTAATAATAAAAAAATCATATATTCAAGTATCCAACTGTACAATACTATAGGCCTAGAGATATTTATAATATTAATTTTCACAGTACAAACTGCCTCTTTATACATGACACACACACACACACACAGAGTAGCAGCCTTTTAAATTTTGAAATTAAAATCTGAAAATCCCCAGTTTTAATGATTTGTTTACCAACTGAACAGAGTAGTCTTTTATACCCAATAAATATGCACTGACATGTTTATTGCTAAAAAACATTTTGGCAGACCAGACAGAGAAACTCTCGTTCAGGAAGATTGGCCACACAATGACAGGCCACACTACCTCATTCACTGGCACTGGAGTATAGAGAGGTGCCTTTAACAACAATCATCTCTGTTAAAACATAAAAGGTCTCCATGTAGGTGTCTGGGTGGAGGTTTGAAGTAATCGGGGTAGGCTGAATATAATATATAAGATATAACCTATGAGCATGTGCTTATTCAAGTGCAGACAGGCTTGATTATTTTACGAGTATTAAAAATTAGTAAAAATATGGAGAGCCTGGTGGAAAAAACACTCCCATCTCTCTAAGAAACAGGTATTTCATCACCTCAGAATTATTCATGAAATGCCAAGAACTAGCAACATCACCAGATTTAGATGCATAGCAAAACACATCAAAACGTATTGAATGAGTATAGAATGCTAGGTAAAAATTTCCACAGTATGGATCTTCCCTGAAGGATTCATAATAAAGCTGGGGCTTTTACGTTTCCTGTGACTTGAATAGGCACGCCTAAAACAGATGTGGAACTGAGATAACATACAGCAGTGTAAGATTTCCGACACGTTATAATCTCTGCAAGTCATGAATTTATGATTTTAAACACTTGATTGAAGTTTAAATCAGCGGATTAGACCGACTCATTTACGCGGGAAATTGTCGCCCGGCATTCGAATCGGTTCATTCGAACAGTTAGCTTCAAAACCCTGTTCTAAAAAATGATTCTTTCAAGGCACTGCGTATAAATGTGATACCTGAAATTTCTGCAAGGAATAATATTACAATAAGCGTTCAAATAAATACATTTTGCTGTTCAGACTACACATTTGTTTAATTATACGTGTTTTGATTATATCTTAAGGGCTTTTATTGTAATTCCAAGAGACCATGTTGTACTTGCAGTTGTGATTCAGCTCATAAGAAGTCATTTAGAATCTAAATATAATGTAAGTGATTAAATGGTAAAAACAGTCTCAATCCTTGGCTAAATGTAGCTATTACTGCATGTTTTTATTTTATCACTACTACTCATTAAAATAAACTATACGTCGACTGTGATACAATTCATACAAATATTTTCAATGCGACACACGTGCAACACATTTCCTATTCTACTAATTCTGTTTTCGCGAACGAAACGTACAGACCTGCTTTGTAATCAAACTCAATTGATTCACTGAAATGATCCAGCTCAAAAATAACGATTCGTTCACGAACCGGACACCATAGTAAAAGTTGGCCATGCCGGTTTGTTTTCATTTGTGAGGCATGTGCATGGGCAAACCGGACACTTATGCCATTTATTTACTCTGATAAATCCGAACCTCTTCATTTTACACTAACAAACGCGCTTTTAGAACATGCACGACTTGATACAACAGATACAATTCGAAACTGCGAATTGCATCAACTCGATTTGATTCATTTTGCATGCAAAGCAAATAACCAGCCAAAACAAAGCAAGCATTTTCAAACCAAGGAAGATCAAGCAACCCACCCTGCCAGAGCGGCTCCTGTTGGAGACCACGGGGGCTGGAGGCAGTTCCTCGTCGCTGGAGAAGACATCTGGAGAGCCGCTGCTCTTTTTGTTTTGCGCGGTCAGATTCTTCAAGTACAGCTGCACGTATACGTCCTTCTTCTGTTCGCCGTTCGGCAGAGCCACATTATGGGCCAGCAGTGCACTTTTAAGCTTATCTTTAGTGAGCACAGACGGGTCCTCCAGAAATTCCGACATGTCTGTTGGCTTAAGCAGAACACTATCGCTGGCTGAGACCGATTTCTTTTATGGGATCAGTGACCATCTTAGGAGAGAGACCCCTATTGGACGAGCGCCGCAGAAAGAAGCGCTCTGATTGGTAGTTAGACTATTTAAAAATCACAGGCGATAAATAGACGGGTTGAACCACTTTACTTGTTTATAAGAGATTCACTTTACCAAATTCAAAAAACAAAACAAAAAAACAAATGCCTTCGAATGTAAAATAAATAAAGAATAATTTTAAAATTCGGCAAGAAATTAAAGGTCTCTACTGTCGGACTAATGGGTAATTAAAGTGCAGAATATCGCAGAATTTTTTTGAAATTAAAGACTTTTATTATCTGATTAATAAAAAAATAAAAAAAACACACAAAGAAAAACATTCAATTTGATAAAGGTATATCATCATTTTATTGGCCAAATGATACAACATATGTTGCAACCAAAGACAAAATTATTAAAGAACTTAAGTCACTTTTAAGCTTTTACATGTTTACATATTTCCCAGGCTGTCATGGAAAACATTTACCACAAATTCACACTATCGATAAACATTTGAATAACACGTTCCTCAGGAGCACTTCCGCTGAGAGATGTTATCAAACTGAAGGTTGAGCTCTCGAATTAACAAATGAAATGTACTGAAAGCACATGTTGTAATACCAAAACAAAACAACAAAAAAGTAATAATCTTAACCAAAGTGATCACAGTGCTGCAGAAACCGACCACTTATGAAAGAGCTGACTGGTGTATCATGGGTATCAAAGAAAGAGCAGGCAGCTGGAGGATTAGCATTTGAACTAGCGCTCTCAGCTCTACCGCCGTCTCCTGATGCTCATTTCCACAAAGTGTACATGCGTGTTGGTTTGTCTCCACGCTCAAGTCACGCTCGCCAGTGCGGTCTGTCTCATGTGAAGAAGGGTGGTGGCACAGCACTCTGCTGGGGTGTGGTTTTCTTGACCCATCCCGTCCCCTGACCTCTCCCTCTCCCGTGATCTCTCCTCCTTTGCCTCGTTGTCTTCCTCTTTCTCTCCCAACTCAGGCCTTGATCTCTGCTGGAGGGCAGTACAGCACTTCAGAGTTCTCTGATGTCAGCTCCTCTGAAAGGGACAGAGAGAGATTTTAGTGTTGGGTACAGAATCTGATACACAACTATTCCTGACCTGGCACTTTCAAATAGAAATAAATCACTGATAAAATCATTCATTTAGTATTGAATTATTGATGAGCAGGCATTTGATTCATTCTCACTCAGGCAGGATCATGCCAGATATTGTAGGTATGACAGCAGAGCGGAAAGAGCATTTCTTCATGCAAATGAGAGGCAAAACAAGCCACTTATCAGCTAATCGCTGAAGTAAAAGCAGTGACATCTGTCATAAGCCTTTCAAAATCTAACGACAGTGCTGGAATTCTGTTGGACTTAGTGCTTATATGGCACTGTTATATTTTCATAAATTGCAAGCTTTTCTTTTGATTAATTGATAGATGCGTATTAGACTGATAATGTATGTATAGGCTTTCAGAAATTAAGTCAACATCTTTTTGAATTATGCATACATACATGCTAATAGGGCTGCATGATTTGCTAAATCAAATTGCTATTTTTCAGTTTTAAAAAAAATTACGATTAAAGTTTGTGATATATACACACACACATATATATATATACACATATATACACACACATATATATATGTGTGTGTGTGTGTGTGTGTGTGTGTGTGTGTCAATGACTATAAAATAATAAATTAATTTGATTTAGTAATAAGAATAACTATTATTTTAAAATAAAACACTAAAAATAAGAAACATTACTATTGTAATGTTTAACTGTTAAATAAAAATAGGAGTGCTGAAGATAAATATACTGCTATTGAAACTAGTGATAAGTTCTTGTTTTTTTAATAGTACAGCTGTAAATTTTCAATACTAATATTTATGGCTGTATTAATTTTTTCTCACCAAGCGTTTACTTGAGTGGAAAACCCTGCAAAGATTCCTTAAACTTGTATTTTGTTGAAAACAGTCAGTTTATAAGTGATTCAAGTTCTCATTACATGTTTGGAAAGAAGGATGGAGCATTATGTGTTTCCAGCCCAGGCTTAGAGTAGCATTTACTCCAAACTGTGCTGCATAGAGACACTGAAAACACTGGATCATGAGCTGTTTGCGTGTAAAAGAATGCAGTAGCATGCATATATTTAATTAAATTGCACTAAGCAATATTGCGGTTTCGGTTTTACTTTAACCACTTGTGCAGCCCTACATGCTAACTGTCTTGATAATATCTATATAAACTCACCAGGCAAAACACATTTCCACAGTCCATATGTTTTCCCTACAGCTGTCTGCCACAGACGCAGAGTGCCATCCTCTGAGCCACTGGCATACAGCTCTCCATCAGGGCTAAACCGCACACAGTGTATGGGCCCGAAGTGACCCTTATATGACTCTGAAAGAGAGACAAACAATGTCAAGCATGAACAAATTATTATATATTAATGAGGCAATGAGTAGGGTTTTTTTTCCGTAATGCAGTTATTTACATTAAGCAGCTAAATACCTACCCATTTCCTCTTTGGTGGTGTAGTCGTATTTATAAAGTTTGAAGTCATCTCCTCCAGCTACAAAAAAGTCTTTGTCAGGATGCAGTGAGGCAGAGTGAATGGAAGCAGGGGCATCAACAGCCTTAATCAGATCCAAACTGAAGAAATCAAACAGAAACCGTTTGACATTCAGTTCTCAATACATTAAGAACATGTTTTTGTCCTAATTAGTTCTTTAAGGTAATATTTGCATTATATGACAGATTGTAGCCATCTACCTTTGGGCATTGTAGAAAGCAATGGTTCTCCCGTATGTGATGACGAGGATCTCCCCATCAGGAATGTACTCCATGCTGCTGACAGAGGCATCAAACGACAGAGTCTTCACTGCCTCCTTTGTGTTCTTGTCCCAAAGTCTACACATGAAAGACAACACAAACTCAGAATCAGACACACATCATACATTTACATAGACATATTGTAAAATATCAGTCTGCATAAAGGCAAAGCATCTACTGTAAAATTCAAAGACTTTCTCCGTTACCATTCTGGACACTCACCTGATAGTTTTATCTTCAGAGGCCGAGAGAATCTGTTGGTCATTGTTACACCACAGAGCTTTCTTTATGGCAGAGGTGTGGCCTGCAATCTCCTGGGGTTCTGCATTACAAATGCCATTTAGCCTTACATGTCATTTTATTTTTAAGCAGTTATTACTAAGAATTAAATAAACAAATCCAAAAAGCCACTTGACATACCTGCTTCTGGTTTGCCGAGATCATAGATGCGCAGCACTTTATCATTCCCTCCAGTTAGGAGATAGTTACTGTCCTGTTGATTCAACATAAGCTGGTAAAACCTTTCCATTTAACAAAACAGCCCAATTAACAAGAGTGTTCAAAACCATGAAATTAAGTGACATTACTGAAATGACAGTAGTAGTATATTTTTATTTAATGCCATGTCAGCATCTTGGGCTATTTTCATGGCAAAAAAAAAATAAAAAAAATCAAGTATAACAAATACAATAAAAACCAGCAAGCAAACAAACAAGTTAAATTACACAAGATTTTTCTACATTAACATATGATACAAATTCTAAAACTTTTTCTTACTGAAATCACATAATTCATGCTGTGAACAAAAGGTAGTTGCATACATACTTTGAATTATAGAGATGAAAAAATTAATCTTGTTCAGCCTTATAATCGCAACATTTTTTTGTATTTGAAATGACATGAAAGAGTTATACATTTAAAAATAAAGTATTTCCCTTCAAATATAAGAATTTGATATTTCCAAATTTAAGTACACTAACTAAACTTTGTGGTCAGAATTTTTTAAAAATGTTTTACATGCTTAGGCTGCATTTATTTGATTACAAATACAGTAAAAACATCAATATGATGAAACATTACAATTTAAAACAACTCCATTCTATTGGAATTTACTATTAAAATTCAAAAATAACCTTTCTATTTTAATATATCTTAAGATGTAATTTACTCCGGCAGTGGCAAATCTGAATTTTCAGCAGCTAAAACTCTACAGCAGGGCTGCACGATATATCACATGTGATATATCATGCAGCCCTACTCTTCAGTGTCACACAATCCTTTAGAAATCATTCTAACAGGTAAGGGATAATCAACGGCTAGCGTGGAGGCGAAGAACCACCCGACGCGCAGCGGACCATCCTGTTTATGCCATGGTCATTTGCCAGCATTCACATATTAAAGATGTTAATAAAGTTTGCGCTGCAATATTTGACTGGAACGATAAAAATAACAGTTATTTTCGTCTGTAATACTAAACTGTAACTGTATGTTACTATGGTTACCAATGTTTATAGGAAGCGCATTAATATAAAACGTGATTAAACTGACCTGGAACTACCTGTGCAGTTAAACGAATTTAATCAACACCTGCCAGCCAATCAGAATCGAGTATTCAGACAGACCATGGCATAAGCTGATTTAACGTTACTGTAAACATCAAGTATTACCTCTGTGAAGTTCACAGATTTCACAATGTGCTTGTGCGCCAGGGTGAGGACCTCATCTCCAGTGACAGCGTCCCATACCTTTCTGTCATAATAAAGCAAATAAATAGAAAATGTAAAATAACATTTCACCAATATTATTTCACCCATGTAATTTTGTTACTGGTTGTACTTACGCTGTAAAATCTGCTGCGGCTGTAGCTGCTTTTGTAGCTTCTTTATTCAAGGTGGCACCCCAGACAGCACCCTTGTGACCCAAGAACGTCCCAATCCAGTCCCCTGTGTCTCCCTGGCGCAACATAGGTTTGCCATCTGCAATTTTGGATTACCAAAACAAACTTTCAGATTTATCTGTCAGTCAATTAACCTATAAACAGTCACTTACTTAAACAAATGATTACTCTATATGCTCAATCCTTAGAAAGAAGACCAGGCTTACTGTCAATGGTTGGTTCTAAGATTCAAGAACACACCTACCTTTACAAGCGCTAATAAGGAAATATCCATAAGGAGTTATTCCACTGAACGCCAGATCCACAACAGGTCTGGTGTGACCAGAGCAGGTGAGAGGAGTCTGTCTCATAGCCATACTCACAGGAGACCTAAAAGGATGACAGGACACATACGGAATTTTACTTAAACACAGCTAAACATGTATTTTAAAAAAATCAAGATGATGTCTAGAAACAAGGTATTTAACAGAATAGAACAGATGTGCTGGCTAACACAAGCCTGGCTAGCCAGAAAATCAGTCATTACCTTGCAAAGACAGCAAAACAACGACACACACCAGTACTTTGTGGCCAGATTACGTGTCGGGGAGGATTGTGGAGCTCAGAGCCGCACTCCCAGCTACAGTGCTGTGCCACCAGCTACACGAGGTGTGTGTGAGTGTGTGAAAGCTAAACTCGAGCCCTCGCTAACGCTACAGGAACATAATGGAAGCACTAGTGTGAAAACCCGGCCATCATTTCCGGCCCGCGGCGCCACGGGATTGGTCAGAATCGTGTCACGTGGAGCGCCATAGCGTCCTTTCTCTAAAGATGCTGTGAACATTTAATACATATAAAATGCTTGCTAACACGTATTGTAAAATGTTTTAAGTTTATTGTGTAATATAAAAAAGAAGATTATAACCGTGTATATGAGAACATATGTTCAGTATTATGTGACACGAACTCAAAATGACGAGAACGTTATTAATTATGAGGCTGTATGGCATTATAAAGAGAAAGTGTATGAATATTATGAAATAATTATTTGATAATGACGACTATGAATCAAATTTTAACCAAAATTTTCCTTTAATCTATCAAGTAAACGTTTCGAGCCACGAAGCGCCCCCCGTAGGCAACAAATACGTGTACAGGATAAAATTAGAACAGTGCAGTTTTTTTTTATTTTTATTTTTTTGAATAGTGGTCACGATATGTGTATAACACTCAGACAGGTTGCGGCGGGAAATGTTTTACATACAGACATCCAGTCATGATAAATCCTAGGATCATCATGGGACAGGTACCTGTTTTAAAGGCAGGGGAGAAATTCACAGACTCACAGGACATGCTGAATGAATTTTATATATATATATATATATATATATATATATATATATATATATATATATATATATATATATATATATATATATATATATATATATATATATATGTATGTATGTATGTATGTATATATGCACACACACATATCATTCCTTCCTACATATTTCTATAGTTTATTTATAATATGTTGACAATACTTTTGTGATTGTCGTTTGTGATTGTCATTAATCACAGGTTGTTACAGATCTTACACTATTATCTCTCTGAAAATCATGCTAAAGGCCATTGAACATCTACAGTAAGCACACATTTTCATGACTGGAAAACAGAAAAGCAAACATGAAAGCCTCTCTACCTGAGTTATTATCTTAGTGACACAGAAACGCTGCCTGAAAGCTCTAGATGTAAAGCAGTGTGAGTCATTAGTACCAGCATGCACCGCGACAGTCTCTTAACACACAGGGGTGGGATCATTTGATGGCACTGAGAAGTCAGAATCACTTTAGCGAATCGGTTCGTTCGAATAGTTCACTTGAATGAGCCGGTTCAAAAACCAAATCACTGACTGATTTCTTTTAAGCTTCGCTCAAGTTAAATATTTCTGTTTATATTTTCAGTGTACAATTGTGTGCTGTTTATGATAACACTTCAGTGATCGGAGGGGATTCTCCGAAAGATAATGACACCAAATGACATAACGACACCAAATTTATTGCAACAACTTACCAAAAATGAACCCTCTCATCCCAGAATTTCAGACTCCCCAAATTTTTATTTGGAACATGTCTTTGTAGTGTTCCACGCAAGACATTTACACAGGTTTGAAACTATAAGTTGAATAATCATAGAATTTTCACATTGGACAGAACAGTCCCTTCAAACCGCTCTGAGAATCGGTTCAGTTGAATCATAAAAAAGAACCGTCTGTTAAGAACGGTTGATTCGCGAATCGAACAGCACCACTGGAGGCGTAACCGTGCAGAACCTGAGCTTAAATCCGCACCCTGCGTTACTTTATCGCATTCATTGAATCTTCCCCGTCTCAGAGCAGCAGCAGCGAGAGTTTACAGCAATGGCCAATTACATTCACGTTCCAGAAGGCGCGCCTGCGGTTCCTAAATTAGACGTGATTCTAGATGAGCACGATTACAGAGCCGGAGCGCTGAAACTCATCAAGACGCTGAGACCCCACTGGAAACCCTCTGAGGTCAAAATGAAGGTAATTCTCACGTCTTTTCTCTTCGCGCAACGATTCAGGTGGACGCACGCCGACCCTACCCGATTCAGAAAGTCAGCATTTACTGACAGCAGCTCGTTCGACGCATTATATAATGCAGAAAGCGAAGTTAAGCGTGTTGCGCCTTCAAATCCTGAGCTGCGTCACCAGATGGACCCGTAGGCACCATGGCAGACATTAGCAGACACACAGCAGCCAATGCGAGCTGTCAAAGCACTCATGTTGTAACACTCTCATTCATAAAAATATATTGCTCTTGCATGCATGCATGCTACAATGTATTTAATGTACCATTCTGAGAAAATTACAGCAGCATTAAAAATGGAAAAAAACTACAAAATGGAAAGTAAAATTACAAAGGGAAGAACGTGGGTGGCGGATCCTTGGATTTTGTGTATTTTTCTAGCTTGTTTATTCCTTTAAACGAATTAGTGTCTGTTTTTATGTTATTGCTATTTAATGAATTACTTCATTAAGTATTCCAAAAGTGACTAGTATCTTTGTTCAATAAGTAGTTAATACCTATTTAGTAGATACTAATACTAATTCCATAAATCCTAATAGTGACAAGTAGCTATGATTAACAAATTGCAAATTTTGCCTTTAAATTCTACACTGTAAAAAGTGGTAAACTGTAATTGGTACTTTAAAGGCTGTTACTACCTGATTAAATCTGTAAAATGTAGTTGTGTTGGTTTAAATTATGTATTGATTCAGTGATATCAAATAAAACGTGTTACCAGTTTATTTGGTGTATGGAGAACCGTTCACTTCCAGCTAATATTAACAGCAGTTGTTGGAATCTATTATAATTATACTACTCGTTAGGTGTATGTACGTAGTTACTAAGGTGTAAGTAATAGTTACTAGTTAATAGTGTCTGTTCCAGTTTTATTAGAACTTATCAGATACTAGAACCAGTTTATGAGACCTGACAGCACCGGAAAAGGTATACAAGACATTTTTTTTAAACTTTTGAATGACCATTCACTGATGCTTTGTTACACTCTAAAAAATGCTGGGTTAAATATGGACAAACCCAGTGATTGGGTTGTTTTCAACCAACCTTCCAGGCAGTAACCCAACCGCTGGGTCAAAAACAACCCAATCGCTGGGTTTGTCCATATTTTACCCAGTGCTGGGTTGTATTTAACCCAGCGTTTTTTAGAGTGTAAGAATTGTGGAATGTGGATGTCATTCACTGTTCTGAGAGATGGACAGGACAGATGAATGAAGTATGAGGAAATTTTCTACCTTTACATTAGGGCATCATACAGCATTCCTCATTTCTTAAATGGCTCAAAGTCAGTATTTGTGTTGGACAGTCAGTGCCATGGCATTTGTTTGGTATCCAGTGAAGTTACTATAGCACTAACAGGTGTGTGCTTACAGCTGACACACAAAGACGACTGTGATTGTGACATTACGCTGCTCTGTTCACCCCAGAGCGCTCTGTATTCAAACATGATTGATTAACCTGAGATGGGCGGAATCAAGAGTACAGTGGAGGACATCTATACACAAAGCCTAACAATGCCTTAATGATTGAACAAGACATTTTGCAGAATTGCCTTTTCCAAGAACAAACCTATTTCACATGACTACTCATTCTTCTAGAAGTTTTCAGTCTTTCTGGACAAGCAGGATTTCATGGAGTTTCTTAGAAACGTAGCATGTTCAAAGTCACTTCCGCTAATTACAGAACCTGCATTGACTATTGACCACGGCGTTAACAATGTTCATTGTGACGGTTCAGGTTTCCGTCGCCTTGGTGTTGTTGAGAACTGTGAAGATAGGAATCTTTTCTTTAGTTGTGCATCAGGGGCGACACCTTGAATCAAGTTTTTCAAGTGCTTAGAAGTGGCATTGAATTGAATGACCTCTGATTGAGATGGCCGAGTGGAAATTTCCATGAGGTGATTGGTACTGTATCAATGATTTTCCCAAAGAAATTCACAGCTGAAGACATCTGAACAATATCCCAACAACATTGGACCTCATAGACAAAAAAACTGAGATGTTCTTCAAAATATCTTCATTTTTGTTGCACAGATAAAAAAAAGAAAGTCATTCCGGTTTTGGAGTAAATAATGACAGAATTTTCATTTGGGGCTGAACTGTCCCTTTAAGTTACAAACAAAGCACACATGAACTCGCTTCCCCATTACAATGTAAACCCGCATGTCGGAAGCCTCCATCTGGATGAAAAGTCAGCAATCTGTAATAATATTCTTGTAAACCTAGCACTGTTTAGCCTAAGGTGCGGAACAGTGTTTCCTTGTATAAACAGAGTTGGTAGGGGTGTGTTATGTTGCTCGCATGTGGGTGGGAAACTAGATATGTCTTGGGTTGTTTTCATCAACTTTGAAACAAAATTGAGTGCTCAGCACATGCCAGACCACTCTGACGCTGGCAGAAATCAAATTCCTGACGTTCCGCCCACTGCCAGTCAATCCCAGATAGTACCGATGATTGTGGCCTGGAATGCTTGGCGTCCCAAACACGCTCCATTTTTACATTAGTAGACAATGTAAATTTGTTCAGCTCTGTCACCCTGAATACACCAACACTTTTGAGTCTAAATAAACGAAAAGTAATTTAGTTGTTTTGGTTACAACCGAGTTTGGTGATCAATCTTTTTTGTATACATGTAAATAAGAGGTTTCTCTTCAGTTGAGAAACAGAAAAGGAACTCGAAGCATGTGATGCTGATCTCACGAAGAGTTTTTTTTAATGAACATCACTAAAGGTTAACCTCAAACCATCTGAGCAAGCTGAAACCGATGACCTCTGTGTTTTTTCTTCCTCTTTCTGCAGTCTTTTACCGACGGCATCACAAACAAGCTGATTGGCTGTTACGCTGGCGGGTCCATGCAGGACGTGGTCCTGGTTCGGGTCTATGGGTACAAGACAGAACTGTTTGTGGATCGTGAGAACGAAGTGAAGAGCTTCCGTGTCCTGCAGGCACACCGATGTGCTCCACGCCTGTATTGCACCTTCAACAATGGCCTGTGTTATGAGTTCCTGCAGGGAGTGGCCCTGGAGCCCGAGCACATCCGCAGCCCTGCCATGTTCAGGTGAGAAACTGTTCGAATCCAATCATCCTTTATAATAATGAGCTAATTGATTCAAGACAGTGTGACGGAGATGGAGATACTGGCGCTGACCTCCAACTAGCCAGACACTTGTCACATAACTCCAAACCTTACCCAGTAATCCCTTAAGACATGAATGACGCATTGCACTCTCTCTCTCTCTCTCTCTCTCGCGCACGCTGACCCAGGCCTCCCGCCAATGCTTGTCGGGTCTCAGACAGCTGTGAAAGAACAAGGCTACTGTGTTAGCAGTGCGATGACTAAAGTGTTGGCGTTTTAAATGCATTACCGTTTAAAAGTTTGGGGTGAAAAATGAATACTTCCATTCAGCAAGGATGTATTAACTTGAGCAAAAAATGACTGCAAAAGACATCTATATTTTAAAAAAAGTGTTTTTCACATTGGTAATAATAAGAGAGGTTTTTTGAGCACCAAACCAGCGCATTAAAATGATTTCTGAAGGATCAGACACTGAAGACTGGAGTAATGATGCTGAAAATTCAACTATGCCATCACAGGAATAAATTACATTTAAAATATATTCTACTATAAAACAGTTTGTAGTATTATTTCTCAATATTACTGTTTTTACTATATTTTTGATCAAATAAATGCAGCCTTGGTGAGCATATAAGAGACTAATTAAAAAAATTAGGGATGCACGATATTTATCGGACAGATAAATTATCGACCGATATGGGTGAAAATGACGTCATTTTTATTGCTCCGATAAATAAATGATCCGATAATGTACGCTTGCTGGTAAATCAATCAATCAGTCTGATTTATCCGAGAGTCATCCACTTTCCGAGTACAAGTTACTGCAGCTTTAAACTGCAGTGACTCTCAGCTTATGTCGCGCTCATTACGTCATCATTTGTGAACAACATGTCTTCGCTGGTTTGGAAGTTTTTCATCGGTGGCAGAAGAGGACAATACCATTGCTCGTTGCAACACATGTTGAGCAAGGATTCCGAGAGGAGGAAGAAAGGCGTCAAGTTTCAACACAACAAATCTTATATCTCACTTGAAAGGTCGTCATCGCGGCGAAGCTGTATTAAAAGAAAATAATAATTAGGGACTTTAAACAGCCTCCACTGCTGGAACGGCAACGGCATTCCAACGTCATATTACGTGTTCGCGACTTCAACTGCTACGTCTACTGTAACCGTCTACTAGCCGAGAACAGCTGTTTTGCCGTTGTCGTTACAACGTGACAGCTTATGTAGTTAAATGTTGCATTTTATGGTATATACCATTTAATTTCATCAGTATACGATTCTACCATTAGTCTTTCATTTAATCTGTGTTGATTATGTATATCAATATTTTTTTTGTTTGTACAAAGATATGTCTGCTGTTAGCAACAGCACCTCAGGTAGCACTGAGACTAAAGATATGTGAAGAGAACAATGTAATTATTGCCTAAACATCCTCCCCATAATCCATCATTTGTATTTAAATAAATGACTGAATGGCGCGTTGCGTCGTCTTGTTTAGGTTGCTTAATGATTTTTATGTTCTCGGCTACGGCGGTGTAACAGCTTACTTCCGGTCAACTTAGCTGTTCCATTCGCAGCTGTTGCTTAAAGTCCCTATATAACTTCCTCATCCTCATGCTCTAAAAAGGTTGAATAGATGCATTTTTAACTGCAGTTAAAATCTTGTTAACTGCAGATAAACCATAGTTCCGTCATAGTTCTATTAAACCATTTCTGTTACTAAGTATTGTGGTGCCTTACACAAAAAATAAAAACATTTGAAGAGTCAGGACTGATGTTTGCTATTATAGTTAGGCCAGAGCTACTAAAATATCAGTTTCATCGGTGCATCTTAGATTTTGTATTCTCCTGGGTGCACAAACTGCAGATTATATGAAAATTATAATATAAAAATGTGAACTTATCGGTTATCGGTATTGGGAAGGACTTAATTATCGGTTATCGGTTAAAGTTTTTCATATCGTGCATCCCTATCAAAAATGTTTTAAAGGTCTTACCGATCCCAAACTTTTGAATGGTTTATATTACATACTGTCGGGCCACACTGAAAATGTAATCTAAACCTTAAAATAAGCCATTTTTATTTGTTTACAGGCACATTGCGAGGCAGATGGCAAAGTACCATGCCATACATGCCCACAACGGCTGGGTGCCCCAATCAGACCTCTGGCTGAAGATGAGCAAGTTCTTTTCTCTTGTTCCTACACACTTTGTCGACCCTGAGAAGGACCAGAGGTGAGATTTTATTGGCAGGATTGCATTGTATTTTTAAAGCCGTATATAGTATAATTTTGTTTTGATGTTTTTTAAGCAAAGCAGAACATGTAGACTAACACACCCTTAAGGTTTAATGTCTTTGGGCGATAATTAAGCTGTCAATACAAGCAGGTTCAGATCTCTGTTTCACTTGCTGTGACATACAGAAAGTACTTTCGGTTTTTTAGATGTATGACATTTCTCATGTTTGTTTGTTTGTTTTTTTTTTGTAATATGCTTTGCTTACATTGTGGTTTGAAAATCCTCCCAATGTTACAATGTTAGATGACATGACTCATCGTGGCACAGACAAATGTGTTTGTACAGATGCAAGCTGACAACAACATGCATTAAGAACTATGTTTATCTTGTTTTTTTTTTACTTCTACAAATGATTTTAGCAGAAATACTCTTTTAACAATAATATTTTTATAATATAACATCTTTTAAAAATAGATTATCAAGGTGTTTATATAAGATGACAATCTATATTAAAGTATAATAATGACTTATTTACAGAACAGTGTTAACAAGTCAGTGCCAAATACCCATGAAATATCTATTGACATTTTTGCAGATGCAACTAAAATTGTACATTGTCTGAAGGAAATATGAGTGCTTGTACGTGCAAAACTAGGATGTGGAGTGTGTGTTTTTTTTTTTTTTTTTTTTATAACCATGTTGCTGTGCGGGTTGCATGAGTGTTTGTCCAAGTCAAGTTTAAGCTAAAGTAATAGTTCAGGTATGTTTGAGTTTAGAGTTGGATTATAAGTGGATTATGTTTTTACGCCTTACAGGCACCAAATGTTATTGTGCAACAAGCGCCGACAACAAATTACGCGCCCGTACAGTGCCTCTGCAGTTATTTTACTATTTATAGATACTGGTTTTTAAGATGTTTATCTTATTGAGTGAGGCAGCTTTGTGTACAGTGTGCCTTATTTGAATCACGCTGGAACACAAAAGCGCATTTGTGTTTTCTGAATGCATGTACGTGTCGTCTGTTTCCAGGCTGAACAGTGAGGTGCCCAGCGGCGCGTGTCTTAGAGACGAGATGATCTGGCTTCAGCAGAACCTTTCTAAACTGGGTTCCCCAGTCGTTCTGTGTCACAACGACCTGCTCTGTAAGAACATCATCTACAACCAACAGGAAGGTGAGTTCAACAAACCCCACCAGCTTCCTTCAGCCACAGCGTATGTTTCCCCAACCCCCCCTGCCTAAGGTAGGCTTAAATTTAGTGTTTTCACCTCTGAAATATAGCATGGATGCCCTTTCCTAAAGGATAGTAAAATTACAATCTCATCCAATTTCATCAAGGCATCAGGAGAATCCACTGGTTTCCATAAAATGTGTTTTCTGTTCTTTTGAAATCAAAAGCAAATGTGTGTTTGTGTTTGCTTTGGGGAATATTGTTGAATGCTGTGATGCTGTTTACTATCTTCATGATGTACAGACTGGCGACTGTCTGCTGCTACCTGACCCACAAGATGGAGAGTGAATGCGAGTGTGACTCTCACGAGTCATTCCTGTTATGCACAACGTTTTCAGTTCTTTCCTCTCTGGAAAATAGATTTATGAAATAAGGAAGTTTTTCTATAAAACACAGTATCAGACTTTCATAAATTTGCCCAGCTCAGGCACTTCAGCTATTTATACAATGACAAGAAAATAACAGGAAGGAAATTTAAAGCTTAATTTGAATAGAAGTAAGTCATTTGATATTTTTGAAATTTTAGTAATACAATGTTTACTTCCAACATGTAAATTAGACTAGGAGAGTAACATACATGTATATAAGAATTGAAAATGTATAATATTTTATCATTTCAAATATTTTTTAATTGGTCATTTTCACATGTTTACTTAATCATTTATCTTTGGTTTGAGTGGATGTTGACATTTTTGTCATGTTCTCAGGTACCAAACCCAATAAAGTACAATTTATAAATAATGTAACGAATAAAGAACTATATATTTGTTATATGAATTATTTAGATATATAGATTTTTGGTATATATTATACTGTAGTTATTTAAAAATGTATAAATAAATAAAGACACACACACGCGCGCACTTACATTATTAATTAAAATTCACCCTGTGTTCACTTAAAATCATCAGCATAACAGAAATGACCCACTTGGAAGAGTATGAGCGTGAGAAAATGGCTGCTCTGCCACAGAAGTAGTGTGAGAATGTGTAGTTCCTGTCTCTCACTTTTTTTTTTTTCTTTTTTTTTGAAGTGGCAGCAACAGTCGAACTGATTAGCACCAGCACGTATCGGTTGCCCTAAAGGTATCACTTGCCCCTAAAAACTGTTCTTGAAGCAGTAAATAATTCACGAGCGATTAGAGATTGGGTCATGGAAATCTGCTTTGAGAACAGGGTTTGGAGGCAGCTGCGACCTTGGGCACTTGTTTGTATTTGAGAGAGGAAGGAGAAAAAACAGCCAAGCCACTTCCTCCAACTCACTTTTAACACAGACCAAGGGGCGGGAGGAAGTTTTCAAAGTAAAATGTTTATGTTTTTGACATGCCTGCTCACTCGGCCCCCTCCTCTTCCCGACCAGACCTATAGAAACCAAGAACGGGAGCTTTCTGAGATTGTACTTGTTTTCTTGCCTTTCGTTGACACTCAGGGAGTCAAATAAGTTTGAGAGTCCCACAGGCTCGACCTGCACAGGAAGCCGCCGTGGCGTTTGCATAGAGGCAGTAACTTGGGGCCTCATTGGCTGGCTAATGGACCAATGGGGATGCTGTGTGGTGGGGGTGTGCGTTTATGAGAGTTTGAGCCGTGTTTGTTCTTAACGGGGGAGGTGCCCAATGGCCTCTCTGCAGTGAAGCTGTGTGTGTTCTGTGACAGATGTGAGTTTGCCCAAATCTCTTCATCTGCTGCACAGGGCTATAGCCACTGACTGGAGGTGTTCAGTGTGTCCCGCTAGGACGCCACCGGGTCCGGTAACCACCTCACGTGTCTCTTTCTGTAGACCAACACTTCTGTCCAATTTCAATCAAACTTTTTTTTTTTTTTTTTCTACACACCATAAGCTCTAGAGCACTGGGAATGCAAGGCAACGTAAAGTCAAACACACTTTAGGTGCAGTAATGTTACATATAGCAAACTAGGCAGTGATTAATGAATAATGCATTACACATATGTAGACTGAGAGGAGTAAGGCTTTGTATTCTGAAGTTGACACTGTCTACATCACCTGACCGATCAAGTCATTGCTTGCTAGACCACTGCTATACAGACTATGTGCCACTAGATGGCAACGTTGCCCATTTTCTCTCCTTTAACTCCTCTGTCTTTCCTGCCCTGTGGTTATACAGTACAGCTGTCTCCGTTTTTTTTCATTTGTATTTATTTATTTGCATTTTCTAAAGCTGTGAACTCTTGTCTAACCTGACTTGTTTATCCTTTTTTTTTTCGTTCTCGTTTTTGTTTTACTCTCTCTTTACTTTTACTGTTGTGTTTCCTCCTGTAGAGCAGAAGACCGTTTACGCGAGGCGCTCTCTTTCACCAGTCACAAGATTTCCCGGAAAACTTGCAATAACTTTGCCCACTCGCTTAATAATTTGTATTCAAGCAGGAATCATTGTTTGGTTTCAGTTGAAATATTCTCAAATAAATAAATAAAAATGTAAATATACACACATTTTAAAAATAATAATAATAAAGCAAAACGTTGCAAGTTTTCTACTTTTCTTCTCAGCAGACTCATGTAAATGGTGATTCATCAATTAGATAAACTTATTAAATTAATTACAGATGATCATGATTTTTTATATTATTATTACTATTATTAATATAAAAAAACTTTAAGCATGTATTATGTTTTTAATTGCTTGTTTCTAATTTAAGAGTGTTGCAATATTGCACTTTCCAGAATATAGAATCAATTTCACTTACCCCACACTTAAACCTTTATAATAAATTATTAAAAAGTGTTAAAATTGATAATGTTCATATTTGGTTGAAATGATACATGATGGGGTATAAGCATGGATATAATGAACATCAAAAATATTATAAAGATTGTTGCATCATGATCTGAGAGATTTTTGTAGTAGACAAAACGGTCAGTATCTGAGAATTTTAATTCAGAAACATTATCATTTCAAAAATGCAAAGGTTAATTTAGCACAACTGTTTGTCAAACACATGAAATAAAATCATTACCATTGTACACAGATGATCAGGTCATTATTACAGGATGTGAAAACTATTTTAAATGAAATGAAACCATTTTTCAAAGTGACCCTAATTGAAGAATCACCTAAATATAACATGCGGTTTTTTTCCACATGCATGCTATAAGTGCATGAAATCTGTCCCCATGTCTTGTTCACTTTGTCATTTGTTTATTCTTTCTTGTCTTGCACCAGAATGCAAATCCTTACTCCTTTTCCCAGATGTGATTTGATAAGTCATTTAAATTGCAGATAATGCCCATGTAGTGTTGGTTTGCTAATACAGGCAATAGATTGTTACAGTAAAAAAGAACAAGGGTTATTAAGAAGACAATGCCCATGAGCTTTTCTAAACAAATTGCTATTTGTTTCCCCTCCTGCAGGAAATGTCAAATTCATTGACTACGAATATGCTGGGTACAATTATCAAGCCTTTGACATTGGGAATCACTTCAATGAATTTGCAGGTAATGCGATACGAACACAAATTAAGCTATTGTGTAGAAGAGAAAAGAACCTGCTTGACCAGGTTACGTGTGGCCTTCTTGTGATTGACAGGTCTGAATGAGGTGGACTACACTCTGTATCCTGGGCGAGAGCTCCAGTTGCAGTGGCTCCGGGCCTATCTGGAGGCCTACAAGGAGTATAAATCACAGGGCACACGGGTCTCCAACACTGAAGTGGAGGTGCTGTATGTGCAAGTGAACCGCTTCGCCTTGGTGAGTCCAAACTGGATTTATCCACCACGGTCTGGAATCGTGACGCATTTCGATCCATCTGCACCCTGCCAAATTAAACATCAGACTTTTGTTTTTTCAATGTAATTACTGTCTTTAATGACATGCAGCATTTTACAAAGTAAACTGGAACACCGTGAGCAGTTTAACTATTTAGCAGGTAGATCGTCTGCATTAGAGCGACGCTTGAAGCGGAGACAAAGGTATGAATAGTGATTGCAAGTTGTCAGGGAAGGAGCCTTGACATCCTGCCCATCTTTGCAAGCGTCTAATGAGAGGACCTCTGGGTGTTTGTGTGCGTTCGCAGGTCATTCTTTGATGAGCGAGTAGCACACCTGCCCTTTCTTGATGATGATATTTACTTTGGAGAGGAAAACTAATTTAATATCCGGTTTACTCTCGCCGTTCAGTTTTTTTTGTGATCAATAGACGTGTTAAAAGCAGGGCAGACATTTTTTGATTCTGTTGGGAAGAAGAAGAAAAAAAAAAATCAACCTCTGGCTTTCAGTAATGGTGAACAAAACTGTGGGAGGCTCTGTTTTCTCTCCTGTCCCTGAGAGGGACCTTGAGAGATGCTACAACAAATGCCAGAGGAATGCCATAGTGTGAGGCTTAATGAATGTGATTTGTTGTCTTCATTTTGGATTCCTTTTTCTTAATTGAAAACCATAGAAAACTGAATAGTGCTGAAAATGTTTTCCAGTATTAATTAGAATATGAGCCTATGTTAATGCACTAACCTGCCATAAACAGATTAAGATAATATTATGGTTTCTAGAAATCTAAGGCAGCTGTCTTATGCTTTTAATAATCAGAATTTTGTATTCATTTATATCTATATTATATAATTTAGATGATATTATATCAAACAAAAGCAATTCTGAATAAAATTGGATACAGCTGCAAAAAAGCTACAAAGAAAATTGCAAAAATTGTGTATTTGTATGCTTTGTACACCACCTTTCAAAAGTTTGGTCAGTAAGATGTTTTCTTATTTTTTTTTAATAAAAATGAATACTTTTATTCAGCAAGGATGCATAAAATTGATCAAAAGTGACATTAAAGATTTTCTATTTATCAAAATGTTTCCACAAAAATATGTTTTCAACATTGTAATAAGAAGAAATGTTTCTTGAGAACCAAATCAGCATATTAGAATGATTTCTGAAGGATCATGTGACACTGAAGACTGAAGTAATGGCTGCTGAAAATACAGCTTTATCATCACATGAGTGAATTACATTATATAATTATTATTTAATGTTTTAGTATATATTGTATCGAAATAGAATACAGTAATTTTAAATGAAAATGCTAATATTTCACAACAGTATTTTTGATTAAATAAATGCAGCCTTGGTGAGAATAATGGACTTTTTTCAAAAACATTAGAGACTTTTGAACAGTAGTGTATTTTAAATGAATTTATAAGTATATGAAATAAAAGTTTATTTAACCAATATTTCCAAATAATATCATTCTAAGGACTTGCCATTTTAGATTGGCGTGGGTGTGTGGTGGCCATAGAAGCTCTGCTTTATTATGTCACCCTGATGTTTGCACACCATCTTCACATGCCTAAGCCAGGAGACATGGAGCTTTATAAAAGATGGTCTGAATATACTCAGAGATTGTGTCTGAGGGGGTTCGGGACCCTTGACTCTGACGGAGAGGCAAACATTTATTCTGTGCAGTTGAGCGAAAAACACAGAGGATAGAGACTTTATTATAGGCCAGCAAACCCGTGATCTTTACTCACATGATGGCAGGAGTGATTCAGTCTCATCAGAGGGCTTTTATATAAATGCCACATTTTATAAGCTTTTACTTCACTGTCAGTGATCCAGAATCAACACAAATAACTTCCATGCAGTTATCTTTTTTCCTTTTTTAATGGGTCCACTAAAAGGAAGCCGTCTTTGCTTAGAAAGGCGTGGGTCAAATGTTTCCAAGCAACAATACAACATACAATCTGTCGCAGTTAACTCCAGTGTCAGGGTGAATCTCACAAAGCCTGTCAGGAATATTTCTTAGTCCTGTTTTACCCCCTGATATCAAAATAGAAAATTTTGTGCTTATTAAATGAAGTCTGTTTTTGTGAATACTAAGATTTATGCATTGAAACATTATTTTTTATAATAGTTAAACAAGTGTAGCAAATCTAGTTTGGGAACAAATGATATACTTATAGTTAATTTGAAATATTAATACATTAAGTTAGTATTTGTTGTACTGAATTTACTGTATTTACACTGATTCTAATAAAATACATTTTTGAGGATAGATGTTCATAAAATTTATTTATGTAAAATCTTCCAAGAACTAAACGCTTCTCTTTCTTAAATATTCATATGGTATTTTTATGCACTATTATAGTATTAATTGGTATTTTGAAATAGCTTTTTAGTGTTTTTGTTTTAATTTTAGTTGAAGTTACAATAAATATTTTAATTTAGCTTTAACTTATTTCATTTCAGTTTTAGTCGTTTTAGTATTTATTTTTAAAGGTTTTATGATATTTTATATTTTAATCTTATATTTTATTTTATTTCAGCTCAATTTGAACCAATATGAATATAATTGTAGTTACATATCATTTTTTTCTTTTGATTTTGGGATACCCTGATATCTTCCTCTGTGAAAAAGTAAATCAAAAATGAAAGCTATCCTCATTTTTCCTCATGTTCTTTGGTTTTTGTTCTCCCCAGGCATCTCATTTCTTTTGGGGACTGTGGGCATTGATCCAAGCTCAGTACTCCACCATTGACTTTGACTTCTTGGGGTAAGTTTTCACTTTTCAACAACAAGATCCATATAATCAAGATTTCAGTGATGTATTCTCATTCTTGTCCACCAAATTTGCTTCTGCAGATACGCAGTTCTCCGTTTCAGCCAGTACTTCAAGATGAAACCAGAGGTGACGTCACTGCACCTTCCAGAATAATCTGTCAGGTTGTGGCTTGCGCTACTCCAGAGAAGGGCTCCCCCTGGTGGACACAGGAACTAGCTGGAGCCCTCTTCAGTTTGTAGACTGAACACTGCACTTACTTGTCTGAACACATCATTTTAGATAAGCCCCAAATCACCTCTGAACTCAAAGCAGGTTTAGCGTTGTAGAAAACCAAGCACCTAAGCCCTCCTCCTCGCTTTTATGTGGCGGTCGAGAGAGAGGCTCACCCCAGTGCCCTAGTCCATTTTCAGTGAAGTGAAATTGCCAATTGAGGAAGCAAACAACTCATATAGATGGCTTACTCTAGAGCCTCGACTTGCCAGTTTATGTGAAGAGCGAGCCCTGGAGAATCTCAAATTAAGAAAAGCTCCCCAGATACCGGTCCTCCAAGGACAGGGAACCTCTGATAACAATTATTATCTGAAGACAGAGGAGGGCCGCTAGGTCTGTTTCCAGCAACTAACTATCATCCTAAAGGTCATTCCTGCTTGTTTACACAACTTTTAATGGGAGAAATCAGTGTACTGTAAGATAAGGTAGGCTTTACTGTATGGATAGTCACTGATTCTGTCTAAACAGTGAACTTTGGGCCTGTCGGTTCCTACGAGGGTTGTTCCTGGCACAGCTGCGTTAAGATGTGTAATTCAGGGACCAATAGAAGCTTCGTTGTTCGTTTCTGGCAGACGATTCCTCCCCCGTCCTGTCACTGTGAACCACTGTATAGCGCATTCATAAAGTTTCTCATTGTTTTCTCAGCGTGGTGCTTGGAGAAAGTAGACGCACAGTAGCCGTGGCTACAACGAGCCGGTAGCTAATCTGAAGCCCACACCAAAGTGCTGATATTTCTTGCTTGTACATTATGCACAGTGTATTTTTTCATGGTAGAAATAACGTGGTAATATTGACATTTCGAACAGTGGTTTTTGTACTTATTTAAATGGCGCTGTCAAAGAGGTCACTCTTGAGACGTGTGCTTTTTCTGGGAGGTATCAGTGAACTTTTTGTAATGGATGTATTTCCTGGAAGCCTTAACGATGGTATCACCTGCTGGACGCACTAAAGCTTTTGTATTCATAACCCCCATCCGCATAGCTAAATTGCAGGCCTTTTTGCACAAACTCTGATTGCTTTAAGAACAAAATCAGTCCTCACTTCACCTCGCGATGGGCCGCTCTTTCTGCTTAAGACTAGTTTTAACTGCACATGGATGGGAGATTTTGGTAATGCTTTATTTTGCAGGGTCCCTGTTACTAAATTAACTGCTATAGGAAAAACTATTTATGTGTAACCAAGTTACACAGTAATGGCGTTGTAGTTTATTAATCAGATATCTTACCCGGAACCAAGGTCAGAAGTGAATCTGGA
Source organism: Acrossocheilus fasciatus (assembly GCA_036784905.1). Classification (NCBI taxonomy): domain Eukaryota; kingdom Metazoa; phylum Chordata; class Actinopteri; order Cypriniformes; family Cyprinidae; genus Acrossocheilus; species Acrossocheilus fasciatus. The sequence continues at coordinate 12,282,113 of CM071941.1, forward strand.
CTTTGAATTGGACAAAAATGCCCTAGAAATGTTAAATGTAAGGGCAAATAATGTCCTTGTGTAAATTATATACATATTTTTATCTGTTATACCACTGTTCAGAAGTTTGGAGTCAATTAGATTTAATTTATTTATTTTTGAAAGAAATTAATACTTTTATTCAGTTCTTTTCTTTTTATTCATCTAAGAATCCTGAAGAAGTATCACAGTTTCCACAAAAAATATTAAGCATCACAACTAGGTTTATTAATAAGAAGAAGAAATGTGTTTTTTGAGCACCAAATTATTATATTAGATTTGTTTCTAAAGGACCATGTGACACTGAAGACTGAAGTAATGGCTGCTTTGTCATTAAAAAAAAAACTTTTGAACATTTCATTTGATTTTTTTTTTTTTTTTTTTTTTTTTTTTTTTTTTTTTAAGGCTGATCTAATTTTGTGTTTAGACACCATAGTTACCACTTAAATCAACCGATTCATTGAAATTGAGATAGAGAACAAGATATAATAAGCCACTGAAATCAATTCCACTGAAATCAATGCTGCTCAGTACACACGAGCAATGTATTATAAAGTGTGACCAAGATGTTTTTTTTTTTTTCCAAGAAGTTTCTGGTGCAAACCTCAGCTCTTGAGACTTGCCTTCGCACCGCCTGGCTACCCTCATTTACCTCAATTTCCTGTGTCAGTTTGCCTATACTACAAACAACCATATACAATTCTGTAAATACTAGAAACTGTGAATTTCTGGTTGTTTTATTGTATTTTGACGTATGCTTCTTTTTCTATGCCAGTTCTTTTGTAACTGTCAAGCTTGCACCTTGATCACGTTTTTGAACTGTCAAAGACCACACAGAATGCTACATTTTTTTTTTTTCTTTTTTTTTTTTCTTTTACACCAGAAATTTTCATCAAACAATAGCAGTGGAAAATTTCTCTCTTTTAACAGTCTGTGAAGATTAACTGATTTCTTTGCACTCTTTAGCATTTATATAAACCCGAAAGTGATGGGTGGTTCCAACTTTCAACCAATGAAGTGCTTCTGGTGAACATAAGATGTACAGAACTGCCTCATGCAAGCATCTACTGGCGGTTTTTAGTGTAGGTGTATATGTACAACTGTAAACAAACTGTAAAAGAAAATCTTTGCTTATTATTAAACAATGCCTGTTGTCAGTAACTAAACAGAGATATTCTTTTTCTAAGAAGAACTGTTAGATTTAATAATAATCTGGGGATGAAATCCTGAAGTGTTGCATTGTAGATTCTGTATCAAATCCTTTGAATAGAAATAAAATGAAACAAATAATATTTGCCCCATTTTCTTGTCTTGATTTCCTATTCTGCTTAAAAAAAAGAGATTGTGTCATGAAAAATAACATTTTTATGCAATTTACCTACTTGATCTGTAATATGTCCACACTGTAAAAAGTGAAAGTTGACTTAACTTAAAAAAAATTGAGGAAACCCATTGCCTTAAAATTAAGTACATAATAATTTTAAAAAAAGGAAAGTTAAGTGAACTTGACAATTCAAATAACTTATTTTTTAAATTATCATTTACTTAAAAAATTTAAGGCAACAGGTTTCCTCAATTTTTTTAAGTTAAGTCAACTTATCACTTTTTACAGTGCATGCAGAGCTCAATGTTTAACCCTCATGTTGTGGTTGGGTCATTTAGTCTTTTTTTCTGAAAATGCTAGTTAATGCTATTGCATTTGACTAAAACTTATTGAGTTCGCTTATGAAAAAGTTTTTTTTTCTTTACACTTGTGTTTTGGTCAAAAATGATTGACCTACAAAAAAATTGTGGTAGCACTTTACTTAAAGCCTTTGTGCTTTATAAAAGTAGTTGTATTGTATTAATTATGCCTTGTAATGCACCTTATAATGCATTGTACAATCGCATGAATAATTGTAACTATACACTTATAAATTCATCGTTACACTATGCATTTTAAATTCAGTTATAATTATTTACGACAAGATATAATGTATTACAAAGCACATTAAGAATGATTATAATTCATTAATACCATTTAATAGCCCATTATAATGCATTATACATAAAGATTGAAGTAAAGTGTTACCAAAATTGCTTCTAAATTTCTCATTACGATATATAATATTACCAAATATTGAATTTAATCTTTTATCAAGTTGTTTTTTTTTTCAATTAGGACTGTTTGGAACTGACTGATCGTAGGCCTCATTGATCTGAGCCTATGCACCTCAGTTTTTGAGAGAAATTATCTACAAATAATGCCTTTATTCTCTCAAAAACTAAGGTGCATAAGCTCAGGCCTACAATCAATCGGTTCCAAAAGAGAATCCAAAAGCTGTGCTAATTGAAAGAAAACAAGTTCACAAAAATATATAGTCCAAGATTTGGTTATAATATAGCATAATGAGAGATTTACAAGCAATTTATAAAATATATTGGTCATTTTGGACTGGGAACACCAAATTAGGTAAATGATTTTTTTTAGCACAGCACAATGTTACAAGGAGTAATGGATTAAGCCAGCATTTTTTGTTCACAAAAGTAGTTAACGGTAGTGAATGGGAAAAAAATCATGCCTGCATTTTATGCTACAGAGTGTCTCAGAAAGAAATAATTATAACGGCGCTCCAGTTCAGACTGTAATTGAATTAGTTCCAGTCCCTCCAGCGACTTCCACCAAGAGCTCTGCATTAATTACCAAATTCAATATCTGTATTCACGCCTCAACTTATTTCCATTTTACAAAGGTCAAATTACAAACACTTGTCTGAAATAATTACAAGTGCTGAGACGCAAACATATCGAGATATTAGGACAATTCTTGTGCCTCATTTACATACAATAATATGAGCAAAAAACATAATACGCCTAAAAGTTTGTTCCCTACTAACTTCTCTACACGTTTTCATCATTAAAAGCAAGATGCATTGAACAAAAAGCCCATGCATGCTGTACACATCTATTCATGCCTCTGCTTTTTTCCACAACAGGTGGTAGACATGGACTAAATGACTGAAAAAGCTTAAAAGCAGCTGAAGGCAGAACGGACCAGACAAAGCTCGCATTCACAGCATCTCTTTTAACACACCGCAGGAGGGTGTAATAAAGCAATACGCAGTTATGGGAGCGTGTCTCATAGAGACAAGGTCATGATAATACGGTTTGAGGAATAAAGATGTAAAAGCCGCTGGGTTTGTGAGCCACAAACAATGTGCAGCGGGTCAGGGCGTTCATTCATCTTGATTAGATGTGCCAACCTAATTACAAGCGGAGGAAACAGTAATTAGCACAAGTCTCACCTCGTTAATCACAAAAGACTTCTTCAGTCTATTTTTATCTGATTAATGGCTCTTTAAACATGGGGGGGGATATTTATATTTGGGGTAATTGTACTCAGCTTGCTCGATCTAGTTTTATTTCACTGTAACCTCATTAGTTTTCATTGTTTAATGGAAGCTCTTGTCGTAGCTAATGTGTGTATCTTCACAATGAGATGACTGTAATAGGCTGCAAGGCTGATCTGATGTTTCCAGGGTATTAATGAAGACTTTGTTTATAGCTAGCAGCATTTCAATATACGTCAAAAGAGGGCTGTGTGTCGAAATCATATTGTGTGCATTCATGACCACTGAAAATCATTAAGATCACAGGTAAATAGAGTATATATATATATATATATATATATATACACACCGAGCTGATTAAGTACATTAAGACAGTTGTTTTGTATTACACGTTTTCTGAATTGGTAGGTTTAAATATTTCTAAAACAGAATTCTGCACCTAAGTAAAGCCAGGTTCAAAGTTCTTGTTTCATGTTATTCACAAATTAATTTTTTTTTACAGAGTGAGATAAAATATTTTTATTTTTAAGGCAAATGATATATGAACAAGTACAGGTGCGATTAGATAAAGTCTAATAAAATTATCACTTGAAGGTGTATTTTGGATGTTTTCTGTCCACTAGACTAAAAAAAGACAAGTTATTGAATCAAAATAGCACAAAAACACAAAATTATGAATGAAAGTGGATGAAAAACAATGGTTTTGCCTGTAGTATATTGCCTTTTAACAGCAACTAACATCAAGCCTGCAACATCAATAAAGTGTAAATGCTTTAAAGGGACAGAATATCACACACACACACACACACACACACACACACACACACACACACACACACACACACACACACACACACACACACACACACACACACACAAGTCTGCTTTATTTCTTCTGTGCAACACAAAAAACAATATTGTGAAGAATGTTTCTGATTCTGACCACACAATGAAAGTCAGTGGGGTCAAACAAACATTTTTGGATCCCATTTCCTTTCATTGTATGGAGAAAAAAAACAAAAAAAAAACACAAGAGACATTTTCAAAATACCTTCTATAAGTCAAGCATGTGTGCAACATCATGATAAACGATGACAGAAATTTCATTTTCAGCTGAACTATCCCTTTAAATGAATGTGGGCTGATCCTATCCAGGTGCATTTTGACAAATTATTTTCATCAAAGCACTCTGTGTTAGACTTATCCATGCTGTGTTCCCTTTATAGAGGAGTCATTGTTGAATCAGATTCAGATTCAACTAAATAAGCCATTGTACAATGAAAGATTGCAGCGGAGAAACATCTGGCAACAGCAGGCCGCTGGAGTGTTTGTCTACAGATGTGGAACAATTCCAGCTCAGATTTACAACAAAGACTACATGCAATATGCAGCGTAATGGCCTGGATCAAAAGCCCCAAATTGAGGAGCTAAAGATTGCGAATCAGATTAACGACTCTCGCACAATACCAACAGCTGTTCGTAACGCGGAGAGCTAAAGATATTCCCTCAGATTAACAGCGATGACAATGCCAGCAGCTGCTGCTAGAATGGATCATAACAATAGACGGGCGAGCGGACTAAGAAGATGGAGAAAAACATGTGCTATCATGACAAAGGGGTTGACAGACTCAAACGCTTTACATCCCACAATCCCCGAGGATCAAACAGGCTTTGTATCAGCGTGCCGCTCGGCACTTAACTCTTACGAGAGGGCTCCAAAACTAATCTTGCCGTTGCTTTTCACTGAGCAAATCCTGACTGTGAATGTGTTGTTACAGGCCTGCTGTCTGTGGAACAAAAATGATGGAGTGAACGCCATTGTCACAACTCAAAGCAGCAGCAAATCAGTGTCTGACAATGTCAGTGTTCAGTTAAGCACCGTCGACAATGGGAAGCTCCCTGTGTGGTCCACACAAAATGACTTTGAACTGTTAATAACAACAGTAATTCTATCAGTCAATTCATAGTTTTACTCACTTTAAACTGTACAGAATATCCAAAGCATTATGAACACAATATATGCAGACCAACTGACTTGGCCTGGTGTTTTCATTTCTATGACATTATCAGACTAGCTTTTTTTCGTTATTGTCTTATTCACTATAAAAAGGATTCTTCAGAGCTGTAAATAAAACAAAGATTATTGAGTACATTTTAGAAGAAAAGTCTATTTCAGACATTCAAATTTAAAACAATTTCACGTGTCATTCAATACCTGATGTTTCTTTGTAATTATTTGTGAAATTTAAAAGCAGTTTCTGAGCGAAAATAGTTTCAAAGGAATTTGTTTTCAGTGATTTACTTTGACTCAGAACTTTCTCGTAAATTTCAAAAATAGATACAAAGAAATGACAAGTAGCCAAAACAAATTACTACATATTACACATGACATTTTGAATTAGACTGAAATAGTATTTTCTTGTAAAATATACTTTTAAAAGTTTGCACTTACACACACACACACACGCACGCACGCACGCACGCACGCACACACACACACTTGACTTCTATTGTTTTTATACTGAGCTTATGATATTTTCTATCCCCAAAATCCTCACAGAAACCTTTTTGGCAATATTATATCATTTTTCTCCCGACACGCCACATGCAAATGCTTCGTATTTATGATTGCACACCATGAATCATGTGTTTGACCTCTAGTTCCTAATGTTGCTTATGACATTACCTTCAGGGGTCAGAGGTCATCAGAGACAGGTCTAGGGAGTGTCAGTAATGTCGTGCAGTGGGTCGTTAATTATGATCATGCATGCTTCCCATCAGCATCTTACTAAGGCTCAATTTCAAAACATTTGGTTTAGTTTTTTGCTGTTTGTGTATTTTTAACTCCAGAGAAACCTGAACTCGTTTGTATTGCTGTCTGTAAAGGGCAAGCTTTTTATTTGTTGATGATGAATCTTTCTGTCTTATATCAGCGAACCTTTCACACTCAAATATGTAGGGTAAAACTGGATGATAAAGAATGCTATAAACGTGACTTTATTTGAAAGCAGACTATATTGTTATAAATCTAATAATGTAATGGACGTCGCATGTGTCTCTGCGCCACAAAAAATGTCCAACAGATGGCAGCAGTGTGCTGTCCATGGTTTAAATTGAAAAGGGGCCTCTTAAAGCATACATGAAATGATGAAAATGCTATGTGGTATATGACTTTTAACTACAGTAACTGCAAGATCTGCAATTCCTTATGCCCTATTAGTTATGTTAAAATGAGCAGCTGGATGGCAGTAGAACTGAGGTGAGTTTCTTCTATATAATCACGACAGAGCAAAAATAAAATTAATATTTGTATTTTAATGTAAAACATATAAGCGGTTGACATAACGGTGTTCTGCAGTGTTTAGAACAGATCATATCTTGTTTGTATGCAGTTTTTAAGACCTCATAAAATTGAGAAAATTCATGCAATATTTGTAATTTAAAAAGTTAATTTGTTAAGCCACAGGACCATTTAAGTGAAAATAAAAAACTAAAATTGTGTAAAAATAAATTATACATGTAATTAAATATGAATATATTTTACAATAATACACATTATGATATAAATGATCAGACCTGTTTTATTTGTCAATTCTTTCTTTTTTTTTTCTTCTTCTTTTTTTTAATTTACTAATTTGGAGGTAATTAAAACACTATCCAAGCTTTTATAATCATGGGGTAAACACATTTTGAATATCTGTATTTACATAAATACATTTTATAACTGAAATAATAAATCAAACTGTTTTTAATAATTTCTGCATTTAATTAAATGGTTGTGAATTGCAAATAAACAGTGAGATAATATTTCCATCATACGTTATCATTCATACAACATTTTATCTGTAATTCAGAATAGGCTTTCCTAGTCTCATGGAAAATATAATTTAAGATATTTGTTCCTAATAATATATAATTAGGCCATATTAAAGGGACATGTTTACATTTTCCTCCCTCCATGTATTTAACACATTAAATGAAGAATGAAGTCATTCTTTAAGCGATGAAACAGTTGTATTATTACAGCAGTGTGTTTAGTCTCTGCAGGTGAAAGTGACGGAGCTTTTCGGAGGTGTTACAGTACGGCTTGTGTGCTTTGCGAGTCAGTGGGACAATAGGTCATCTGTGCCCCGCAAAAGAGGGCGGAGACGCCATCGCCAGGGAGACTAAAGCTTCTCACCTGATTGGCTGAATTGGGGTTTTGAATCGTTTACTTTGGACCGACTCTGTTTGTAGGATTTTGTTCTCAATTAAATGTGGAATGCAGAGTTTTTTGGGGTGCCTGTGTGTATATGTGCCTTTCTTTTTATTCATAAGCAAATATAAAGGTCCCTTTAGAGAGGTTTGTAGAGTGAGCGAGAGCGATATCACCTAATCCGAAGCCTTTTTTTAGCGATCTGATTTAACTCCAGGGATGTCAAAGTGTTTCTGCTATAGGCGCAAATACACAAGAGCCACTTTAGCACTCTTTAAATCTTTTTTGTTGTTGTTTTCCGGCTTAGAACAGACTTTAAAAATGCAGGAAAGTCTATTCCTGTATTACTGAAGTAGAGTTTTTTGGTTTGAATGTAAAAAAGCACATTTAACGCAAGGGACATAAAAGCTTTAATGAACCTACATTAGAACAAACATTCTTCGACAACTTTGAAATGTGTCTCTCCAGCCTTCATACGCAAGGAAAACATAAAAGGCTGACCAATCTTAGACGACACAAAGAGGAGCTTTATTCTGAGCATGAAAATCAGGCTGATCTAAAATAATTAATATGTCCTTGAGAAAAACAAAGGGCCCTCACAAAGCGAGAGACGGAGCTATAGAGATAGGAAAGATGGCTGATAATTGTTTTCAAGTCTTAGGCTATCTGTAAATGAGTTTGTTGTGCTGAAAACACTGTGTTTCCTGTCTTTTATACAGCTCACAGTTTTTTTTTTCTTTCTATTCCTTGCCTTTGTTTCTTGTCATCCCAGCTCTCATATTTACTGTCTCCCTGGCTTTCATGGAGCTCCCGCTGCAAATTCTTTTGTGTACCAGGCTTTTAACATCTTTGCCCGGCTATTTATTTCTCCTCTCTGCTTTCACCCCAGACTTTGAATCTGTGCAACAGAAGACATTTTACCTCAGCTTTTATTGGTAATTAGGCGATGTCCTCCCTCACCCCCATGACCCCTGTGAGATGCATCAGGATCACAGAGTAAACAAGCACAGAAGGGCCTCATGCTGCACGCACAGAGATGGTTTGCGCTCAGTGTTTATTTCTTTCTTTCGATGTCTCAGTGCAAATATTCTGAAACAATTTGCAGTAACTGCTGTAACATTTGCTCAAAGGGAATGTTTCCATATCAAATGCTTTTTCATTAAGATCAATATATTTTTTTAGCTATAAAATGTATATATTTATATGATTACTATATTAATTATATATGTACTTTATACTGTAAATATGACAGGATTTATGTTTCACATTACCTTTATGCTTAAATGGTTGGGATTAGCTTGTAAATAAAAATTAAATACGAATTAGTTTGAATTATGTATTATTATATAGATAAATATGAAGTATGAATCTATTTGGAAAACTACTATTTTTAATAATTACTTTATAACATATTTATAGGACAGAAGGAAAGGCAAGTGTCCAGTGGATCACAAATTAAGAGTTAATTTGGAAAAACAGATCAATTTTCAAAAATCATGTTTTTCATTGTGCATTTCAATTCATCTCAATCAAGCTGCAGTTGGGTTATTTTGATTAGGTAAAAAATAACTAAAAAATACTAACACAATAAAACACAATAAAAAAAGATGGAGTTATCTGTTTTTGCAAATAAACTCTTCATAATAATAATAATAATAAAGATTTTTAAAATCTTTATCACATTTTAATTCAACATACTTTCATTTGTTTTGTTTTTTTTATTATTATTATTTTCATTGGCTTTACTATTATTTTTGGGAAATTATTTAAAAAAATAAGTTTGAACTTCATTCATAAAGATCAAAAACTGAGAGTGAAGAATTGGGTCTGCAGCCATTGCAAAAGATTAAATAAAGAGTAACAAAGCTCCATTAGACCAACAAGCCTTTTTTTGGAAATATAGTGCAGTTTGCATCTCTGCAGTGCCGAAAATAAGTGCTCGCAGCAGTAATGTGGTGTGAAAAGATGGCCAAGCGGTCAAAAGAAAACAGGTGACTACTTGATAACCTTCCACAAGCGACTGGCACATTTAATTTTAAAAATAACCGAGGTTGTTTTGCGGTCAACATTTCAATTGAATCCGAGGCGTCATCCCACGATTTTCAAACACGGAGTCTGGGACGTGTTGCAAATCATTTACAAAATGTTTCAGTGATCCAGGGTTCACCATTAGTCTCGGTAAGGTCATGTGAGCTCTCATGTGGCCGGTCTTTCGGGTCCCCACCCCCACAATACACTCAAATTTTCCACAAAGTGGGCTCAGGGGAACGAGGTTTCCCTAGACGCATCTCCAAACTTCAGTCATTCTGTCAGATGAATGCTGGTTATACATAGCCCTATTTGCATTGCAAGTTTCATTAAATCCCGGAGTGTCATTACAGTTCATATTCTTAATTATACCGCAAATTTCCCTCAGGGAACTTTGTGGAGGCCACTTCTCCCCACGATCTGTCCATATGGTGTTTAATTAAAAGTTTTCTTAAAGAGTAAATTGCATTCAATTCAATTAAAACTGTAATGTCATAGCCAAATAATGGGCTCAGCCAGTGCGGAGGAAAAAGGAATATCATTTCGCAATATTTGCAGCAAAAAAGTGCAGATCTTGTTTTTTTCCCTTCTCTTTCTTAAAAAAAAAAAAGAAAAAGAAAAGAAAAAAATCCCGGAACAAAATATGCAAGAGGCAAATATCACTAAAAACCTCCTACATGTTATCAGGCCTCAGGCACTGCACATTAACATTGCTGGAGCTATTTCTAGATTCCACTCTTGGATTTCATACCATGACAAATGAAGCGTTGGAGTTTGGAATTCCTATTTATCTGCAGCGAACAGAGGCACCTCTTTGGGGGAGAAGAATGGAGGGTTTAAGAGCGAGAGACAAAAAAAAATCCATTTTGCAGGATAAATAAAAAAATAAATAAATAGATGGCGTTGTGTTTTGGAAGGTAAACCGCCGTGATTGCGTCTGGTGAGAGGGCGGCACGGTGCCGGTGTCAAAACATTTCTATCGGGCCAGCAATGCCAGACTGTTCTATGCAGACTTTAATAATGTGAGGGCAGATACAGTCCTGAGGGCAGAGTGGGTGACCACAGAACATCTTTAAACGGGGGGAATTACAGATTGTTAAGAACACGCGGCTCCCAACAACCATCTGCTGGGACTGAGGTGTCTTCTTTATTTAATTCGTCAAAACCTCTAAATCGTCATGGAAAGTAGAAGATAAGTTCTGTCTCCCTCCTCCTCTCTGCCGTTCTCACATTTCTGAACAGTGGAGGCCCCTGAAGCATAAACAAAGCCCAGTGTATTTCCTCTGTGAGTGGAGGGAAATGGACTGCAGACGGTTGGCTCCGTGTGGCCCCGTACTGATGTATAGTGTTTACCCCCCTGCCCACATGACACACGCGGGTCAGGGCCACAGACACACTCTCACACACAAACTGTTACCCCGTCTCTTCCAGATCAATGGATTCAAGAGTTACCAGGATCATGTGACCCACTGTATGAACGTTAAGTGGTTTACATTGACGTCAGCATGCTGTTCCGGGCAAGTTATCTCAAGCCAATAAAGCACATGCTCAGAAATATAATATTAGTGAATTTTTTTTTTTTTTTTTATTGTTTAAAGGAACCCTGCTGAAAAAACCAATAGAACCCTGCCCAAAACACAATAGAAAATGTAATGGTTTTAATGGTTATAATGGGAATTGTATTGGTTTTAATGGAAACTATAATGGTGTCTACTGGTTTCTATTGGTGGGATGTTAAATCCTATTGGAAAAATGCCCAAAACACCCTACAAAAAGGAATTTTGTAATGGCTTTACTGGAAAAAAGCTAATGGTTTATAATGGTATTTTAATGGAAACCATTAGAATTTCTGTGATGGTTTCTATTGGGCTTCTATTGTTTTTTTTTTAGCAGGGAAAACTCCACTAAACTTCCACTTGGCTCATTTTCCAACTCTCCAAGAGTTGAACAGTTGAGTGTTACCGTTTTCGAATCCATTCAGCCGATCTCCGGGTCTGGTGGTAGCACTTTTAGCATAGCTTAGCATAGATCATTGAATCTGATTAGACCGTTAGCATCTCGCTCAAAAATGACCAAATAGTTTCGATATTTTTCCTATTTAAAACTTGACTCTTCTGTAGTTACATCGTGTAATAAAACTGATGGAAAATGAAAAGTTGTGATTTTGTAGGCCGATATGGCTAGGAACTATACTCTCATTCCAGCGTAATAATCAAGGGACTTTGCTGCCGTACCATGGTGCAGCAGGCTCAATGTCTCCATGGTTGCAAGGCACGCTCCCTGTGCAAGCAACGTTGCGTAATATCATTGCAAAATATCATTACGTTTTGCTGCTTGATATTGAAAATTGGTGTGTCTTACCATATTATTTTCAATTATTATATTAATTATGAACACACTGGTTTGTAGTGCTAACAGTTTTACCGTTTACTGCACGTTGTTATTCTCCTCGTTATTTACCATAGCGGCTAATGACCCGGAAGTCTCACCCATAGGCTTACTTCCGTGTTGAAGAAAAAGGTGGATAGTTCCTAGCCATATCAGCCTAGAAAATCGCAACTTTTCTTTTTCCGTCAGTCTTAGTACACGATGTAACTACAGAAGAGTCAAGTTTTAAATAGGAAAAATATTGAAACTCTTTGGTCATTTTTGAGCGAGATGCTAACGGTCTAATCAGATTCAACGATCTATGCTAAGCTGCAGCTAAAAGTGCTACCGCCAGACCCGGAGATCGGCTGAATGGATTCGAAAACGGTAAAACCCAACTGTTTAACTCTTGGGGAATTGGAAAATGAGCCTATTTTCAAAAATAGAGGAGTGTTCCTTTAAGATAATGCAACATTTTAACATTATCAATTGCACTTTCTATATCACTATAGCATTCTGAGAGAAAAGTTAAATTGAAAACAAATTTTATAATACAGCATTTGGTTTGTCCTTCTTTTACTTTAATGACAGCATGCTGTGTGAAACCTGATGATGATGTTCTTCTTCAGCATGATTTGAAATGATCCAAAGAACAACATCTTTATACATATATGACATATACATGATCAGTGTCATGAATGTGCTTATTTCGTTAGTAACCTAGAATTTTTTCAGAATCTGAAATATTTCTTACTCATTTGATTTGTTTGACATTTTTTTACAATCCTAAAACTTTCTTTGTGTTATCAGATTTTAAATTTCATATTATAAATGTGGCCTCAGACTTTTGAATAATATTCAAAATATAATGTGTCTATATTAACAAATGGATTTATTATTGATTTTATTAATTATATTTATATATTTACTTGCCGCAAATGAACACCTTCACCACAGCACTGATGGTGGACTAACCCAACAGCTTGGTGGTTCAGACCTCAGTTTAGTTAACGCAGCAATGTTTTACTCCATACATAAATCTCATCATGAATATACTGTACAAATAAAGTAAAAGGCACAGGAGTGGTTAGTGTTTTCATTTGTGGGTCTTACCTGGGCCTGTTGTGTGACAGAATCCCATGCATCCTTGCAGTATTCCGTCCAGATGATCATGCATTATGGCACATAGTCCCCTCTGACCTCATCCTGCAATTTCAAAATGGGACACATGACCCTTTGGTTTCAAAAAGCCAGTGCTTCTTAACCTTTTTTGACTCCAAGGCTGTCCACAACAAGTTTGAAGCTCCCATGACTTTTCCAGTTGTTTATGATTTACTGGATGCATGCTAAAATATTTTAGATATCAGAACAACTAAAAATGTATATTAAATAAATTTTATTAAAAATGCCAAGATTGTAATAATGTACATGACTTTACCAGGTCTTTTTAAAATTAGGCTTCCTCATATATCCAGGCGGTTAAAAAAAAAAAAAACAGCTGTTGAGGGGGTGAATTAAATAATGAATATCTGAATCTTCATGATGTATTTCACTTAAATTTTTTTTCCCTCAAAATTGTCAAGTTCTCACAATGTTATTGTAAGTTCTATAATTTATTAATTACAAAATTTGTTGGCTATAAACTATTTTTAAATGTTACCGTCTACATTTCTGATTTTTCAAGAATTTCGTTTCAGAATTTTCTCTAGTCTGCATTTGTGCTTATATTTCATGGTGGACTCTATTAAATAGTGACAACATACCTCACTATTGCCTAATGCCTATATGTAGAAACTAACTGAGAAATATTCCCTTATGTAATTTATGTTCTGATTTGACTGAATGTTTATTTCATACTCCATTACAGTGTTCACCTGACACATTCATATTTATTGCATTCATTTTTAGCTGTGCTGTTTTTGCTTCAACTAGACTGAATTTAAGGTTCTTATCTCGACTCCTCTCTGTTTGTTCGTATCAAGTCCGCGGCACTAAGCTAAACAAGGCAGCCAAAGGCTCTCGAGGTCCCAACATGTCACCGAACTTCTCATCTCCATGTATTTAGCGAGCGCGGTCCACCCTTGAACTCCTCCGAAACTCGGAGAGGGACACATTCTTCACTTTTAATTGCGTGTCAAGAGTGGTCCACAGATTAACTCGGCTCCCATCACACAGATAAAGCAATGCTTCATTATTTGTTATTGGTATTTACGGAGTGTCATCGCTCCCCACTGGCTGAAGGGATTAGAGTCCGAGAGCTAGCGGCTTAGCGCGACACTGAGAAGAACCCGTCCCAAAAACCGATGCGGAAGAACTCCACGTCCACCCCTCGCAAAAACAATCACAGAGATTCTCCACCCCGATGACATCCCTTTTAACAGCCTCTTAGGGAAAGAAAGTTGGGGAAAGTGTGTGGTTCAGAGCACGCATCAAATGAAGCCTAAGGGAAGATGAATATAATGAGGGAACTGAAGAGAAGTTGAGCAACGGTGAGAGCAGTTTCATGACAGTAATGGAAAGACATTATCATTGTAGGAAAGCAGTTTCCGTGAAAAAAAAAAGAAGAAGTAAAAATACTAATAAAGAGACCTTAATGAACGAATTAATTTACGAATGAATGAATCCGGATTTTCTCAGATTTGGACCCCACGCCACGGTATAAAATCTTTTGATTCTGATAAGAATGAATGTCAATAAACAGTCAAAAAACAAACATACTTACTAACAGCCTAATAATTCAGATTTTTTTTCTATTTGTCAGCTCTATAAATTTCTCTATCCCCAACACCCAGAAGAATGCAACAAAGATTCAATTTTTAAAGAATTGGGCACTGAGAAACTAATGATTTCCACTGATCTGAATATTGTCCTTTTCAATGTCTACGGGGGCCCTACAATTAAAATTGCTCGCTTTTCTGTTTTGTATATATATGAGGCATAAGCTATTTTTGCAGTCTTCCACTTGTTTCTCTCATACAGATTTTCTCAGGTGCTTTTACGCACTTCTAAATTAACGGCAGTGCTCTCAAAACAAAATACACCCGAATCTGACCCACATCAAAAGAAATGTGTTATGTGAAAAGAATGTACTTCATTATACAGTGAAACTGAACTGTTTAGGGAAATTAAGAGTCAGTTTCAGTTGCTATGTTAATTGTTTTGACAGCACTGACCTTAGTTTGGAGATTTGGACACTTAACATGCATGAAATGTCATTGAATTAAAAACATTACAAATAAAAGAAAAAACACACACAAGTGGAATCTGCAAAGAAATGATGCTAGAGCTTTACTCTATTCACTTAATTGCCGATTTTGACAAGTTTGCCCCCCAACATTAAAATAATCTTGCGTATCAACAGTATATCTATTGTTTCCTAACAAATTTCTTTTGCGAATGTTTTACTTTCTTTACAATTAACTTGGTTTTATATTCAGTGTCTAAATACGTTGAGGCCACTGTCAAATCAATTAGGGAGTAAAACGGTAATTCTTGAGCTATTTTGCCGTCATGCATGGTTCTGTCACACACTCCAAAGTGACTTTGTGCCCTATCACTTCCCTCCATTGACACATCTTCCCTTGTTTTCCTGTACATTGGTATTTTTATCTCTCCGCTCGGTCCTACAGTCTCCGCTCGAGTCTTCCCGTCACCCTCACTCCATCTTTCCCTCGACGTTTCAGCTTTTTTTCTCCCTCGGCTGCTCTGTACTGCCAGTTTTGCTGACAGACAGCCATGTTCCGATGGCATCTGCCTGCTGCTCTACAGCTTGTGTGTGTGATCAGCTGTCTCCAGCTTCTCAACTCTTCATCTCCTCTTCTTAGCGGGCCTCTTCTGAGCGCGTGCAGCTTGCGTGCCAGCTTCCAGCCTCCGTTAACTCCTATACCATCTTATGTACTGCCAAAGCAGATTGTGTTTGGAGGGCAAGCAATTAAGGGGTAGAAAAAAACTGTAATGTAATTTTGGCTGCAATATTTACAGAAATGGTAAAGCTTAAGCGCAGAAACATGACAAAGTCAACACCGTGGAGAATAATGATTTAGAGCCCAGATTTAGAGGGAAGGGAGGCTGGCACATTCCTAATTACACAAGGCCAAATGTCAAGCCTGCTTGCTGTCAACGCGTTTCGTTACTGTTTTTTCTCCCGCCGCTTTTTTCAAGCAATTTCAGCCATGTTTTATGAATCTCATTATAAGTCATTAAACTCCACTACACATTTCATGGGCTCCTCTCTTCGAGGCCTGTGCGAGAAGGAGTTTTTTTTTTCTTCGACGGGTGCCTGCGAGCGCCCGTGTCCGTTTAATGGAATGAGGAAGGGCGAGAAATGACCACCATTAATTCACCTCTGCTCAGGGGCACCGAGGCAGCAAACAGCGGTAAATGAATTAAGACACTCCACAACAAGACGTTTAGCCTGGAAGACGTGAAATTTCTCACAGTAATATCGCACTCAGAGCGTAATTCAGTGTGTAATATCATCAAGCCCTCATGCTCTCCTCTCGGGAACGATCACCTGGGACCTCGATTACTGAGAGATAATTAAATAAACCTGTGGGGCTTTTTTTCTGTTGTAAGAGCTAAAACATTCCGCTTTGGTCATACATGCGCTTTCGCTCTCTCCACCGAAAGAATCTTCTTCTCTGGTATGTGCTCTGCTTTTTTCCCCTCTTTGGATTAGAGTTTGTAGGGAATTAGTTTGCATAGCCAGACATCTGACTACCAGCATTAAGTCTAAGGTCAAGAAGCGCTCACTCAGACAGCAAATGATCATCTGATTGACACATAAAGCAACCAAACAAAGTTTGTTTTGTTTTTACATTCCATTTTAAAACGGGTTTATTTGAAAAGGTCTAGCTATCTATCCACACATGTATACAAACATAATAAAATAAAATGAAATAAAATAGACTAGTGAGGAAAACGAATTCAAATAATGGCACAGCAGTCTTATACTTTATACTGAACACCCCCCCCCCCCACACACACACACACAAACACATATTAAAATAAACTAAAATAGACTAGTGAGGAAAATGAATTCAAATAATGGTACAGCAGACTTATACAGTGTATAGAGTTTATATTGAACACACACACACACACACACACACACACACACACACACACGCACACACTATTAATAACATTAGTATTAATACTATTGTAAAATAATCCAAATCTAATATAAAATATATACAAAATAAAGTAAACTGATGGGATTTTTTTCTTCTAAATAATGGCACAGCAGCCTTTGCTAGCAAATGAACAGAATAAAAATAAAAATACAGGTAAACATTGAATAATTATTAAATATATTATATTTTATATTACTATTTAAGGATAAACATAATACAAATATAATTATATTAAATTATATAAATACATATAATACTACTACTACTACTAAAAAATATAATAAATATATTTAACATTATTGAATATATTTATAATATATTTCATAGAATTTCATAGAATTTCTGCTATTAGAATACGGCCTATTTCAAATATAACAACTACATACATAATAAAATAAAGTCTTTTAAAAAGACTTATGTTTAATGAATAAGGACTAGTGATTTCACATACTCTACTAAAAAAAACTCCCCGGAATATACAGTTGTGCTGGTTGATAGTTTTGAAAAAAATTTGATGCCGCTAACCTTGCAAACTTTGCCAATTCTTCCCCAAAACTATTTATTGTATCAGCCTGAACCTTTAGAATATTTTGTTTCAGGTGGACTAATACCACTTTTGTGCTTCTGCTCCTTGAAGTAACACAAGACTAGCCAATTTAAGCATCCATCAGGTGGTCAGTTGACTGACTGTGGTCTCAGACTAGTAGGGAAAAAGCCCTCATTTTCTGTGCTTAAGTGTGTGAGGATATGACAGTTCGTGCGTTTGCACTGCACGTATGTTGAGTGTGTGTGTGTGTGACTAGGCCGTGCGGGGGCCTGTGCTTTGGCAGTGGCTGGGTGTTAGCAGCGCTGCAGATGGTGAGCGCTCAGCACTGAAGGTGAGAGGAGTGAAAGTGAGTGTGTATGTCTGTATGTGTGTGTGAGAGAGAGAGGGAAAGGTTGGCAAGGTGCACATTGCCAGAGAGAGCAAGGAGGCGTCGGCGGCGCGTGATATTGATGCCGCGCTGTCACCTCGAACCCCGCCGGCACCCTGTGACTTGGCGAGGGGAAAAACCAGGCCTGCGTGGGCGCGAGACACAACGATCCACTCTGTTAGCGTGTGTGCGCGTGCACGCGTGAGCGAGTGTCAAAGTCACTTTTCACCTGTCTCCTGTGTGAGATTTGCCCCAAAAAGGGGAAAAAACTCTAAAAACAACGCCTTTTATCTAAGTATTGAGCCTTTGCCCGGAATCCTATTTCGAGTACCAATTCACTGTATTAACGTCAAGCACATCAACACTGAGCAGAATCAAGAAAAGACACGGTATGAGATGATCTCATACATGTGGGAACCTTGTTTGTTTGATACAGAGCAATTCACCGATCATTTGCCTGTCAAAAATGAAGTTTGTCCAGAAGTTGAGATGAAAGATGTTAACAAGTGTAATTTAACCTTACAGCTGGAGTCAGTCGATGACCTCACCAGGGTGACCGGTCTGCAGGATGGTAAGCACTGTGGGTGACTTGAAACAGAGACCCGAAGAGATCGCAGGTATGTGTGATCTCAACTGAGAGTGGATTGAAGTTGACTAGCCACCATGCTGCGTGACCTTGAACGCTTGCTTATGCATAATGTTTTTAGTCTCTCACATATGAGGAGCTTTATGGGCTACGTGGACCACATTTGAAACAGACCAGAACTAAAAGAGTTTGTAAAATAAGAATGATGGAGGAAAACAGACTTTGGAGATGAATGTCCTTCAAAATAAGAGGCATTGAAATGTAAAACAAGCCTTGAAAGCCAGTAATTAGGGGGAAGTGACAATGTTCTCACCTTTTTTCCCCTTACCTGTTTGCATCTCTGACATGTGTTATTTTACTTTTTGTTTGGAGTTGATTTTAAATGTTGATAGATTATGAGTAATTTCTGATCAAATGTGTGAAATTATTGTGTGACAGTAACTAGAAATTGTCACGTCAAAATCTTGTTGTTTGAAGATCCTCAAAAATGCTATTTTTCTACATTCTTGTAACAAAATCGGGCTGAATATTGAATAGAATTTAAAAAATGAACAGAATCATTTATATTTATTTATTATTTACTTGCAATTTAAAAGCAATATTATGCATTTTAAAAGACTGATGATTTTATATCTGTAGCAAGCGTAGGGCATTGCCTGAGTGACAGAAACAAATATTGATGCAATACAAAATGAATAAAAACGGCTGATATTCACTTTAAAGTACAATATTAAATAACTATCTTGAGTCAAAATAAGATTATCATAATGCTCTGTCTGTAATTATAATTCAGAAATATTATGTTGTTGTTGAGTGAGCTTATTACGATCTTCTTATTGACCCCTATTGTTCCTAATAAGCCCACTAAGCTAAGAACACCGTGAACCTCATATTAAAACGCTTTAACAAATTCATTGTGCTCAGAACACATCATTTAAATTCAGAAAATTTAGCCACTTACATAGAAAATATAGACACTGAGTAAAATCCACACTTTTAAATATAAAGGTTCTTTGCATTGTTCCATGAATAATAATAATTAACATCTACGGAACCTTTCTATTCATCAAAAGGTTCTTTATAGCTGAAAAAAAGGCTTTTAAGATTAAGATATTCTGAAAAAAACAAAACAAAAAAAATTCACTAAAAGGTTCTTTGTGTAACTCAGAATGGTTCTTCTGTGGCTTCACTGTGAAAACCCACTTTTGGAACATTTATTTTTAAATTTTGATTTCAAAATATTTAGGCTGACCAATAAAAAATATTCAAACACTTCAAGTTTGATAAAATGTGAAGCATTTATACATTTAAGTGGACTTATTTGGAACACAGGTGGGCTCAAACATTAAATATGCACCATATAAACGTTTCCGTTTTTCTTTTTTTCCAATTTATGGCAAAACATTACATGTTTGTGTTTGAATCTTCTATGTAATGTTCACATTATGAGACTGCTTACTAAGATTTGGCTGGGCTTATTAGCAGGGTGATGATATCTCACCAAGCACCACTAATAAAATCATCAAAACCGATTCCTGAGAGACCATTGGCTCAGGTGAAGCATGTGGTCTTCTGTCACTCAAGATATGCTCCACCCACTCTTGCACATCTAAGCACTGTGATTGGGTAAGAAATGAAAAAATGTCTCACACACGTCTCTCGCTCCGGGTGCAGTGAGGTACTCTGACAGCGCTTGACACCTGGCTCCACCTCCCTCACGCAGGGACGGACGGTGTGGGGAAACCCCCACAGGGCTCCAGTGAACACACACACACACGCACACACACACACACACACACACACACACACACACACACACACACACACACACACACACACACAGAGGCCCTGCGTGTATGACACTAAGTCAGTCAGTTGGAAATGTCTTCACCTCTTTAACACAGGCTGGCAGGTGAAGCTAAGCTCTCCACTGCTAACCTGCTAGAGGAGCCAGCCTGCCAGCATGGCCTCCAATCAGGACTGTCAGAATAATAACAGGTTTTTTGCTCAAGGGATGCACTCTGTTGCACCCTGATAAACATACACTGCGAGATCTAGACAGTCAGTGTACACATGCAAAGATGGACATGTGTCTGAGAGGGAGAATAGGGATCTGTTCCAAAAACCTAATTTCTTCTCTCCAAAACCCTTTACCTATTAACCTTTACCTTGAAAGCTCATATTTACTGATTATAAATGCTCTACATAGATAGCAAACTCCACGCAACACATAAATAGCACTCTGCACTGGAGATTCGACTCGCAGTTGATTGTAATGGAGTTTGACGTTAGCATGTTGCTAAGTAACAGCTTGATACTCTAAGAAGCAATAATCTGTTTTTAATTACACTGGACACTTTCAAATGACGCTTTTTGGAATTGAACAGATCGTGACTCAATTATTAGCGATTAGTTGTTAGTATTAGATGTTAACATGTTGCTAAGCTAATAGAATAATGAAAAAAATGGTAAACATCATTAAACAGTAGCTACAAAAAAATGTCAGTACAAATAAAATAGTTCATTTTTATAGTGAACTATTTCAGTGGCAAAATCGTCTGGACTTGCAATGGCTTTCAATAGTTACATTCAAATTGTGAAATCAATTAACTTGACCCTGAGTTGATTTCAGTAGAGTTTGCTTTTAGTATCTTGTGAAGATAACAGTTTGGTACTCTAATAATCATTAAAATGAATGAATTAATAATAGTTCAGACAAATATTGGCTAAAACAGTCAGTTTTTACATGTGGCAAACTAATGTGTTTTCATTTTTTAAATGTAATAAATCTGTATTAATTTTGGATGGCGATTGATTTCAGTAAAGTTTGATGTTAGCATGTTGCTAAGCTAACAACTTCATACTGAGAATAAAAGAATTAAAAATAAAAATGTTATTGCTTCTATTAGTTTGCTGTTGGTTTGTTAAAATGTTACAGGCTCTTATTGGCATTTTTTATTAGTTGATTTCAATAGAATCTGATTTTAACAATTTTCTAAAACCTCAGTAGCATAAAAATACATAAACATTACGTAAAATAATTTACTTTTAATTACACAATATCAACGCTTTTGCGACTTTTCAAAAATTACATCTAAGTTTACAACCAGAATTTCTCTCACTTCACTATTTTGGAATTGTTTACTTCTATTGCTTTAGAATTTGGTGTAATCTTAAAAGTTAGCGTAACATTTCTGAAACAGTAAAGCATGGTACTAGCAATCCAGAGGAATTATATAAATGTATACCATGAATGCAACATAAGCTCTTTATAGAAGCATTCTCCAAATCTATAAATGTAAGTTAACTTTTGGAACTGCCTTCAGGAACACGTCCATATTGACTCACTCTATGAATCTTAGTGTACACAGTTGTGTGCAAACACTACAAAATGTACAAGTTTAATGCGTCAGACAAACTTTAAACAAATGAACTAAGCTCTGCACATGAAATTACACTAATGCGAGAGGCATGTAATGAATACAGATATTTCAGCAGCCAGAGACGGAGACAATCATGTGTTGGACGATGAAGAGGAGAGTGGATGCCAAGCACAGGGTACATGCCCCTGAGGTTACAGGCTGCTTGGAGAAGGTGTCAGGTACGCTCCTCTCTCTCTCTCACACACTCATACACACAGCACACCCGGATAACAAATCACTGCCGGAAGGAGGTCTGTGAAGCTCCTCGGCTTCCCTAATAACATTTAGGAGATGCTTAAGCTGGTAAATTAGCGAATCTGGACCGCAGAGATATTATTTATGCTTGTCTGCGGTGGAGAATAAGGAGGCTTGATGGGTAAATTGTGTTTAATTCTTGGAAGGGGCCGTTTTTCTGCACCACAGCATGATACGAGATTAATCCCTTGACAACCTTTGCGACGCACTTCAAATCTCTCGCAAATGTCAGCAATGCAGATTTGCAGTGGGAGCAATGCAGATGGAGGGAACACAAAGGCGGCCCATCCACACAAATGCAAAACAATCCGGTGTCATATGCATCATGCATGTATACATATATCGCCATGCATTGTACTTAGAGATGCAAAAAAGAAGACTTTTGGACCCAACTGTGCATCTTAAATATTCAAAATGAAGACAAAAGAGTCACTAAATTCTGTAATTTCCCTGCAGATGCTGCATGTTTGATTTGCTGGTTTCAGATCGAGGACGTCTCCATACTATGATTTTGTCTGCATTATTAAGATTCAGACACTTTAATTATGAAGACAAGGGCAAGGGTGAATCTCTGCCCTTGTCAGAAACAGTCTCGAACTGCTTTCCATTTGAAACAGGTTGTCAGCAACATGGAAATAATGTTATCCCGACACGGCGGGGGCGTTTCTTTGCTTACCCCTGTGTCTTTGGCAAAAGGGGATCCCCAGTGCGCAAGGGTCCTCTGTCACCCCTCCCTCGTGTGTATTCAGCCCCGCAAGCTATGGCACACAGGTTTTGTGTGTGTGTGTGTGTGTGTGTGTGTGTGTGTGAGTGTGAGTGAGAGAAAGAGACGCCTCTTGGTCTCAAGTCAAAGCCCAGAGCATCTGGATCACTTTCAGGGGACAGAATCTCCGCATGACCTGCGGAACCAGAGACATTCCAACTGTCAACACACATCCATCCTCTCCCCCCTTTCTCTCCATTAATTCTCTCATTCTCTCTTTCCCCCGCGTATGTTTTTCATCTCGAGCCGCTCCACAGCTGGGAGCTCTAGAGGGGAGCTGAACACAGACAGTAATTAGACTGTAAACACTTCCGGATATCAGAGGACTTTAAAGGGTCGAAAATCAACAAAACTAAGATTCCGAAACAAAAGACCACTGACTTCTGTTTGTTTTCTTTCTTTTCTTCGAAAGAAAGAAAGAAAATCCCATTAGAATGTGAAAGAGTTCAACTCCAACATAAACACATCCTCAAAACAAAGATGGTCTAATGTTGCATTGTAAATTGAGCGGCGGAAACTTTTTGCAGACATCTGACCACGGCAATCAAAACAAAATGACACGGCGGCTGTTTCCACGGAACAAGTAATATCTGATAATTACTGTTATTTGCAATATTTCAGACACACCAATTATGCTTGTCTAGAGAATTTTAATGTATTTCTACTTTCAAAAGAGCTGTGTATGCGAGACAGAAAGATTATTTTTAGAATTAAAAGTAATGGTAAGAGCAATTCTCATTTTAATTTCTTAATGTGTAGTTGACTTTTTTCAACATCAGTATTTTAGGTTACAATTTATACATATACATAAAGGGAAAAAATGAACAGTTCTTTTAACTTTAAAAAACATTTTGAATTATTTTTTAGCTTATTATTATATTTTTAAAGTTTTAATGGTACAACTATTTTAAAACTATGTTTAGAATAGGTTTACAATGAAGTATACACTAGGATTATTGACTTGAGAAATATGGCTGAAGCTAATAATTATTTTCATGTTAGGGCTGATAAGTAATAAATGGCTTATAATAACAATTCTATAATATTTTGTATAAATAAATGAATAAATAAATGAAAAACACTAAAACTACAATATATATTATACATATATAAATCCTACAAGTGAATTTAGGCATTATAACATTGTAAAGTACAGTAAGCAAAATGGAGATTCATTTTAAGATTTGCTAAAGAGTCAATTTAACTGTTATTAGTGTTTTTAAAGGTGAAAATTAATCTATCACTATGTGATATTTCATGTCGACCACCCCTAATACACATCTAATTTATGTTCTTTTATATATTTCCATTGTATTTTATGGGTTTATGGGACTGAAATCAATACAAACTGAAATTTCTCAACTTCAAGTGTCTGGTCTCTGCAAAGACAAACATGACATGATGTCTACACACCATCCTTTCTTCCATATAAGACCATTCAACATATTTCTCCTTTCCAAATTCTTCAAGTTGATTTCATGTGGCCTGTGATCTTTTATCAGAGCTGGAGTCTGGCTCGGCTCCTCGGATACATCTCTCAAATCACACGAATGCTCAGGATGTTCTCATCGGAATCCCATTTCTTGTCAAAACTCGGAAAAATAGCGGGTTTGACTTGTGTTTTTGGCTTCAAAGAGATTTCTTTGAAAACATCGTAATCCATAAGCCGAGGAAACATGCAGAAATACTCCATCCATGCGAGGATCTGCTCTCTCTGTCCATCAGCTTAAAAGTAAAACAGACTGTTCTCCTTTTCACGCTTTATTTACCAAATTCTCTTGAGATATCGAATCATATTTCAGACAAAACTAACATTCCCCATGTCTGTGTGTACTGTGGCGAACTCCCAGGCAGTCAGGCGCAGTTTACAGGCCTGTAGTTTGTGGTGAGCAGTGTCCCCCATGCTCTTATTAAAGGACTAACCGCAGGACTAACAGACACCGCAGGATGACCCCACATCTGTTCGTCAGGCCCGCTCTGTGCGAACAACGCTCAGCGCTCGACAATTACACAACCCTGGGATTTATCTGGCCACGGTTAAATCCCCGTCACTCAGAATACTGTGTGTGCTCAATGCACTGTAATCCCCGGACACTGGCGCAAATCCTGTCGATCTCGTGGTCTCTGATGTCTCATCTGACCCTTCTCATCTCACTCTATCCTACTATTCATGGCAAAGGCCACTAATGTGTCCCTCATGCAAATAACATTAGCTGGGCTGTAAAAACACCTACCCTTTCATCCCTGATGGAGTTATTCTCCATGCCAGATGCTCCAACTTTGAAAGAATCAGTCATAATTGAAGCAGAGACATGCAATGGTTTTAGATGTTCAAGCCAACATGAAATCAAAATTGATCCTATTTACTTTCTAATGCATGTTCCTGGATTTATTATGAATACTTCATTGGTGCATGTAGTTCTGGAAAAAAAAAATGCAACTTTGTAATCTTTAATTAAAATGTAGAAATGTACAACTATTTCAGCTGACTTAACTTAGTCCACATAGGCTATTGGATAATGTTAATCAGGTGCCAAATAGAATTCATTGAGCATCATTTTGCATTTGGTCTGGTTATATTCCAGCACCATTTTCAAAATCATCAGAACCGATAGATAAAAAAGTCTTGCCCTTAATTTTTTTGTTCCTCATTCAATGTTCTGTTTCACATTTAATTACACCATAGGCGTAAAATGGGTTTTGAACTGCAATTCACATTGACTTTACAAAAAATAAAAAGGTATTTTGGTCTGTCAAAGTTAATTAAATTTTTAGCACACTTGAATTTCATTGTATTACAGTTTAATTTTTCTGCTTTCTAAAGACTGGTTGGAAATTCTGAGATTTTTTATTTTATTTCAAATAAAGTGTTTGTACACTGAGAAATAAAAACCTGCATATAGTTTGGCTACAAATAATTTTGAATTAAAAAATATCTCAGCTGGTTTAAGATGAGATAAACTACTCGAGTAAGATTTGCTTAATTATTTAATATTTTCCAAATAATATTTAAATAATTTGCTTTGGCTTCAGTGCAAAGACTTTATAAAAGCTACCTAATTATAACTTTAGAAACAACATGCTGTTTTTGACACTACTGATGGATCTTAAAATACACATGAAAATATATAACTGCCTTTATGTTTCAGGAAAGGGGTTCCTCAAAAAAAAAAAAAAAAGAGGGTGGATTATCATATTTGGTGGTGGAGGTGGGGGGTGGGGGCATTCTAAAAATTAAAATTTTAGAGAAGTGTCAGGTCTGTGTTCAGAAAATGTACCATTATTAATAATAAGTTTTATAAAGCACATGAATCAAGATGCCTTTATTCAATAATAAGGCTTTGAGGCTGTAACACTTTCCTTCTGAGCGGGGCCACAGCGCATGAAGAAAAGTGAATATTAAACAAATTTCAGCAACAAAGTCAACAGCTGGCAATAGCGGTCACCGCACTGAGGGCATGAGCAATGCCGCCCCAGAACATGCCAGTGGGGCCTCTCTCATTCTGGCAAATCAAAAACAAATATTTGCCAGAAAAAAAAACTAACTCAAAAGTCTTCGAGCACAGGGCAAATGGCGACCAGGGCAAATTAAAGATGCGCTCCAGTGCACTGTCAGTGAAAGGGCAAAAACAAGTCTGAGAGGGGAAAGGAGGTGCTTTTCTAGAGTGACAATTTCACTTCCTGAAGAGGTCAGCAGTGGGCTTTTGGAGACAAGGGGGCATATGGAGGAACAGGACAGAGCTGCACTGTAACTAAAATTGTCTTTCTTAATCGATGGCCTTTCAAAATTAGCTGTGTAGTCTGACTAAATAAAACAAGAATTTATACAAATCAGTTCAGCAGATTTTTTTTTTTTTGGCTGAACAGTGTTTAACAGCACTTTAGCTTTCTGTGTAGATTTCATTATTTTGCCAGTAGGTGGCGATAAGTGACTGTCTTTATGCGCGAGTCACTGAATCACTCACTTAAAGATTAGTTCGAAACACGAAGGTCAACGGCGTCAAGCTGAGTAAGTAGCCTGCTCTTTTTGTAATGCAAATGTACATAATTTTGTGTATAGTGTGAGTGTATAGCAGAAGAATAGGCAGGTTTTGTGACCATAAACTGGCCTGTCAATTATCTTGTCACAGTCAACATCCTCATATTCACACTACACATTCAAGTTAATTTAATTTACATTAAAAAATGTCCTTCCATATTGAAAAGAAAAGAAGTATCACACTGATATACCTTTAGGGGGTCCTTCATGTGAAAGACTCTCCTCATGTTTTTGCATAATTCATAAATAAAAGGTAATGTCCAAGTGTGTCTTTAAAAAAGTTTGTTCCCCATGCCCATATTTGGTCCTTCCTGTTTTTATTATTAGTTCATTAGTCTCTGTCTGTGTTTGACTGTCCTCGTTTGATTCCCCTGTATTCTTAAGCCTTGGTTTTCACCGTGTCTGATGTCCGGTATTGTTCGTTTTACTCCCGTGCTCTATGTTTCCCTGTGTTTGTGCTTCATTAAAAGAAGGTTTGATTATGCTCCTTGACTCCTGCGTTCTCCTTGCACCAGCATAGATGTGACAGAATACCGGACCCACAAAAAAAAAGTGAGCGGCGCCCTTTCTCCCCGTGTTTTTGTTTTGTTTTTGAAAGTTTTTTTGTTTTCCCTGTTTTTTCTCCCCGCGGCATGGAAACCGCCGCTCAATTCGTCGCCCTAGCCTATCAAGATCTCCCCTTCTATGAGTACGCTGGGGAATTCTGCAAGCTCATGGCGACGGTCTCAATCGCCTGTTCTGGCTCGGGGCCAATTACCATCGCCCCATGGACAAGTGTCTTCCCTCTGGGAAGTGTCCGGGCCTGAGCCAGAACCAGCCTGCTGTACACTCAAACCCGCTGCCGTTCATGGCCAACGCAAGCCCGCCACCTTCCACGGCCAAGTCAAGCCCGCCGTTCGCGGGAAAGTCAAGCCCACTGCCATTCGCGGCCAATGCAAGCTGCCGGCAGTCCCTATGGCAAGACCACCGGTCGCGGCCCCCCCCCCCCAGGCCAGTGCCAGCCCCTCATGAGCACTATGCTGTGCCTGCGCCTCCTGAGTGCCCTCCAGAGCCCGCTCCTCGCAAGCACCCTCCAGAGCCCGCCTCTCCAGGGCCAGTCCCGTCCTTCCCTCCATCATCTCCTACGTCTCCACTAGTCCCGTCCAGCCCAGCGCTTCCAGAGTGCCCCCAAGAGTCCGTGCTTCCAGAGCGCCCCCAAGTGTCCCCCCAAACTCCATAGATTCCCCCTGGAAAATTTTTGGGGGTTGGGGGGGGGGGGGGGGGGCATATGCCATGGCCGCCCGACTCCCCTGACCCACCCTGGAGGCCTTCCTAAGCTCCTCTCTGTTCCTGACCTACACCGGCCTCCTTGCTCCAGCGTAGATGTGACACACAGTGATTATTAATTAATCACTCAAACACCTTTATCTTAACCACTCTACTGAACTGTGGGTCTTGAAAGTCTGCCATGTTTGTAGTTTTTTAACAAGTTTTATTGGTGTTTGTAGTCCTGAACAGAGTCCTCCTCCAAAAGGTAATGGATAGTGAGTAATATTATAACACTATAACAGACCAACCGGGTTTCTTTGGGATACTCATTTCAATGCTACGATTTGGGACACACACAAATTCTATAAAGCCCTGTTCACACCAAGTACGATAACGATAAAGATATAGTTATAAAAATCGTTCTCAATATTAAAGAATAGCAGAGTCGATATCGAAACGATATCGTTGGAATCACTTTCAGAATGATTTTTTTCCAGCTGATGAACGATACAAACACTGGCATCCAATCAGAATCCATCCTTCTGTAATGAGCGCAAGAATTTAAAGCAGCAGACAAGTGTGCGCTGAGAATTAACTGACGATATCGTTTGCTGGTGTGGATGCTAATATCGTTATCTTTATAGTTATCGTTCTTAGTGTGAACGGGCCTTAATTCTACATCTACTAATTTACTATTTAGGACATATAACATGTGAATTGGGACGCAATACATCTTGTGTTGATATGGTCCATGCAGGTTAAGTTTTACACAGAAGTTTTTGCATCCCACTCTGCTGTTTTCTAATGTTTTTCTATGTAAATATGCGCTAAACGGATGTGTTTGACCATTGCACTTACGTCTTTTTGGAGTGTCTTGCACATTACACTGCGTTTAACTTTTTAAAAACAAACCCTTTTTTCATTCCACTATCCTGCCTCTCAGGCTTTGTCCACACTAATATGCGGTGTTGGGCAAAGTCACTTTTAAAAATGCATTACAATATTGCGTTACTCCATAAAAAAGTAACTAATTGCGTTAATTAGTTACTTTTTATGGAAAGTAATGCATTGTTACTTTTGCGTTACTTTTTGTCACTTTGGATGGGCTTGCTTATTTATTTTTAATAACATATTTTTTTTTTATTTTAGGCGACTGTAGGGGCCCTTTCACATCAAGAGTGAAATTAATAAGCCTCAGGCTGAAGAAAATGCCTCGGCAATTACTCCCAATTTCACTCAACACGGGGACAGGAAAGGTGTCAGTAAATAAATAGGAAAACAAAGTAACTTAAGTTACTTATTTGAAAAAGTAACTCAGATATTTTCTTGTTGATTTTAAAGTAATGCGTTACTTTACTAGTTACTTGAAAAAACTTTATTACGTAACTGCTAATATGTATTAGTTTGAAAACACATCTTTTTCTCTCCATTTTGGCTTTCCGTTCACACTGAGAGTGCATTTTTGTCAAGGAAAACAGAGCTTATTGAAAATAAATTTGAAAACGCCATCTTAGCATTGCAGTGTCGACTGTTAATACGCTTTTGAAAACGATGATGCATGTTTAGTCATCATGTGACACACATTGTACCAATAGATATCTATGTTTACCGGTATTGTGCCTACTTTCACATTGTTGCTATAGATGTTACTTTGTACAGTCTTCATATTACAGTTTTGCAAAGATGACAGGAAATTTACTCACCACTGCTGTCCTGCATGCGCAGTTGCATTTTAGATCTAATATATATAATAGTGAGTGAGTGTGACCTGGACGCCAGTGAATTGTGAGATATATTAAATAAAATGATCCTGCCAGAAGAATTGCATGAAATCTGTTCCACCTGTATCATCACAATGAGCATTTTATGAGGTTTTACACATGCACACTAAGGCAAATTTAACGTTTTCCGATGTATCGGTGTGAATGAGAAAACTTTTGGAATACACTTGAAAAAGCTAGTGTGGACGGAGAGCATTTTAAAACAAAAATTCCACTTTCAAATGTATCCGAATTAATGTAGACGTAGCCTCACATTTTTCATTTCTCCACTTTTCTGTTTTTTTTTCTTAGTAAGCATGTGGTAGACGGACAACAGACTGTTGCACTCATGTCTCGCACTTATTAAAACCATATTAAAAGTGCTGCACTCAAGTTAAAAGTAGTTCAACTTTAAAAATGCATCTCTATACCTAGGTTTTGTCATTGCACTGCCATGCATCTCTTGTTTTTTAAATGCAAAAACACATTCCGTGTGAATCACCTCTTATCCAGTGACATGGTCGAATGATATCCAGGACTACAGCCTTGCTTTTAATCACACATTTGTTTATTCTGATAAGTGGCCGACTGCCCCCCCTCCTTTGTGCGTTAACATGCAGCGCTGCTCCCGTAAGCTTTTAGAGATTTGTTTATTTGTGTTGCGGCTCGTTTTGCAGCTTGCGAGTGACCCCACCCAGTTTTCACAAGAGCTCCTGACAGCAGGCCTGCTTAGCAGCTCCCCTCTCAATTAACATACTATTAGCATAATATTAGCATGTGTGGATTCGGGTGTTAATGGCTGGAGAAAAATGCTTCAAAAATCAATTTGATAAATTACAAATGGAGGCCAGAGGGTGCAAGCGGTCTCCTCACATACCGCTTAGTCAAGCTGTTCTCCGGATAAATCACAAACACAGTCAAACTGGCGGTACAAAATGTTAAGCGCTGTATCCAAAACTTTTAAAATTGCTGAAATTGCAGTGGTGTTTTGATCATATTTGTGTTTGTAATGATGCATGAATAAACAGAATCAACAACACAAAAGAGTTTTTCGTAACTCTGAGCTTATAGACTCACGTAGCCAAACATTTGACTTGCAGCATAAATTCTGGTCCCTAATGTGTGACTGTAATTGAACAATTATCTATACCAATTTTAATTTCACAGCAAAAACTAAAACTAATCTAACTAATATAAGTAAGAAGTTCTCAAGTTTATTGAAGACACAAAAAATCAGGAAAACAAGAACAAAGAAGCAAATTCCAAACAATGGGATTAGTACATATCATTTTTCAAGTACGGTCTACTTGTATAACAGAATCTGAAAAATCAAATGTAAAATCAAATGCTCAGCCGTCACTGTGTGAATTATATGCACTATAATTCTTACTAACTATACAAAGGTTAATGGTGCTGTATGTAATTTTATGACTGTACTAAAGCATAAAAATACCATAATATGTTTGCATATATTTAGGAAACATGGTAAGTTTACATACTTGTTTCTTCAAAAAACAATGCTACAGTCAGTTATTCTATGTTGAAAAGTGTGTTCTGTGTTGGAATGTCTGTTTTTGTTTTGTCTTGTTTTTGTTGTGATTCCACCCACTGCCAATTTACCCAGTAGTATCTCGACACACCGGGTTGCCAGCTGGTGAAAACACAGTGGATTGCAGCCATGAAAGCCAACATACGAACTGGGTCAGATTGCACATACAACCTAACCTAAACAGCCTCGGCTTCCACTCTATGACAAGTGGCATATTTAAACATGGATAAATCAACTCATCAACTTGTGGTGTAAGGCTTGTTGCCTTCAGTTGTCAGTTGCGCTCGTTCCTGTTGCATGTCCTCAATCTGGCAACCCGCATGAGCGTCGAGTCTGAGGAGGATTAGGTGGAAGAAACAATGCTCTCCAATATTTTGAATTTGGACTGCAGTTCCCATTTATTGCACCTTTAAGCACGGCCAAGCACCATGAGTGATTTTCTTTGTCAGCAGACGGTATATTAGATGGATATAACTGTAAGACCTAATGTACAGATCCAGTACATTGATACACATCATACTTGTTTAAATTCACTTAATCAGAATCAGAAAGAACTTTACTGCCAAGTAGGCTTGTGCATACAAGGAATTTGTTTTAGTGACATAAGCTTCCGGTTCACACAGACAATAAAAATAAGATGAGAATAAAAAATACACACATGTAAATATAAATAGACAAAAATTAAAAAGTAAATAAATTGTATGTACAGTTGTGCTATAGATGATAGAACAGAAGGAGATGCAGGGATGTGCTAGGATGGAGGTGGTAACAAATAAATATAAGGTTATTACACATTTTTATTGCATAATGTGGGGAATATTTAACTGTTCATAAAGTAGATTGCCTGGGGGAAGAAACTGTTCTTGTGCCTGGCTGTCCTGGTATTTGGGGCTCTGTAGCGCTGGCCAGATGGCAAAAGTTCAAAAAGGGGGTGACTTGGATCCAGAGTGATTTTCTGAGCCCTTTTCCTCACTCTGGATGTATACAGTTCTTGAAGGGTGGGCAGGGGGGGCACCGATAATCCGTTCAGCAGTCCGAACAGTTCTCTGTAGTCTTCTGATGTCTGATTTTGCAGCTGAACCAAACCAGACAGTTATTGATGTGCACAGAACAGACTCAGTGACAGCTGAGTAGAACTGTTTCAGCAGCTCCTGTGGTAGGTTAAACTTCCTCAGCTGGCAAAGGAAGTACAACCTCTGCTGGGCCTTTTTTTTTGTTTTTTTGTTTTTTTTCAATGGAGTCAATGTGAGTATCTCACTTCAGGTCCTGAGAGATGATGGATCCCATGCAGCCACAGTGCTGTC
Source organism: Acrossocheilus fasciatus (assembly GCA_036784905.1). Taxonomy (NCBI): domain Eukaryota; kingdom Metazoa; phylum Chordata; class Actinopteri; order Cypriniformes; family Cyprinidae; genus Acrossocheilus; species Acrossocheilus fasciatus. The sequence goes on from CM071941.1 coordinate 12,315,025, forward strand.
TATGATGGTGAGTGGGGAGAGTTAAGACCTGTGAATACCCACCAAGATGGGCATTTTGACATTTTTTTCAAAAAGCTGTAAAAATGTACTCAGTTTAGTACTTCTAGCTATCAGGAGACTTTCGATATTTGTGCATATGGTTTGGGTGTATGTGTTGTTGCAGAAAACAATATATTGACAGTCTGTAAGAGAGTACCGATATGAGATTGCTTGAATGTGTAAACACAACTTAATGTGTATGTGTTATAAGCTGTGCTATTACAGTTGTGTTAACTCAGACTGAGACTATCTGAAATAAGACCTGAGATAAGAACTGTCAAATGCACAAGAGAATGCAAGGCAGGCGGACGTCTCTCAAAGACAAAATAATATGATTTCATATGAATGAACATTGATGGGGGGTGGAGTAGGCCAGCTGTTGATGAAGTCACTGAATGAGAACAAACGTAATGTGTCGTCTGTAAGGGGAAATATGTGTCAGAGCTGATTGGACAGCAGCCTTAGGCTGTGCTGTTCCTCTCAATGCCATGCCTGTCTCTCACCTACTGCTAAACTGAAGCTAAACAGCAGAATAAACCATCTACAGCTGTGTTTGCAGGTCTAGCACATCCCCAGACCACACACACTGAATTCACTTTGAAGGGCCACAAGATGCGAAACATTGTCATACATTGTTCATAGAAAGATGCATTCTTATTATTATAAAAAAATATTTACACATACAAAAAATTAAATAAAAAAAAATCAGTCATGTCTGTAGCCTAATTAAAGCCTCACAGGGCATGTTATTCTCCTTAAAGGAACACTCCACTTTTTTTGGAAATAGGCTCATTCTCCAATTCCCCCAGAGTTAATAAGTTGAGTTTTACCGTTTTTGAATCCATTCAGCCGATCTGCAGGTCTGGCAATAGCACTTTTAGCATAGCTTAGCATAGATCATTGAATCCGATTAGACCAGTAGCATCGCGTTCAAAAATGACCAAAGAGTTTCGATATTTGTCCTATTTAAAACTTGACTCTTCTGTAGTTATATCGTGTACTAAGACCGGCGGAAAATGAAAAGTTGAAAATGAAAATTTTCTAGGCTGATACGATTAGGAACTACTCTCATTCCGGCGTAATAATCAAGGAACTTTGCTGCCGTAACATGGCCGCAGCAGGCGCAGTGATATTACGCAGCGCCTGAAAGTAGTCCCCAGCTATATTATAACTAGTAGTTACCTAGCTGGGGACTACTTTCAGGCGCTGCGTAATATCACTGCGCCTGTTGCGGCCATGTTTAGCTATGCTAAGCTATGCTAAAAGTGCTATCGCCAGACCCGCAGATCGGCTGAATGGATTTAAAAACGGTAAAACTCAACTTATTAACTCTGGGGGAGTTGGAGAATGAGCCTATTTCCAAAAAAGTGGAGTGTTCCTTTAAACTTTTTTTTTTCTTGTGTTCTGCAGAAAAAAGAAAGACATCCAGGTCTGGAATGAGTACATGATGAGAGAATTTTCAGTGAAATGTCACTTGAAACACTTTTGCTCACAGAATAAATGAATCAATGCTTACTGTGAATAGGCCATTAAGCTATTACTTTTACATGTTGCTTCATCCTTGTGTCAGTAAAAACTGTGCACTTATGTTGAAACTAAAAAAAGGGTAGGTCACACTGAGGTTTAAAATCTGATTATTTGACATGAAATACTTTTGTGAAGACGACGTCCTTAAGCACTTCGCTGAATCTTTTACAATTATGCATTATTCTTAGAAATGAAGCAATATTTGTACTTTTAAAAATTTGTGTCATAGCCAATGAAATGATCAAGGTGAAAAGAGAGAGAGAGAGAGAGAGAGAGAGCAGTTACAGAATCTAAAATACACACTTTTATACCTTGATTATCTACGCTACCATTCAACAGGTCAGTAAGAATTTAAAAAAAAGAAAGGATGCTTATTCAGTTGATAAAAAGTGATAGTGAAGACCTTCATAATGTCGAAAAAGATGGCTTTTTCATGAAAACTTACTATTCATCAAGAGTATCCCAAAAATATTGTGCGTCACAACTGTCATTTGTCATTTAGTTTATTTGTTTAGGTTTTTGTCATATTTCAGCGGCTGTATGAAGTTGTAAGTGTTGGGAGGTTTGGTGTGGTTTATATTTAGTGCTTAACCTGTTGTCTGACATTCGCTCTGGTGGCAGCCGGATGTATTTGGCCGCTGTGATGTTGAATGGCATGCGTGTTAAGGTTTTGCCTTTGTAGTGCAAGTGCAGATGCGTTTGGCTTCGGTCGCGCTAAGGTGTCGTGTGCGTACACATTTGTCTGTCATTGGTAATGTGTGTGTGATTGCGTGTGTGTTGGAGTTCTGAGTACCCTCTAATCCCCCCCTCTTCATGAATACATTAGCGGAGTGTCTTAAACTCAGCTTAGCTGGCGGCTCTGGAGGCACATCACATCCTATTACCTACTTTAAATCATTAATGTGACATCGTTTTCACTCAATCTCCAAACACCCACGCTTCAAATCTGCACATTTCACTGAGCTGTTGCAGAAGCTCTCTGGAACTCACACACACACACACACACACACACACACACACACACACACACACAGACATATGCATCACGCGCACAGACATGGTAACTGTAAAAATACATAAGCTAGCATGAGCTTACAAACATGTAAAAACAGTAAATACACACTCTGAATTATGCTAATTGCTTCCCTCAGTGGATGCTGTTGCCTCGTGAAAACATCTTGCCCCCCTTTTTTCCGTTCGGCACTCAGCAGAGACGGCGAAACAGACAGCAGGAAAGATAACTCAAGGAATCACATGTTTCTTTTCTGTACTTAGCCTCATACTGAGCAGAAATGCATACACACACACTCTTACAAAACACTCTATTCAGTATTAGCTACAGGCAAAAAATCTAATATTTACAGTGCCCTGAGCTACGCTACTTCACTTAAAGACTTAAAGACTCAATTTTCCAGCCCACTTTCCACTGCGTTTAAATGAAAATTTGGAGTACTTAACTCCCTCTCATACAAACACTCAAGACAGCAGCACAGACCCACCGGAAAGGAAACATTATAGGGCCAGAAAAGACAAGAGCACTGAACCCATCAGCTTTTACAAAAGCAACTGTCATATTTCATTACATAAAGCTTGTGATTTTCAAAAGATAACCTTACCTTCATCCATTGTTCTTTCTGTTGTTTCCATTCCACCATGTTTGTTGTGGTTAATTAGACCAACTTGTTTGATTGGATGTGATCTGATTGGTGGAAAAATTGGGTGCTCATGCTACAGAGTTAGGTGTGTCTTTTTAAGCAGCCTTGGTTTTGGGAGTATTTTATTTATTTTCTCCAGAGGCATTTCAGACATTTCAGACTAGAGTTGCAAGCCTTGAAACGAAGTCAAACACTCACGACATTGTAAGCCTTGATTTGAAACATTAGAAATTATTTGACAAAAGGACAAAAGCACACGACTGTCATTTTCATAAGGGACCTAAAACCATACACTATAAAAATGTGAAGCTTAGTATAAAAATGAGAAGTTTAGTATAAAAATGAAAGTTTATTAAAGTAAATATAAGGGAGAATTGATCATGCCATTCGCATTGCTTACTACCATTTCCATATTAACAGTAACTATTTTGTTAGACCCTGCCTAAGGATTGTGGTTAATGTAGTACTTCACTTTTTAATGAACAAACGCAGATACACTTGGTTAAGTTTTGGTCTTAAATTTTTGCAAAAAATATGTATTTTTTAGAAAATGAATGCGCTTTTTACTACCATAATCATGCTGTTATGCTCCTTTGAGGGCAGCACCAGAGCCTCGTTATTTTGACTGAAATCTAATCCAGACATACTCTGTGTGCACATAAAAGTGGTATTTTTATTGCTTTGGGTTCTTTAATTGTATGATAACACTGGGCAATTTTTTGATTTGTGGCACAAATATTATTTCTAATTGAAATGTGTGGTTTAGAAAGTCTGGTATGAAAGTTCAAACATCTTCGACCACCTACTTGAGGGGGAGTGATCGAGTCAAACCTTTAAGATTTGTTAACTATACTGTGTAATTCATGAACATTCTTCTACAAATATTTGTAACCTCAGCAGGTGTCCTACTGTCTGGCGTGACGTATGTAATTCCAGACACACACAATGACGTTCAGCACTGGGAATTCCCTTCGTTTGGCCTAAAAATGTTGCGATGTGTTGGCATGTAAGAGTAGACAGATAGTATTTAGTGTGCAGTGTGGTGCTTTTTGGCAGTTCTGGACTGCTAGAGTTTAATTATGGAGTTGCAGTAGGGCAGAAAAAGGAGCCACAGACACACAGTAGAGATACAGAACACGTTGCTGTTTTTATTTGAGCCTTGACTGGCAGTAATACTGAAAAACGTCAACTTAGAACAGATGGTGGTAACCCACGGCTTGCTTTTTTTTTTTTTCATTTTTTTTTTCCATAAGAGTACAGTAACTCTTGCTTTTATTGTGGCATGAATAACATCAATAAAAGAGAGAAAGAAATATACAACTTATATTACACTGTGTTATGAACAAAATATAAATCTATAACTCTATGCTATATTTACATAATTATCTTTCTCGATTTTCAAGTTGAGATGGTAAGATAAGTTTCTAAGTACTTTTTGTTTGATGTCATTTAACGTTGTTTTGAGCTCCACACATGACTTTGATTGTCTTATCAATTATTGTTCATAATACAGGCCATCATTATCAGAGTATGAGTTCTAAAGACCATGAAGTTACCTTGCTGACAGCTAATTAGTTGAGAGAACGTGACTTTGTATGTTCAACCAGCCAGCATACGTGCCCCTTTCGATTGATATGATTGTGGGAATTACTAAAAGTGAAAGCATGGTCACATCAGATGGCGATTGTGACTTTCGTTATCTGACCAGATGTGATTGTGATGCCACTACTGTGAGCTTGATTGACAGAGGGAGACAATGTGTGGAGCTAAAACAATTCTGGAGCTAAAAACATCTAATATGGCCATTCAGTGGAGCGTCACTGGAATCAGACAGTTTGATCAATTCAGAAAAGTCATGTCTTCTGATTAAAAGGGATGGTTTACCTGCCACCATCTCTCAAAAGCCGTTTCACTTTTAATCTTCTGTGAAGCACAAAAGATGTTTAACAGAATGCCCAAGTTGCTGTTTTACACTTAATGAGAGTAAATGGTGACCGCAGCGCTTCAGTCTGTTTCTCGTCATATGGCTTCAGAGGACTTCAGAATATAGCACAGCTGTTTGGACCTCTTTTATGAGGCTCCTAGTCCCCATCTACTCTTATTGTATGGAAGAGAGCAGCTTGGACCATCTGCTAAACGTCTCCATTGGTGTTCTACAGAAGAGAGTAAGTCATGTAGGCTTTGTCGATTTCATTTTTTTGGGTGAACTATCCTTTTAAGGGTTATGTGCTGTGCACTGTAACTGTACTCTAATTTGACAAAATAGGTAAACAAATGCATTTGTCTAAACCAGTGATGTTCCAACAAAACATAAGAGAGAGGATGACAAATATCAGTAAACAAGATCCACGCTCTTTCTGTTCAATAACAATTGGGGTATAATATAGCTGTCTTCTTTATCTTCAGTAAAAGAAAAAGAGAATTAACAGATAGGAAACTTCACATTATACATAAACCATTACAAATAAAAATATCATGTTCTTCTTATGTTTGTCTCAGAGTGTCCAGAGTCCTAGTGCTTTAAGAAATGTGTTTGGAGTTCATGAACGATGCACGGAGGAGAAAAAGAAAATGAAAAAAAGAGAAATGTCTCTTTTCCTTCATATCAGCAGTTCACCGTGACCACTTTCTCAGAGATATATCAGCGTCAGAACAGGATTAATTCAACAAAAAAACAAGAACAAATAAAATAAAATAAAAAAGGAGAACAAAAAACAGAATATTGAACATAATAATTAGATCTAAATACCTACCCAGCTAAATATAATGCTTCATCAAGCGCAGTTTCCATACGATCATAAAAAAAATCCAACTGGAGGAAAATAATAAATTATACTGTACATAACTTACTAAACTTAGGAAATGCTGCCTATTCTTATAATTATTGTTAATAATATTATTACACTAGAGGCAGTTTTAATGAAAATAAAATACAGTATTTGCAAATACAAACTAAAACATTAACATGCAGAGTCTGAAACGGCTCCTCCCAACCTCGACAGCAGAGTGACGTTGACATGGAGGCAAAACACAAATACAAACAACAGACGGGACTGGACCTCATCGAACCAAATAAACTAGACAAAGACGAACACGCAAAATGCGATTGGTCATCACTTTGCTAGCACTACAGGCATCAGAGTACCTTTAACATTTATCGTCAGAAAAAATCTCAAGTAGGCCAGAGAATTCGAATATGTGTGCATTCCAAATAATATAATTTGATATGTGTTGTGAGTGGACGGCCTTTGGGTTGATGTAAAGGGGAAAAAAACACAGATATTAATGACTGGAGCCTGGCTGCTGTTCACCTAACAGCTTGTGTGTCTCTCTCATCCAGCTGCCCCCTTATGCCCACACCAGGCCAGGGAGAGGCTGGCAGAGTAGTTACAGTTAGGGCAGCCGTCAATCAAACGCCATCGACGTGCCAACAGCAGCCACACAGGTGCAGTAAGATGGAGTGGGTCAGTCAGAGCCACACAGAGAGCGGATGACTGATGGCACGGCTCGGAGACTCCTCTGCGCTGATAAACTGAGTGATAGATGGAAAAGTGTGGGAAATAAAGAGGAGAGAGAGACAGAACACAAACCCCTGCGGAGGAGTAGAGATGTGAGATATATTAAGGGGCGCTGATTGAAACGCACACTCGTGCTTGTCTTGTACGGAGATCCCTGGTTTCTCTCAGAGCTGTCCTTTGAAAACAAAGTGCTGAGCACCGGGGCTTGTGGGAACTCTATTCTCCTCCTTCAATACGCCATTCAAGCACAGACTCTCCTCTAGAGAGCTTTTCTCTCTGCGTCTCCTCTTTTCCTTTCAGAATGAGGTGCAATGTTCCCTGCACCCAGTGATGACAGAAACGGCTTGTTCAGGGAGACAATGAGAATGACGGGAAAAATTAAAGGAAATGATCAAACGAACGATTGGACAAAAAAATTTAAATAAAAAGAATGATAAATTATTAAAACGTTTGGCTTCCTTCCGCACAGATCTGGCTGCTAGCATGAATCGTACGTATTGAATATTAATGTTTTTTCCTTTTGTAAATGTTCACATGACCAGCACATCAACCGTCTACATGTAATAAAAATTAACTTAAAACCTAGCGAAACGCGCATTCATCCACACACACACACACACACACACAAACATAAAGAAATGTGCACGCGTACAATAATTCTGCTCGAGGCTTCACTCTCCACGATAACCATCGCCATGTCAGCTGTTCACCAAACACAAAGTTTGTGCTATCTCGTAAAGTTTGTCTCCACACCTGAGAGAGACGTCAACATCCAAAGCTCCCACAGAAGAGGAGGAGAAAGGAACAGTAAAAGCGTGTCAAGAGGAAAAGATGCGAGGAAGGAGGGATTGTCTGTCATCCAGCGATGTCCGAACTCCTGAGTGAAGGGATGCAAATCCTCCCTTCCATCCTTTCGTCCAACAGAAAAGACATCTTTGAGTGAGAGGACATGGGCGTGAGGATGATAGAAAGAGATTCAGCTAATAGCACGCCGAAGGAAAAAAAAAAAAAAAAGGAAATGTTTGTCATTTTACTCCTGTCAGGTGCTTTACGGTGAAGAGGAAAATAAATGTCTTTTTTCTCTATTAAAACTGTAGCACAAAAACAACAAAATCACATTCACAAGCCACTTGTTGGCACTGTGTACCTGAGTGAGAATATTATAGAACCAAGAAAAAAAGCTGTTTAAAAGTGTCTCTTTAGAAACAAACAGGTCCACCGTTTTAAAGTGTCTAAGACGGGTCGACTGACAGGTCCTTAGTAATAAATGTCTCGATAACAAATCGGTTAAGGGTCATTTTTCCTATGTCGTCATAGCTTACTTGTGATTCGATATGAACTTGCCGTGGTACGTTCGCTCAGCGGGAGTCAAGGCAAGTGTTATACTTCCTTTACAAGACCCTCCTTTCCATGTAACAGTCACTTTGATTGACAGGTCCTGTGCTTTGCTGTGGATATCGGGCTTGGCTCTGGAGGAGTCCTGATTGGACGGTGTATGGGGGCGGAATGAAGTTTGCTTGCGTGAGATGCCAGGTGACTGGTGAGATGGCTGTGATCGGCAGGTTTACTGAGTGATGTGATTCTCGCTGTCGCTGCCATAGTCCCCGTCGTCGTCTTCGTAGTCGAAGTCATCGTAGGCGTCACCGTTGCCGTCGTCCATTCGGAGCTCCTCCTCCTTAACGCGAGGCTTCTCCCCCTTGTGTGTGAGGTAAGAGGGCTGGCTGGTGGGTGGGACTGGTTCGGGGCTACTAGACATGCTTGAGTGCTCAGAGGGCATCTGTGGAGAGGGCATTCCTGCCATAGAGAGCGCGCCTGGGTACACAACGCCCGCTGAGGACAAGGGCAACTGGGCCTGCTGCCTGTTGTACAACAAACACGCAATCTGTTAGCAGAGCCTGGATGAAAACATTCTTCAGATTGTTGTTTCCTAAAAGTGTACACTTTACAAACAGGCAACTTGGGTTGCTAGTCAAATGATTGGTACTGTATATATATATTACTTGAATACAGCTTTGTGTTAAGAATGCTGAAAGTCAACCTGAAATGGCATTCATAACCCATTTTACTTGCATAATGTGGCATATTACTAAGTGAAACTGGATATTTAAAAAAAAACAAAAAAATGAAAAAGAGAAAGGTTGAAAAATCAGAGGGCTTGTTGATGTCACCCAAAAGGAGAGATGTTTCAAAGGCACAGCAAATTATTCCTTTATGAATGCACTAATTGATCTTTCACAGTAAGAAAAGGAATGTGTATTATAAAATTCAACAGGGTCAATCTGATGTTGACTTTAAAAGAATACATTACTGGAAGGTGTTATATAATGAAACGTACCCTACGGTGAAGTACTGGCGCATTTCCTGTCTGCGGTTGCGCATGATGGCCTTATATTCACCAATGCGCAATTTTTTTCCATCCACTAGGCAGGTGCGCTTGGGCCGTGGTTTGTATTTGTAGTCTGGGTATTTTTCTAGGTGCTGCTTACTAAGACGGGCCTGTTCTTCATAGTATGGCTGCTTTTCCAGGTTGGTCATGCCCTTCCAACGAGAACCTGCAAGAACAACAAGGTGTTGAGCGAACAAACACACTTGCGATTCAGACAGAATGACAGGGATAGCAGCTACAGCCAAAAACATTTAGGAAAAATGCGGCAGATCAGGGTCAGATGAACTCAAACCCAGACTAATACAGGGCTTCTTTAAGACAGATTAGACGACTAATCATTCAGGCAGCCCAGTCACTATTCGATTTTTAAAATATGCAATTTTGCACACTCTCAATGCTCAGTACGGCTTTTAACTGCCTATCGTTAGCCTCAGAACTGGCACTTTGCACTAAGAGAGGGTTTTTGTTTGGTCTAATGAGTACCTTTGAGTGGAGCTGATGTCAAACAGAGAAGAATAGAGTGTGCTCTCTGCCCTCCAAAACACACACACACACACACACACACTGGTGACGTGCAACATTATTCCAGGTGACAGTGGGTTAAGTGGGCCACTAACACACTCCATCTAATTATCAGAGCTCAACAGGCGTACCTGTGGCCCGTGTCTCTTATTTCTCATTAGCAGAGATGTGTGAACACACACACACACACACACACACACACACACACACACACACACACACACACACACAACTGTGTACACACGCCACAGTCCCAGAAACTCTAGCAAATGTGTGTTCAGGGTGTTACGTGTGTGTATATGTGAGTCTGTGTTGAATTTACACAGTCCTACTGTATGTTTAATGGGAAAAAGCTGTCACCACTGGCCCTGACATGCACCCAGCACTGGAAAGGGGAAACTCCTTCTGTTAACAATTGAGAGAGCGGGGCCTTATTAAAACCAGATTTTCCAGCGTTATAAAACGCTTAGGAGCTCTTTAAAATGTCAAACACAATCCCAGAGGTCTGGAGAAAATGTCAGACAGACTGGAGAGCTGGTTTAATGCATAATGAATTATATCATCATTGTTGGAGTCGGCCCTCTAGAGCGATTCATTAGGCTGTGGTTACACAATGCAGTGCGGGAGAGGGCTGTGTGTGTGTGTGTGTGTGTGTTGGGGAGGAAGAACAGAGGGGATTCTCTGTGGCTGGCTGCATAGTTCTTCCCGAAGGAGCCAGCCTTTAAGCCCCGCCCATATTTAATGTACCCACAAATCTCAGCCAATTAGGGAATACAGTGTGTGGCGAATCAAAGCCGGATGGAATATAAATCGATCAAAAGCCTTGAGTCAAAAACTGCACAGCTGGAAACAAGAGACGACGCTAGTAAACCTGAAGTGGTTAGATAAGTGGATGGAGAGATTTACTAGCACTGCCTCTGACTAATCTCTCTCTCTCACCGAGAATCTTGCTGATGTTTGAGTTATGCATGTCAGGGAAGGCCTGAAGGATCTTCCTCCTCTCGTCTTTAGCCCAGACCATAAAGGCGTTCATGGGCCGCTTGATGTGCGGTTCGCTGCTGCCACGTCCTCGAGCCTCCCTGAAGATCCGTGAGTCTGACACACTCGGGCTTCCTGGAGAAGAAAAGCAGGGAGTCACTGTTAGTGTGGGGATACACATATGTACAGTACACATCAAATAAGATGGAAATGTAGGGTTGGATGTCATTTTATCCACTGAGAATCCATTGGATCATGAAAAATGGAATGGAGCAAGATTAAAAGCGAGTAGGCAGTCGAAATTGACGACAATAGAACTACAATGAAGATTTTGGGGAAACAAATAGGGTCCATGGTCATTGGTTAACCTTAATGTATGTTTAAAGTCTTTCAAATATTTTCTTCCATATTATGACATACATCTGAGAAAAACAGATTATCAAAGGGAAAAAAAATGTCAAAAAACTGGGTCCTGGTTTCATCCACTGGTTATGGTGTGAGCTTGCAGTTGACTAAGAAAAGGGCTGGTGTTTAAGGACATTAAATGATTGGAGAAATATTTTTTAAGTTAAAAGTTACAGGGTCAAAAAAATAAATAATAAAACATGCATGGATCAATAAAAAGAAAATAAATAGGCATTTTTATTTTGTTTGACTTTAAACTGAACTTTTTGATTACACAAAATCAATTGAGAGATGAATTTATGATGGGCCGTAAAAGAGTATCTTACCATCTGAATCGCCACTGATGCCAAAGTCCATCATTGCGTGAGTGAACTTGCTCTCTTCAGACTGTTTTAACTGTTGGCTCAGGCTTTCAAGAGCGGCTTTGTCCTGTACACACAACATACAACCAATCCAGTTAGATTCATAATCCACAAATCAACAGATTCATTAGCATAAGCACCAATGAACTGACAAATCAAATGCATATAAAAAGACTCAGAAGAAAACGAAAATGAATGAAAACGTGAGTTAATGTTTATCCATCAAGTCGAGTAGCCTGAATGCCACCTGCAATCTATTTACATTTATTCTTTCCCTCTCTTACTCACTCGATCTCTGTCTCTCTCGCTTAGCCCTAAGGTCAATGCATTAGAGAGCGTGAGCGCTCCGGAGATGAGAGCGGGGCTGGACCGCACAGCCTCCTGGGTATTTATTACACCCAATAAAAAGAGATTTACTATGCATTTACATGGCTAATGTAGCTGGGCCGCATATTTCAACACAACACCCCCTGCTCTCTCTAAACATGCACACCCCCCGTCACCCCCCCGGAGCTGCATCTGGGGCTTAATTAGTCAATTAGACTCCATCCTGAATCCACGCTACATTTAAAACACACTCGCAGACAGAGTCCTCACCATTAGAGAGTGACCCGGGCCTTCTGCGACTCTGTAATGAAATGCATTACACCATTTCGCAGCCATCGAGATTTAATTGTTCAGACTGAGTTAGTGAGTGGGGTTTAAATGAATGTGTAATGGAGAGAGAATCTCTCCCCGGAGAGACAAAGAGAAAGAGAGAGAGAAATGGAGAGATGATCAGGTTTGATAATGTGACAACATGAAAACTTAGGCTTTATTCAGTAGAAGGTCTGTAATATGTGGCGAAAGCTATCAGTTGATACTCCTGTTCATCTCAATCGCAAGTATATTTACTACTTTTATGAGCCCTCATAAAAAACAGTCACTGCAAAACATTTACTTACTCAAATGATCAGCTAATTTTGAATAAGCATTAATGAAGAAAGATGCTTTTAAGCAGGTGTAGTTGCAACATGTACCAGCAGAGGCTAACTGGGTCAGGCTAACCAGCTAAACCTTGTTTGGATTGACACTAAAACTCCTTCATCTCATAGACGATTGGCCTTGTTCATCTCCCACAATCCATTTAGCTTAGTGTGACACAAAAGGGTTTAGGAACAGGGCTTGGTTTGCCCGCACAATGTGTTCATGGGGAACAAGTTCAAAGCGCGCAGCACACTCTTTCTAAGAGAGTCGAGGTTAAAATGGAGAGGGACAGTAATTGACTAAAATAAGGAGATAATGGACTGAAGAGGAAAAACAAACATTAGATGGGTGGGCTGATGTGGACCTCAGTCACGTAGGAGGTAAAGTCAAGAAACAATATGAAAGTAAAAATATGAATGGGGGAAAAAATAGTGAAAGAACAAATGTGCCACTTTGCCATTTGAAGCCATCTATATGCTACAGTTCTCCTAAAAGTTGAAAAAGTACTCATTTTTAGCAGAAATGCACATTTAAAAATTAAGAAAATGGACAAAAATACACGTGACTCATCCTGCACTACAGAGTTTTGTCCAGTCAAAAATCAGGCTCTCTAGAATTATCATGCATCACTCTAAACCCCCATTGCTAAGACTAATAAGTAGCAAATCATGGGTCATAGCTGTGATATAACAAAATCCTAAAGTCTATTTTTTTTCATTAAGTCATTTAATGTATTAAAACTTCCTGTTTCAACCTGAAATATGGCAAATACAGGAGAAAAATCATCCACTTTATGTAAGACAGGGATCATTGAAAACTCTCTTCAGGTGTTTGTGGCCTCATATTTACCGCAGCTAATCTGCCCTTTTTTCAGCATTCGGATGTGTGGCCTTAATCAAAAATAACACCTCTGTACTCTAAATGTGTGCAAAAGTGCAGCACGGAGGGCGGTGTGTGTAAGGGCATAAAGCTGTGGTCAGGGTAAAGTGCAGCTGATCTGTTGTAAATCATAATAAGGATAGAGTGCTTGGGAGATGTGGATTATTCCTAATGCACCTTCATTAACCTAGTAGCAATCAGCACAGCCACTAAGCCTGGTCGAGAGAAGAAAAACCCCCACCAACGTGTGCGTGTGCTAAACTGAAGCAAAGATCAACGTACCCATAAACATGCTTTTGTTAAGCATTTACCTACTGTGTATTTGCAGATGTTGATATGAGTTTACACACAAAGGTTTATGAAATAAACCAAATCTCTGTGCGGCAGAGAAGATCAGGAAGCAAGGACACCTGTGTATATACAAGCGCCTTCCTCTGCTGATGTGCACAATCACGCCATTAGAGATGGACGAGGCAAAATTGTCCATAATTTAATGCTTGTTTACTGACACACTCGGCTTTTTTAAAGCATTTGTATGCAAATTCCTCAGAAAGCGAGTGTGTTTTATTATCTGTGGTCGAAGGCGTTTCCTGTGCTGTGGCTCGTGGACCAGCTGACTCCAAGTGTGTTTAGCAAACAAGCCCAATTTAGCCGCACAGCCGAGGAGTCACTCCAGTCACTTCACATTAGCGTCAGCTACGCCATTAAAATTAGCATCCCGTTCACTGCGCCCTGCCTGCCCTCAGCCTGCCTCCCAGACACGACCATCGTGTACAACAAAAGAGCTTTCAGATCTTAGTCACCTCCACTGCTCCTCTTCACAAGAACAGCTTTGGGAAATCGCTTTGTTCAGAGATAAACACGTTCTGTTGTAATTAACGCTTCTGTTTGTGTTGTTTCGGCTGTTTTAAACCTCACTTCATTAGTGAAGAGCAGGATGGGATCTGCAGACTTTTTTCTTTCACAATTGAAAGAATGTGAGTACCTGAGTGAGTAGGTAAAAGCAAGACCAGAGTTTATCGTACCTTCTCTGAGCGACCGTTGTTGAGGCTCAGGCTGTTGACTGCCGCTACTTTGGCGTCCAGAACCTGCTGTTCTCTCTTTAGCTGCTCCTTCATCTGTCGGGCCTCCTGGAAAGCTTTGGTCACTGCCTCATGGTCGTTCAGGTAGCCGCCGGAGGTGATGGACGACAGCAGGTCTGAAAGCATGACAAGTATGAGTGAGACAGAGCACAGGCATAAGACAAGAGACTGTAAGACAGCAGATAAGTAAAGCACATAAATGTGTCTTGATGTAAAGCAGTCATTTTCAAATCACCAATTTTGCATATTGTTGCGACACATTTTGCAATGCATTGTGACAAGTGCCTTTGTGGTTGCCTTCTCGGTGAAGGAGGCTGTATAATTATATATGCCTACCTTTTGCCTAAAAATGTTGCCTCTGAAACAGAGCAATACTTTCACACAAATAAAAGATAAGAGATCCAGTTGAAAACAGATGCTGACGCCTGATGAAAATCTTCCAAATCTACATTTTTTACATTGAGAGATTTGCTAAAATGTGAAATTTGTCTTATATCCCACATATATAAATGCAGTCTCTCTCTCTTTCTCTCTGTCTGCCATTCCGTAAGCTTTTATTCAGACCAAAGCTCATGGAAATCTTAAAAGAAAAAAAGAGAGGAGATTACTTATATTAAAGCCATAAGCGGCCTAATTTGGCCCATTCCGCAACATCTGCCTCCGAGCATATCAAAGATGTTTCCAAGCATCTTTTCATGGCTATTATTTGTATTATTCTCAGCAGCTTAACCGCCCAAGCCGTTAGCCGCATCTGTTGGCTAGTGTATGTGTGTGGTGGAGCATTATCTTGCCAGGATAGATCTAACAAAGACCTATGCTAGATTATGAGTCTTTATCTGCCCTAATCCGGTCGCTAATGCTGGATAGGATGGATTAAATGCTTTCATTTGAAATGACAGAGTAGGGAACTCTTTTAAAAGTCATATCTCAGGAATCTGCTAAAGTGGCCACAGGTCGCAGGGTGTGAGAGTCAGCACACTTCCTGACAGTCGATTTAATAGGGGGTAAAAAAAACGTCTGGAGTGTTAATTGAGAGCACTGACCCCACTAAAGAGAGATGGTTCTTACATTTAAAATGACTTGTTTAAAGAAGAGATGACTATCAGCCTAATAACACAAAACATAAACAGTATATCACTTTTAACATTACAGTGACCTGAAGAGTGAAACTTTCTTTTTGGCTTCTGAGGAAAAAGTAAGGGAGAGTGATTGCCTTAGAGGACACAGTCCTTGACAGTCCCTGTTGTGTTTCTGTGGTGACAGTGACACAAAAAGAAAGGGACGCATGGGGTCGGGCATGCTGGAAAGTCTCAGGACAGATGTCACTTAGCAAGGTCAAACAGATAAGAGAGGTGGAGAACAAGGATGATGGAAAGATGAGGAAATTGCACAAAAAAGGGCGTTCAAAGGGATCTGTCAAGTTGAAATATAAATATACATCCCGATAAACACACACACCTACAAACAACATTTTATGTGGGGCTTTGAATACGTCTTTGATATCACAATACTTCCTGACCCCTTAAAGATGTGCTCCAGATGGAATAATCATGGGACATACGGCACTTTCAAATTTAATGATCTAAAAGAACCGCTCGCCACGTCATGTTCTAAAGGATTCCAGTGAAAACTTTACTTCCTAATCCATTTTTTCAGAACAAAAAACATCTGGGCGGCAAATCCACTAATCTGCTATTAAATCCCAGGATTTGTTGAAAAACACTGCGATTACAGGGAAGAAGTCTGAAATGGCTAACTGTTGTGAGTAGGGGAGGCACGGGGAGGGAAGAATATTGCTTTATTGTGTTATTAATGTATGTTGTTTGTGCTGTGGGTGGTAACAGAGTTGTATAAGAGGCTTGTCTAATCTCAGCGCCTGTCAGGAAGGCTTGTGTTGCTCTATTCAGCACCTCTAAACAACAGAAATAAACGCCGCTAAACCTTCCCATCCGCTGTCTCGCTCTCTTTCGCTTCCAAACACAGCTGCTTAACAAGCTCTCCCCCACCATTTAGACTAATAAATGTTTGACAATGTGCCCTTCAGGCAAAATTAAATTCTACAAACCTAAAAATGTAACATCAATTACCGTCTCATACAAGAGTCTGTGCCAGCAGAAAAACATATCCAGGGAGTAGGAAATGCTCTTGAGAGATACATTCAGGGCAATATGTAATAACATTAAGCAGGTTATGCTGCGATTTGTGAGTGTTTATTGAATTGCAATGAACTGTGGAGGTGTGGGTACCTATGGAGCTGAGTCTGGACGGCGGTCCTCCGATGCTGGAGGGGGCGCTGTGCTTCAGAGACCCGGGGCCCAGCTTCAGGGCAGGGACCTGTGGGGAAGCGGGGGAGGTGGGTGACTTGCTCTCGGATGCCTTAGGCTTGGACGACAGATTCAAGGGCTGAGCGCCCTCGTCCTGCAAAACAGCAACACGTTTGGCCTGGTGTGATTTTTCTCCTCAGAGACTTGGGACCCAATCAAATCTCCCAGCAGGGGTCAAATCAGCTGACCGCACGCCAAAATGTAGGTTTTCAGCAGATGCGGCCAGACCACAAGGAAATGTAAGATTAACTGCGGTTACGGAGGCCAGTTGAAAAACTTGCCAATATTGGATTGACGTTGCGCAATGCCATGGCGCAATAAACATGCAGCACACCCATGCTCAATCAAACAAGAGAACAGGGACAAAGCGAGCATACCATGTAAAGAAACATGCTTAAGTGAGAAGATTCACACACATTTACCAAACATGTTGCGCATTGAGAAGAAAAAAACATACAAGCATACACACAAACACTGAATAACCAAGTATTCATAAATATAAGCACAAATGATTATTTGATGCACGCATTCCAGCTTCAGATGTTCACAGATGTCAATTAGACTCAATTACATAATAAACAAACAACACTGTCTCTGTGCCTCCAGGTTACCAGTGGTGGACTCTATCCATACGTGTAACTGACTAGTACCCAGATATCAACCCTGCTGACATAGTAATCACATCAGAGAAGGCACCATAGAGCCAATTAGATCTCAGAACGGCAGATGCTGCCCTGTGCACATCATTAGAACACTGCAATGAAGGCTTAAACCTGTCTTTATTGCCATCAAGACCTTTCTGTCCTCACTATTGTTCTTAACAGCTTCACAGCTCCATATCGAAACCACATCAGACCTTAGACCTCCAGGGTCTAATGACCTCACCAGCCCTCGCTCAAGCCACAGCTGTCAATCATCTTTGTCTGGCAGAGTGAGTCTTAGGTCGCCAGTATGCTCCCACTGTGGTGGGGTCTTATATGTTCTAACATGGGGAGTGCAGCATCTGTACCAACACCTGTTTCTAGAGCCTTTCCGTCTGTCATGAATGGCCAGAAACACAAAAGTATTTGAAGCAGCCACAGAGGACAACCACATCTCACAAAACTACAGTGTCTCCTCGTCTTGCCTCTGCAGTAGTACGGGCAGACATTCGCTCTCTTTAAGAGGCTGTAGGCAGCAAAGCATCATGCTAGGTTTTGGAACAGGGCTTCTGAGGTCTGGAGAGCTTGATTAAGACCTTTCCCTCACTGTGATGGGCCATAACAGGATTGTCCTCATTAGCGCTGTTCTCAATGGAAAGGGAACCAGTGGGATGTGGACTCCATCATAAGGGAGACACACAAAAGACCCTACTCAATGAGAACACTAAGACGCGATTGAGGAGAATACTGTATCATGACCCATATTGTGTCGGGTGTGTAGCGAGGCTGTATTGAAGAGGAAAACTGAATATTTATGACAGATAATGCCTGCCTCCCGCCCCGATGGTGGATTGTTCTTCGAGAAGCAAATCCTTGGGTGGGATGTTAGCCAAAGAGAATGTAGCTGGTGAGAGGAGAACTAATGAAGACTGGCAAAGCCGTGTGAGAGGAGGAAGGCTAGCTTTAAGATCCGTCATACATTTTACAGGAGGAGACAACTCAAATACAAAATAAATAAGCTTAAATCTCATATAAAATGAGATATAAGTCACTTAGAAATCCAAAACCTAAAAAACCCCCGTAGGAATGAACAATAACATATCGGTGCCAATAGCCTCGTGGTTAGTGTGTTGACATAACAGCGCTACTGCGCTCAAGGCGACCTGAGTTCGATTCCCGTCTCGAGGTCCTTTGCCGATCGCGCTCCCCCCTCTCCTCCCAGTGCTTTCCTGTCATCGCTTACTGTCCCATCTCAATAAAAAGCCCATAAAAATGACTTAAAAAAGGAAACTACCAATTGTCAATACTTGAAGTGATCGGTGTGTCGCGGCAGCTTGAGGTTTTTAACACTGGAAGTGTCAAAGCTCAGAATGCTGACCATATATAGCAATTTCCAGAGAAATCCTAAAGCCAACTGAGCCTAAGTGAAGGAATGAGGGTGTGAGGGTTCGCATGTGTGAATCCGAGTAGGTCACCAAGTGAAAAACGTGATATAGCGACTCTGTGATGCACCTGAGTTGTGAGGCTTCCCCCAGGGTAAAGCACTTAAGCTTTGTACGCCTCAGTCCAACCAGCTGTCTGACACATGGCACACGTCTTAAAATGAGAGAGTGGCAACTACCCCAGGGCAGCAAGCCTGAAATATACATGCTTGCCCCTTCATGATGGAAAAAGCTTGAGAGAACAAACAAGAGAGTCGTGATTGAGGAAAAATTTGGAGAGGGAAACGGGAGGTTTGACTCCACTTTGAGATACTTGACAGGGAATATGAGAGAGACAGAAAAATATATTTAAGGAAAAGGTCATTTTCTCATGGCTCAGTAGCTGCGGAGGCCTAGCAGGTGCAGGCGGCACTGCCAATTATCTGTATTATCCCTATCCTTCTTCGTTCTCTCCATTTATTTGGTCATGTGACAACAAAGGACCAAATGTTTGAGGAAACCAGCCTTCATTAGCCTTTGACACAGTGAGCTGCATGGGGCCAGGCCCAATCGATGGGGACCGCCAAAGCTTTGCTCTGAGATTGACAGACGGAAACATATCCTGAACTCTTCCTCTATGCAACAGGCATGTGGTTGAGCTCCAGGTCTGTTCTCTTCTCTGTCCAAACAAGCATCGGGCTCAGCCGAGGCTCAAGGCCGGAGAGGGAGTGGGCAACAGGCCTTCACACATGTTTATCCAGCCCTGGCCGCCCCACGGTCCAGCTATTGTACTGCTGAGCGGGACAGAATGGGCTTGCAGGGGTGTCCGGGCGTCTAGAATGACCAGCCCAGCAGGCGGGAAGAGAGGCCAGACAGGCTGCTTTTATTTCTGCCCTGCCTGATATTCATGGAGCTTTATTCCGCTCAGATAGCTCTGGCCTCCTGCTGCCACACTGGCCGAAGGGAACGATACCTGCTCAGAGCCTTATACACTATCGGAAAAAGCACAACACAGTGGTGGTAGCTAGACTTCGGGTTCGAGGACCGAGGACCTTCAGAAGCTGCCATAACAATGCACTTGAAATGGAACAATGCAATGAGGCACGGAGAATTGAGGGCATAGTGCCAGCTTGCACAAGTTATGGGTAATCAACCAAAAAAAACATCAAAACCAGTACATACAAAGACTATTAGCTCTGGATGGTAAATGTAAGCAGTTGTTCCAGCCTAATACGCATCCACAAACACATACCTTGGGCTTTGGTGGTGGGGTGCTTCTGTTTTTCTCGCTCTGGCCGCTGGTGGGCGAGAGTGTTCCGGTTGCCAGGTTGGCCTGAGGCACTGTGCTGTGTTTGGCCCCCGGAGACACCTGCATGGCAGCTAGCTGAGCTGCATACAACTGCTGCTCAGAGACAGAGAGAGATAGAAAGAGAAAGAGAGGACAGACAGAGGGAGAAGGGACAGAAGAGTGGATGAAGAAGAGAGAAAGGTCCATGAATAAATGAATACATAGAATGCACAAACAAACAAAAAGAAGAAAAAAAAAGGCTAAAAAGCTGGTTTGGCCATTAGTGGAGAGGGCTGATGGTTGTTTATGTGTGAGGGGACAGAGCTGTCACTTTATGTTCCACCATCCGGCCTCAAGGGGCTACGCTAACAGCTAGCAGACGCCTGAGTGAGACATGTCCCCGCCAAGGTGCATCCTGGGAAAAAAACACACTCACCATAAGGGTCATATTCACTAAGGAAAGAAAAGACTGAAAAAAAGTGCCTCTCAAGGTGAAAAACTGGTGAATGTGTTTATGTAAAGAGAGAAGTTGTGAATCTCTTTGCCACTGGGAGTGGAAACAAACGCCGGACCCCCCGTTGATTCTTTTACTCTTGTTTAAGAACGCACACCAGGACAGGAGGACCCATGAGAAAGCGCTCTTAAAACTCGAAAACATATCTGCCAGCATGATTCAATGAAACGCAGCATACTGCGCTTTGACAGAATAAACAAACATTTTGCTCCTTTCTTTTTCTGTTGTTTAAAATTTATTCATTTAGTGGCCAATATATTGGCTGATCTTAAAAATGACAAAATGTGATTTTTGACTAAATGTATTGTCATGCATATTTATATGTACATATCAATATTCCATTGGCTTATAGGGTCTTTAGATGTGGATATCTGCATTACCCCTCCAACAAACAAGTATTTATCAACCTCGAACAATAACATATCCCAACTGTTAACGCAGAGCTTATTGATGCGCTCCTCAACAATGTATTTCTAGACCACAGCACGTTTCTACGGTAACAGGCTGACAGTACAGCGGCTGGACATCACGTAAAACATATTCCCGAAGCTGTTTGTACAATTCCTGCTATAAATGTGTTTGTGCGGCTTTCATGTGCAATTTTGTGGACTTTGAGGAAAGCTAAGAATGAAGAGAAAGAGGGGGCTTTTATTGTATTTGTGGGAAAAGATGAGGAACCAAATCTGTGTTTACAGTAGCAGCAGAGACGGGCTGTTTTTTAAATTGTATTTTTCTCTTTAAGGTTTGGAAGCGAGTGGCTGTTTGTGAGTAAAACTTCCGTCCTTCTGTTCGTCTCTGGCTGCCAGCCACCAGCAGGAAACAAAGACTGGTTTATGCAAATGTCCATGGCAGTTCTTTCTCTCCCTCAACCTCGACAGCACATTCTCCACAATCTTCTGTCGGCTGTATCTGCTAGAATTAAATATTTCTATCAGATGAGAACACACAGAGATTAACACACCATCATGCTGAGAGACATATCTCCACACAGAACATCTCTATCCACTCACACTGGCTTTTATCTGCCTAAATTTGCACCTCAGAGAGCTAATAAAGTTAATAAGTACTGATTTTTCCTTCAATTACAGGTCACTGCTATATTAACTGTATGCCTAAAAGTAGGGGCACATCGATATATATATTAAAAAAATCTCTGATATGTATTTAATTATATTTATGTTATGTCCAATATGATGGATAATATTAATCAACACTGTTTTGCCTTTCGTTTTTTAATGTCTACAGTAAGTAAAAATAGATGGCTACAGTAAGATTAATGTCTACAGTAAGTAAAATTAGACATTTTAGAGACCTTGCATAGAAACAATATGCTGTTTGTATGGAATTTTTAAACACCGCTGGAATATTAGAATTATTCCAACACTAAACTGTACAGTCGACTTTTGTCATACAAAATTGATTTTGTTTAACATCACAAAATAATCTCAGCTCAAATCTATACTTCTTTATGTTAAATAATGAGCATGCCATTGCCATTGTACAGTCAGTCGGTCATTATCTTTAAAATAAACACTCTAAGTGTTTCTTCTATTTGTATTCCTCGCTCTGGTTGTGCACTACCTCAATACACATTTTTCTGAGCTTTCTGATCAGGAGGTGACCTCAGTTGTCGAGCTGTAGTCTGTGCAGGGGAGCAGGACATGAAATAAAGCTCTTGTTGGTCATTTCTGTTCAATTACTCCCACCATGGCCCCTGGTTGTGTGTGTGCCTGAGCGTGACATACGGCCCCTGTCGGAGCGTGCCCTGCCTGTGTGTGTGCGTGAGAGGGCGAGATGCTCCGTGTCCGGTCCGCTGCATCAGACTGCTTTATTTTCTTTCTGAATTGATTTCTATAGCAGGGCCAGCTCTTGTCAGTCACAACCGCTAGACCGACACACATACACTGCACTTCCAACAGGGGCTGCCACTGAACACGCTCAAAGCGCTGCCACCCCGTCGTCAGCGTGAGCAAACAGGAAGTGACAGCACAATGCCCCTCGAGTGCCCACGGGCTCACGTATGCACACGCAGCGAGAATGGGGGATGAATGGGTGGCTGATCTCAAAAGTGGGGATGTAACAGAAGAATTTAAATGTCAGCCTTACGCAGAAACACACACACACTGAGGTGCTGAATGGGGGAGGGTGTATCAGTGAGGGATTTGATAGGACTCTTGACTCCTTCAGTCAAGCTGCGTCCTTTTGAACTCTTAAAGCTTCTCCCCCTGTTTCTCTCACTTTCTCTCTTTGCTAATCCTCACAGAGGAGTCTTAGGCCAGCTCTAATTCTCTAACTAGAACTCCGTGTGTGTGTGTTTAAAGGCGACAAAGGTAAGAAAACACACACACCGTCAACACAGATGGAGGAAGCACAAGAAACATCCCAATGGGAATGCCAGTCTGTGATGCTGCACCCGATTTCAGGCCTGTCCGTTGTAGCAGGTCAGATGTGACTGCATTAAGTAGTGTGTGTGTTTGTATGCGTGTGTATGCAGGGTGATGGGAGGAGATAGATTGGCATTTGCGCTTTAACTCGTAAGGCTGATTGGAGAGTATTAGTGTTGGTGACACATGTTTTAACAAAGCCACCCCCCCCCCATCCTCGCTAAACCCCCATCCCCTCCCTGAGCGCAGGAAGACGGGCTGCTGTCAGCGCTATCCGTCGGAGTGGATCTGCGTGTCTTTATGTGGCTGAACAGACATCTCTCGCTCTCCAGTAATCCCCTGCTTTACTCAGATTATGAGCTTCTTTTCCCATCTTGCTTTGTTGTCAAAATGGAAGCAGTTCGGAGTGATCCTCTAAGCTATTGTCGTTTTGGTCAACGCTGGCTATTGTGCGTCTCATGCTTTTTTTCTTTGCCGTCGTAAATTCTTCTTATTCTTGTCGTAAATTTTTTTTTTGGTGCTAAAATAAACACTGGCTGTCGAGTTCTGTGCCGTTTTGATTAGTGCGCCAGGCGGGATGAACTTCGACACGAGTTGCGTCTGACTGAAGCCGCTGCCAAGAAATCTCCCTCCCTAAGTGTCAATTAGTGCTAAAGCTAGTGCTTACAAAAATACAAAAGCCAAATTAAAATCTATTGTGAGGTAGGATAATTTTTTCTCTTTTCTGCTTAATTATTTTTTCGGATTGTCGGGGAAGAGACTCAGTCCTCAGTCCAGGTTTTAGGTCTGCTTGTGGGAAGCTTTGAGTCAAAATAACATTCCCATTGTGTGATACGGTGGGAATGTTATGTAAGCTTATTATGTTGTGGTGCAGATAGGGCAAGCTGGACAGGATCAATCCAGCCATGCTATCTATTAACAGTGTCACTGACTTCATCGAGCTCGGACAATGCCACCAGATCGCTATCTGAAAGGAATTCACGGTGCTTATCGTTGTGACCACACAAGTGCCTGTCAAAAAAATAAATCGCTGGGGGTTTGAACTACAAATGGAAATACATGTACTGTTTCTTACGGCTGATAAAAGGCATTTAATACAGTCTCCCTCTCGCTTTCTCTGCTCGTTCTGCTGTGTGCTGCAGTAATCCGGTGCAATATGGTCCAACATCTGCCTCT
The DNA here is from genome assembly GCA_036784905.1 of Acrossocheilus fasciatus. Lineage (NCBI taxonomy): Eukaryota > Metazoa > Chordata > Actinopteri > Cypriniformes > Cyprinidae > Acrossocheilus > Acrossocheilus fasciatus. Next base: position 12,339,092 of record CM071941.1, read on the forward strand.
ACATATGATGGCTGACCTCCTCCATTGACCCACTTTATACCTCTTCAGTACTGCTGCTCACAGCTCGTACCTCTCTTCTACTCCTTTTCTCATCTCTCCCTCTTTCTTTATTCTCACATTTTCAACACGGTCATAGTCACTGTCCCTGCTTTTCGAGACAATCCCTCAGCGTATATGTGTGTGGTTTTGGTGGGTTACGCAGGTTAATTTAGCTGGTAATAGAATATTAGGCCAGTGTGAACTGTGGCCGCAGTTGTGAAAAGTGGTTTTGTGGCCAGGTTTAAAGAATGCTGCAGTGACTAATGGCTAACACCTTGAAGATAGTGACCCTTGGTGCAATGACTCCCTCTCACTCAGACACACACACACACACACACACACTTAAAGGTCTTGTTTAATGCCCATTGTGTAGGTGAGCAGTCTCACACAGATGTGACTTTGTTCATCTGGCGACTGCAGGTGTGTTGAAACATATAACCTAAAAAGAATTTCTCTGAATATTCGACATGCACACTACATGGGATGCAAGAAGCAAATGACAATGTAATAAAATTAAGTTGAATGACTGCACTACAAATTATAATCAACATGTCTACACTGCAGGTGACAGAATACATTATGTTTTCGGTTGACATATATATACATATGAAGAGTTTATTTGCAAAAACCAATAAACAGCACTTTAAAAAAAAAACTGATTGCTGTGCATTCTCCTCCACATATATCGTGATCTGAACCCTAAACATGTTTTGTCAAAAAAGCCGGTATTGTCCACATTCAAAGCATCACGAGTTCACGTTTTACTGCAGAAGCCGACAAGCGCCCTTGTTGTTTTTGAACAGAAGCCAATAAGTCCATTCTAGCGAATCAGCGCGCTGTATTCAGGTCAGCTGACAAGGCTACTTTCACTCTGAAAAGACGTCCTAGCCAAGAGGATTTTCATCAAAGCTGACTAAAAGTGATCGAGGATGGATAATTTTGACGAACTTGATGAACCTGTGATATCTTCTTCAGGGCAAAAAAGGAAAATAAAAGCTGAAACGTTTTCACGGAACCTTGCAAAAGCACCACGTTACAATGATGAGGAAAAGCTCATTATATTGTGTGTAATCACATCCACACAGTCTACAATCACAACAAAAACAATGTTTGTCAGGCATCTACATTGTCATCTGAGGAGATTACAAAGTGTTTTTTTAAACTCTAAAACATGAAATGTGGAGTTATCTGCTTTTGCTGGAAAACAATCTTTAAATATGTAAAAAAAAAAAAAAAACTTTCAAGGAACTTTAATTTAGTAAATTACCTGTATTTGTCTAAGTTATTATTTCTTAATCAAAACAACCCAACTGCAGTTTGATTGATATTACTTGGAATGCGCAATAAAATGAACTCTTCATACATATATATATTTAAGCATTCCCCTAGCTCAAACAGTTTTATGCTAGAAAGGCCATGGGTTTGATTCCCAGGAAATGCAAACTGATAGAATCTTAAATGCAATGACTGCCAAAAGCATAAATGTAAATAGTATTTCTGGTCTTGCAAGCCAGATTCGTACCCACATTGAAAGTGTGAGCTCATTGGGCTGAGTGCGTGAACCAATGAACAACGGCTTGTGGAGTGACCAAAGCAAATATTTTGGGCCTCTCATCGTGTTGGGGGGTCTAAAGATGAGACGCGCAGACGCGCCGATTGTCCCAGAGGAAATCCAATGTGCTTCTGTCTGAGACATCTGTATTTAGGTTAGCCTTAGTAAATCATTTTCTTTGTGACAAAGCCGTAATCTCTCTCTCTGTGAGTGTGTGTGTGTTGCAAGGGATATTTGAGGCTGGAATGAGAGAACAGTGGCATTGGATGTTGTTGTTGTTTCTTTTTTTTCCAGTTGTTTTTCTGGCAAAATCCAATTGTGCCTGACAAAGCTGTTCAATCTGGGATTTTTTGAATCTTAACACGAAGGAACATATGGAGACAAGCTCTGAAGCAGATAAAATCAGACGGGACAAGATTCTCGCAGTAAGCCAGTCATACGGAGCACAGCGGGGTGAGTGCACAGACAGCGAGGGTTTACAAAAAAAACAACAAACCGAAAAAATATCCTGTTTTATTACCTGTTATCCAGAGGGCACCTGGGATACCACCTGTTCCAGTGCGAGCACGTATGTGTGAGAGCCGTTTATACCTCTTACATATGCTTAAACTGTAATACAGATGTGCAGGTGTGTACGGATGTGCAAATCCCTGTTAAAATTCACTCTGATGTGCATCTATTTTTGCTAATAGTGAGTTTGGCCTCTTAGCCAGGCACTTTAATGCCTGAGGGAGGTAACAGAGAGGAAGGTCCCAGACCCTGTGGGCCCCCAGGTTAATGAATCTCAAACAGCCAGGCTCTTAACCTGGTGACAAGGGGTTCAATGCAGCCCGTCCATACTGGGCCAGAGCGAGTCGGAATACAATATTCTTAGATAAACACAGTGTAGTAGCAGATGTGCACCTCTATCCCCCCTCATCTGTGTGATTTATGCTCTTCACCCCTCTCTTCTTCTCCTGCCAGAGACCAAACTAGGGAGGAAGAGGAAAAAGGACAGACGTGGAGATGCATGTTTACTGCGTTTTCCATTTCAGAGCAGCATAGTGAGGCTGCATTAGGGTTTGACTCTATTCAGACAGCCCATAATATCTTTTTGTGTTTGCTCTCTGTTCAGTGTCCCTCTGTGCTCTGTCCCCCTTAAAAACAGTTTCTATGGTACCCTTCGCTCCACAGTGAACAATATCAGCACCCCAGAGCCAGCAGTGCGGCATTCTCTCTCTGGGCTCCGGCCCCTCACAAAGGCCCATTTCTATGGCAACTTGCAGTTGGCATGAGGAAAAGAGTTGAGGAGAACAGTGGGCATTGTTGCTCTCTATCGGGATCACAAAACAAAAAAGGGGGGAAAAAACGAGGGGAGAAAAAGAGATTTTGTTTGAAAGGTTGGGAAAAATGCACAGAGTCGCCACAGCAAAAGGACGGACACACACACACAGGAACACACAGAAAGAAACAAAACCACAAGATCGACGTTACCTGCAGTTGAAGAGGGCCGAGGCCAGGCGTCGCCGCAGCAGCCGCTGCCATAGTCGTAGGGATTAGCTGTAAAGGGTAAGGGTCACCTGAGGAAGAGACCATTATAGGCATGTCAGGATCTTTAGATTTTTTTTTACACATCACCCATCCCTTTCATCTCCCCACACTTCTGCCCAGGCTCTGGGCCCCATCCCCCTCTTCTCTCCTTCGATGGAGCGACAGATTCACTGCTTTCTCTTCTGTCGGTAAAGACCTCCATTGTGAAGTCCCCCCCTCCATTCTAATGAAAGGCTGATTGTGTGGCTGCAACTCTAATACCCCGAGCACAATAGCAGTTGAAGGCTAAGGCATGATAAGGAGAGGACGGTAATTAACGAGGTAACGTCAGCGCCCCGTCTCCTCGGGCCTCGCACAAGAGCCTCTGCGTTGGAGAGATGAATCAGAACACGAGGAGTGAATAGCGAGAGTTATTAGCGTACACCTGCAGATATGGGCTTTATAATTACACGACCGAGAGGTAAAGGTCAGTCCAGTTCGGCTAGAGGAGGCAGGGGGGGTTATCAGCATCACGCAGAAAAGGCCTGTGACATGAGAAACCACGAGTGTGCCTTCAAATCTGTCCTAGTTTTCTGAGTTCAAAGTGTGACGAACAATGGAATGATGCTGGTTGAAAAGTGAGAAATGTTGGGAGAGGTTGGAAGAGGCACTCTGAGAAAGAAGGGGAGAAGATGCATCTGCTCAATATCCAGATAGACGGCCTTAAAATATATCAGATAAGTGACAGCATAATTCTGTTATTCTTGAAGAATCAATGATTTTTGGAGTGTGTGTTTTGAAGCCAGCATTGACGTGCCCTTCGCCTATGATATCCCACCATTCTGTGCATGCGGTTTGGCAGTTGGTGGAAAGAATAAAAATGGCATCTGATGAAAGTAAAGTAATTAATACATTTAATTACCGCATTACTGCTTTATTAAAACTGAAATGTAACTTTTAAAGTGCATGTAAATGCACTTGTTGATTGGGCAGCAAAGCAGAAGGCTTCACTTTTGGATGCTCCAGAGTATCTGTACAAGGGGGTTTGTAGAGGAAGTCAGAGCTTGTCTCAGTAAGCAATAAACCAGACGCTCCTATCAGTGAGTCCAAAACTTTTTTCCCATACACTCCTTCCCTCCCCCCCAAAATACTCATCCGCTAGGTTAGAGATTGCCCTGGACTCAGTTCAAGGATGTATTCTGGGGAGATGTGTGTGTTTTGTCTTTTTTCTCGTCTTTCTCTCAGTCCCTAAACAAACACAAATATTCCAGCTATTTTATGTCTCTCCCGGGTACAGCTGTAACAAAAGAGCAAAACTAAGGAAAGCAAACATGTTGCTGTTGGCGAGGAGGCAGCATCTTCAGACTGACTGGAAGAGCTCCGTGGCCTGGCTCCGGGGAGCAATGGGTGGGAACCAGCGTCCCCTTAGTCCAGACCCTGCGACCGGAGGGATTTCATCCCCCTTTTTTCCGCTCTGGTTTTAAGGGGTTCAAACGATGGCTTCCTCCCTCGTGAGCAGGCACTGTAATGGTAACTAAATGACATGCGTAATTGAAATTTTGGGCAGGGTTTGATGGTGCTGCTGGCTGTAATTGAAATAGAGGGTGTATGGTTGGGAGAGAGGGGGCCTTCGGGAGGAGGAAGAGGGAGGGGGGACTTGTTTGGGAAACTGTGAAGCGCAGTGGGCGGAGCTGGAGATGCGGACCGGTCCGTCTCACAAGGGAGATGTACATTCATGAGTGTGTATGAGTGTGCAATCTATGCGATGTGTGTGTGCACGCGTACAGTTGGAGAGGAGTCGGAGGCGTGTGCGAGGCGTATTGGACGCGTGTTCTGGCGGCCGCCCGTGTTAATATGAAGAAACCTGGGGCAGGTCACTCTACCCCCCCGTGAGAGCGCGAGCGTTCTGCTGCTGCGCTGCTGGCACTTGCCGCCTCGTTTCTCGCGGTAAACAACACATTGCTTCACAGTTGGACTGCTACGGCCAAAAACACAAACCCCAGAGGAAGTTTTCTTTTTTTTCCTGTTCCTACTTTTGAACAAGAAACACAGAGACACAAAAGCAAGTGAGTTTGTCTAGTCTGAGAGTCTGTCGTGTGCGGGAGATGACGGGCATCAGTGGTGTTGGCTGATCTTAATAACACACCAGACAGGAGGGAGATGCTGCCCAACATTGGGTTGAAGACTCCGCTTTCAGCAATCTGGTTTGAAATCTCTAGTGTGAACAAAAAACTGGACTGAAGTCTTTCATTTTACAACCCATCACTGAAATGCTGCTTTAATACTCACTGCAGCCTGGTTTGTAGTTGAACCCTGGAGGAAGTAGAAATCCTTGTTGTGCTGCAGCGGCCGCCAGAGTTCTCTGATCTGGAGGGAACACGGGTATCATCAGTGGAGGCAACTGACCTTGAACCTGCTGAAGAGACAGAAAGAAAACAATTAAGATGTTGGTCACAAACAAAGTTTCTAGCCAAAACAGGTCAACTCTGAAGAAAATCCTTCAGACCACCCACAGTTTGATCACTGACCAGCTAATGCCATATTGGACATGAATTGGCTTAATCTATTTCATATTTTCTTCACTTAAATGGTTTATAAATGCAGAACGACTTGTAGTTGGCTGCTTTACATGTCAGTTAGACTTCCTGTCTAAATGGATGTTTTCTGGCTAGAACAATTTGCAAGGCGGACCACCCTTTGTCTGGCCAGTTTACTCCTAGGGAGAGTTTAAACACTGTGCTTGTCCAGCAACTGTCACCTGAGGACAAGTGAGGTGTGGACGGGTGGCTCTTGGGATAGTTGGTCCCCTTGATTATTGTCATGTGAAGGAGCTTCTTCACGCTCTGGCAACAGCTGGCCTCCATTTCTGCAGAGGACCATGCTCGGCAACTCGCCACACCACTTCACAAGGTTTCCAGGATTAAAAAAAGGAGGAAGGAGAAAAAAAACACAAGCCAGAGACTTTGGCAAAGGGAGAGTCTTGAGACACACAGGCCCAAAGAAGAAGAGGACAGATGGTTCTACCGACGAGAAAAGCACAAAAGCTCCAAAAGTGACAATACTGTATATATGAAAGTGACATGCTCTGAGAGCAGAGGAGGCGCTTTATCACAGCAGCCAGTCACGTGTTAAGATGAACAGAGGCTGAGGGTTTTTTTAATTCCTACCACAGAGCAATCATTCCTCCATTTTGGTTAACCACAAACGGCAGGCCTCCTGTTCCCAGATCAGGAAGAAGTGGTGTTTTATTGTTGCATTTCGACAGGACCCCCCACGGGCTGGTGCGGCTCTAACTTCCAGTCCTAATTGGACATATGCTCCTCTGGTTCTGCCTGTGTCTCCTCACCACGAGCTACAGCTCTGTGGCCACAGTAGCGTGTGCTAGCCAATGCGCACGTGTGTGTTTGTGTTCTCTGGTGGTTTTGAGCAAGGAGTGTTTTGTGGCAAATTACAAGCACACGCTCTTCTCTTAAACGCATAGACATGTAAGCAAGTGTGTGTGGGTGCATATGGAATTAGAGGCTCGTGGATCTCCTCAAAGCGTTCGAACACACCGTCATGCTGTTCTCTATTCAATCAATGTAGCAAATAGCATTACCCACGCAGAGTAGGTGAGGCTGATATTGACATTTTCAGGCCAGTTAATGCAGTTTGATGCATCCAGTTGACATGCATCATGAATTAGAGAACAACAGGACTAAACTTTATAGTTGCTTTCAAAGGAGATTTAAATTGAAGGCCTTGAATAGTTAACATCACCTGCAAAGCATCTCTCACTTTAGCTGGGACCAGGAATGCATGACGTGTTCAAAAGTAGAGGGTCGAAACAAAGAAGACTTAAGAAGAATAATCTTAGACTGGAACAAAGTACGTCAACTGTAGGGATTGGATAGGTTACTGTTAAACTAGTAATAGTTTAGGGAAACACTCAATTGCACCTAAACACTAATAGAAGGAATCCCTTCTTGTCTAACGTACATGAAAACTGTGGAATATTCTAGAAAGCTTACGACAAAAGTGTCAACTCCAGCTGCAAGCTCTGTAAAGCTCTATTAATCAGCCAACAGCTGGCTGTGGAATTCCATACTGGCTCCTTGAACTCTCTGGTCGGAAGAATGGCTTACTTGAAAAGCTTTTAAAAACTTTTAGAAAACAGAGGAATCTGTCCTGTTAATTGGGTCTGAATGGGTTTTACAACCGATAAAATGTCAAATGAGACAAAAATGCTCTCTGTAGACTCGTCCTATTGACTAGCTCCACGATAGAAAAAACAAAAACAAAACATTAACAACTGTTTATCTATTTATACACGAAACACAAAAAATCCAGCTAGAACCTTAACCCCCCCCCCCCCCCCCCCACTCCTGCCTAATAAGCCTTAAGAAAAATTTATGGCAGAAGCATAAAAAGGGAAAAAACCTGTCAAGGATAAGAAGAGAGTGGCTAACTTTGCAACTTTCATAGTTGATATGAAAAGAGAGAGAGAGATAGAGAGTGAAAGAGACCAAGAAAGAAAAAAATGCTGAAAGAAACAAACGGAAAGGGAAAAAGTGGAAAGTTGGCACCAAACTGAGTCAGAGCCTCTCGCCAGGCGGCACAGCTTGAACCTAAAGCTTTTTGAACATAATGAAGATGTGCAGATAATTAACATATGCAGTGTGAACAGGTTTGCTGGCACGGAGGAGAGAAAAACTCTAAGGTAGAGCTATTATTAGGGAGTAATTTGCTCTAAGAAGTAAATGAGTGAAACAATAGCTGCCAGCATTGACAATATGGCTCACATCTGAGAATGCGCGCAAGAACGGTGGTTAAGAACGAGTCCCACCGCTAAAATCTGTTTCCAGCCATATGCTCCGGCAATTAAAGGCGGGCCTCAGTGACCTCGCGCTGAAGAGGGGACACATAGCCATATAACTAATAATTAATTTGCGCCTGGATAGCAGCGTTAGCACACACGCACTGTACTTGCTGACTGGCACTTAATATTAGCCCCGTGGATGTGGGCATAGGCCATTAACTTTTACAGAGTGCCTGCGATGACTGCCAGTCTGGTGCAGGCATCAGTACGAAAGGACTGTCTCTGGTGGATACAATCGAAATTGCGCACGCGCTCAAACAAACACATGCGGACAATCTGCTTTTGCATACATGGATCTACTTCCTGAGTCTCTTTATTAAGTGTCTCGGCTTATTATACACCTGGTTAAACATTGATGGCCAAAAAAGGAAGCTGTCAATGTTGTCTAATGTTCATGAGAGTGTTACTTCATGACAACTGTGGGATGTCACTTTAGGGTGTGTCATCAGGGCCCTAATAGAGCACAACAGGGACCGTCGCCACTTCTTTCAGCAGCTTTGGGTCTAAGTATTTTTCACATTCATGTCCTCCATTGGGATTTCAACCAAACTGACAAGCTCTGAGATGAATGGCAAAATTCTAAACTTTAATATATAAAACGGTTTTAGAAATAAGTATTAAAAGTTTTTAAAAACTATAATCATTACAATAATAAAATCTTGTGCTGTGATTATATGTAGAAAGCATGTAGGAATGTTTGATTGATTACATCATTCACAATGCTTTACAAAAGTTTGCTGCTAAATTCTTTTCACAGTTGTCCACATTAACAAAGATTCATCTTATTTTTGGATTCAAGGTAGATTTTACTTTGATCAGGATTATGTGTAGTGTAGTTATAGACAAGAAATTTTGGAAATTAAATGTTGGAAATTATTAGCTAATCTTAACTCTTACAGTAGGTTTGTTTTTATATATAACCTTTAAAAGTCGAATATTCTAGGGAGAAAAAAAACTGTTGGAACCTGATCAAAGTCTAGACCAATAAAGAGTTGCATTGAGGTCACATGACTGATGCTTGATCTCTCTTTTCCATGCCTGATCGCGGTTTCCAGACAAATGTGGCATTTTCGAACCCCACCAAAACAACAACCCTGCTCTTTCCAATTGAAAACGCATGTCCATTTTCTCACTCATGCCCTTCGTTCTTTTTTTCCAAGTATGCCTCTCATTTTTTTCCAGCGAGCGGTCCTTTTCCGTGAGCCAAGGGCACCTTTGGCTGATTAGTGGCTAATGAAATTGAGTGGCGAGCCTGTGTCTGCACAGCCAGCCTTTTATTAGGCCCCCATTAGGTGTGAGTGCAGGAGGTGCGTCAGCCGCCCGCTGTAGGTGGGCATAACGCAGCGCCCATCTGCTCCTCTGCCTGTGTGTCCTTCCTCAAATAGCTCCCATTAGCTGCCAACCACCGGGCTGAGAGAAGCCTTCCCCACACACTCAAACACACCAAGACACGCATACACGGTCACACACCAGGCTGTTATATGCTGCTCAGGGCCAGTCGCTTAGGTAACACACAGTTGTTCTGCACTGGGAGAGGAAGTAGAGGTGGAAATGGACACGTATAACACTTTGTATCTGCTAATTTCCCTCCTTTTGGCTTCCTTGTTGAACATATAGCACTTTGGAGAATTTTCTGCGCATGCCTTCTTTTAAGGTTGAATTTCCCTCATCATTCTCTCTCTCTCTCTGTCTCACTCAATGTCTTGTTGATCCTGTGGCCCGAATCTTTACTTACAAATAAGAGTTGAATGAGCATGTTAGACATGTCTGTCTAGCACACTCTCTCCCTTGCTATTTTCTTTCCAGGAAAACTGAACATACCCACAATCAGAACATGCACACAGACACACATGTATTCCTTTTTTTCCGTCCAAAAGTCAATCTTTCAAGGTCAACTTAGAGACACCACAAAGATATAGGTTGAACATGCAATTTCGTTACTTCAATTTCAATGAAATATGCTGATAAGTTGATTATACTGAAAATTGTATACACTAAGGTGCTAACATTTTTAGAATAAACAACTGATAATGCTAATTGTGCAGAAATTACATACTTCATCTTTAGAAATTCTTAAATGCTGCCTGAAATATTCTTAATAATGTAAAGTGAGTGCTCATATCAATTGGGAACATGTGTTGAGAGACTCCCCCACCGTCATCCACAGTGCTGCACTAAGCCCAGTTCACACAACCAGTGCGGCCACTTCATGCAGTAGAAACACCAATTACATTCATTTAGGTGTAATGAGACAAATTAAACAATTACACAGCCAATTGGGTTAGCCGCTCCTGTGCACAGGACCTAGTCTAACTCTGATACGCTAACACTCCTCTTGTCTTTTTTTCTCTTCAACCTTCTTTTTAACTCTCATTCCGTGGGAAAATGGATTTACAATCTCAAGGAGGCACTGACGCTCTGCAAATGAGTCTGATTGAGTTAGGAAGCGATCATGCTGTGTTTGACATGTATAAGCTACTGCTGTGGAAGCTCTTTATTAGGTTAGTTTTCCCGAAATGTAGGTTGACTCTAATATGTGTTTTATAAGCAGCCACCGGTTTCTGTCGCCACCGTGTCTGAAGACTTAAACTAGTTAGTTAGCAAAAATATGCAACAACGGTGTTTGTTTCTTTAGCCGCAGCTAATGCAGTCGTGCTAAATGGCTGATGTTCGACGTCAAATTAGCCAGCGTAAACAGCTCCTCATGGGAGGTCTGGCTACTTGTGTTAACTGCCACATTGACAGCGGAGGAGCCTCACCTCAGCCCCTGCGCTGGGTAGCGGAAATTTTCTAACACCAGCGTGACACCCTACAGAGCCGAAGGAGGTGTGCTGAAAGGAGGCTGTTAATGAGAGAAAAGCGAACAGACAGCGGGAAAGTGTTACAGTACAGCGGCGCTCAGGAGGAGGTTGTACCAGTGGGCAGCTCCCAGCCACAGCGCCCACAGGTCTTTCTCAACATTACGCCTCTCGTTAAGCATGGAAATGCATTATATGTATCCTGCATTTCATGCACATGTGCCTCAAGCTTCTCGGCAGGTGTATTCTTTCATCCAAGAGCCTGTGTTCCTGGTTGGATAACCGTCAGGGGTCCTGAGTGGAGACACAGCTTTAATAAGAATGAAAGAGTGTGCATGCATGTTACCCCCAAGAGCCTAAAGAAGTGGCCCCACACTGAGAGGGATATATGTGTTAACTGTGTGCGTATTTCAGGAGAGAAGTAACTCTTCGAGGAGTTTTAAATGTGCTACAGGCCCTACAATTTAAAGTCAACATGAAATAGCACTGACAATCTATTTGACTTCTTTAATGTTACTCATATCTCAGTAAAAAAGGTTTGGACTGCAGAAAAAAAGTTACCAAAAAGAAAAATGTTGTTGTTTTGAATTACATGTACTGAAATGCTGTTAAAAATAAGACCAGGAACATTTATTATAAAGGTAAATAGGGTCACTTTTTATTTTGTGTTGACTTTAAAGCTTATTTTCCTTCTTTTGGAAGTGGAATCTGGCTTTTGACCTCAGTAACTTCTTGTATTAAACTCTAAACATACTCTAAAAGTTCAGGACTGCTATATTTGTCTCTGACGCAAGTGTTTGCTCACAGTATGTTAGCGGCCTGTGTGTCAGACACAAGTCAAATGTGTGTTTTTAAGGAGGTGATTTAGGGCTAATATATGATTGGCCCATAACAAGGGTCTCCTCCTCTCGCCCCCCTCCGCCTCCTCCGTGTTGACTGTGAGAAACTATTGTTCCACTGGGCTGAATGGAGAAGTGCTTGTTTGGGAAAAGGTTGCAAAGTCATGGGAAAAAGAAGCTTTGTTTCTGTGAGCGACGAGCGGGGCTAGAGAAACCCAAGCGGACGTGTTTTGGGGACTGACGCACACACAGCTGCTACTGACACACATACAGACATGAGCTGATACAGATTTTGAAATAGACACAGATAAGTCTCACATACACATGTTCAGGCTAAGCTGTGTAGTATGAACATGCATACACACACAAACACAGCTGCAACACACACACACACTCACACTCACACACACAGTCAGGCACTAAAACAGAATGGCAGTGGTCCAGCGGACGGGAGTGATCTGTGTATGTGTGTGTGTGTGTGTGAATAGTCTCAGTGTGATGTGGCTTCCTGGCCAAAACTGCCGGAGTCCCTCTCAAGGCTAAGTCTCATTTTATCAACCAAATTAGACTCATCTCATCTCCTCTTGCACACAAAGCCTTTATTCGCTTCACACCTGCACACACAAAGCAGGCCAGTGTCTCTCTGCCCTATGTATAAGTCAGCTGGGACAAACCCATCAAAAAGTGTCTGTGTTTAGTTTTCTACAAGCTCCCTTACCAGCCATTAGGGCATTCCCTACACATTTTTATTTTTTTAAAGATTCATTTAAATCATTTTTCAGTTTGCATGCATCAGTTTGCATGATTGGTATGTCTAAAAACGTATCGAGCTGCCTGTCTACTGCCCATATAGGCAGCTGTCTTTTTAGGCAGCATATTAACCGAAATGGAATCTCGTAAGTGATTTAAAACGTGATTTGCTCTTCATAGGCAGGTACTTTGTGAACCACACAAAGAGCAAGTAGCTGACATCCATTCAAGTGTTTTGTCCTGCATTGTTGCATGCTATACTCCATGTAAAGCTATTTTAAACAGTTAACAAATTCTTTTAGAATTATAATAAAGCTAGCTATGACCTTGTATAATTTGAAATGCCATGTAAGATATTCACTTTTAAAAATTGTATGAATTTATATAAATTTGTTCAAAATCAACAATGGTTGATTGGTTGGGGGTTGGGGGAATAAGCTATTCTTAATTAGCTTATTCTTTTTATTCTTAATTTATTTTTATTTTTAATATTAGACATTTTTTTTAAAACTTTTGCTTAAGATGTGTTTATCTGTCATTTATCTTGATTTTTTTCTATTGAGGTTGTCATAATACATTACGGATTGCCTTAAAATGAGAAGTATAGTATTCCATCATAATGTTGCTTTGTCTTTGTTTCTGTAGCTACATTTTGATTGTTCAACAAAAGGACTAGGAGTATGGACTCTGGATACCAGTGCTGATGCTCGTTAATGATTCGTTGAGGGGGGTTGATTGCTGATTGGTGGACAAAGTTTGATTGTCATGAAACCCCACAGTCACCGTGACAAGTCGCATTGTGACAACTCACAAACATACCTCTTCAAAAGCATAAACGCAAAACATGTATACAAGTCTACAAGTGGACATGCACATCTATATGAAGACTCACCTGGATCTGTTGCTGCAGGAGGTTGATTTTGTGTTGTTGCTGCAGAAGTTGCTGCTGTTGTCGTGCAATCTGTGGACAGAACACGTCAAACTGTCAGATATGTCAAACTGTTTTTCAATAAGAGAGGACATTATTTGTGCAGATAGGGGTCACATGCTCGTACGGTGATGGTACACCGTGTATTTGAAGCTCTTGGGTGTGCTTTTGTATTTCATGCATATTTACCAAGGAGTGGCACCCAGTCCTGGAGCATTGTGTGTGTGTGTGTACAGGGGTGTGTTAGTATATGTGTTAATACTGATCTGTTTTCTTTTGTAAAACTGAGCTCCCCAGAAGCAACTATACACACAACAAAGCTAAAGCACACTCTTCTGTATGCAAACACCTTTAGACTCCTGCCTGCATGCTGGAGGGGACCTGAATGTTACACACACACTTATAGGGGGATGGAGAGAACAGAAGGTTTCTTTGTGAATGTTGTTCAAAGTGGAGAACGTTAGTATGTTACACACCCATCCCTCTCCTTCACACACACATGCACTCACTCACTGATAACACTGTTCTGTGTTCTGCTATATTTAAATGTTCATCACAATAACACTGTGTCCTAATCAGACATGATAGGAAGGAATGGGTCACAACGGTTGATTAATTTACTGGTCATCCAACTGCAAAGCTATATTATTAGTGAGGCTGGCTAGTTTATCGTTTGCTAATTTGGTTGTGTTTGAATATTTTAGCAGTGGTGCTCTAATTAACATGGTGACAGTGTCGGAAAAGTTTTGTCTTTTAATGTATCCCCTTTAAAGTAACATCAGCCATAAAAAAAGCAGTATAACGTTTAAAAAAAGACCCCCGTTTATAAACAAAATACTAATTGTAAATTCCCCCTTAAAGAAACAAGTACTATAAGGGTCGAGAGAACCCACAACAAGCCTAATATACAGGTTTCCTTAACCCATTGAGTATAGTCAATTTTGAAAATATGTCTTCTACTTATGAAGCAAGCTTTAAATGTCAGATTGATTATTTTCTGTCCTTTCTAACAGTAAAATGCTTTGCAAAGTGACTAAATTACAGCCTATCAGAACACATTTATTGATTAATACACAGCTAAGTGGAGCAGGATTTTTGCCTGATGAGATTGCATTGTGTTATACCAAGCGTGTCGCTTTATTGCATTGTACCTGGTTAGAACTTGCAGGTTTATTTAATATCTAGATTTGTGTGTAAGCTTCACACATTTATCAACATTATATTAGCCTATCCTGCCCTCCAGATATTGTTATTGGCTTCAGCCATGGGAAAAACCACTAGTTAGGATCAGATGTGAAATAACTAATGAAATGTGCATAACTAAAGAAAAGAAACAACATGGCACATGCATGGCAAAACATGGTGAATAAGTGCTGACCTGGTCCTGTTGCTGTTTTGCTAACTCCATTTGCTGGCGCTGTTTTTCGATCTGCGAAGCGGCCAGTTTCTTCTGCTCCTCATGGGCAGCCAGTAGCTGCTCTCTGAGACTGCTGAGCTGCGTGATCATCCCCATCAGCTGGCGCTCTTTCTCCGCCAGGCTGTCCGGGGTGCCTGCAGGGGTTAAAGGGCACAGGCCAAGGGTCAAAGAACCAGTCGAGGAAGCCTTGTACCCAGATGTGCTCCTCCTGAGATGTGCTATCGCCCTGGTGTTTACCTTGCCGTCGCTACACATTTAGCATGAGCTGACCTTTGACCTGGGCTAAAGCTGAGAACGCTCTGACATACGAGCAGCCCCAGAGCAGACGGCAGGAGGGGAAGGCTAAATCACTCGACAGGATGTCGTTGCACTGCGGTATTACCCCAGACTACCACCAATCAAACAATGTGTGTTTGCATGTGTGCTAAACCCCTAAAGCGTTCAAATGTCCAAATGAGCACATGTCTGTTAATGACTTCATGTGTGTGCGATTGTGCGTCTGAGGTCATATATCTGTGTTAAAACACACACACACAGACACACGTCTGCGCGGCCCCACAATCCCCCATTGTTCTCGGTCTCTACCTTCTGAGGGGCCGCATTCCTCACCAGGGAAAAACAGATGATGAAGAAAGCTAGAGAAAGAAGGGAGTCATAGTAGTTGACCTGACCCTTTGCCCTGGCAGGAAGGTGAGAGTAGGCTCCATTTGTAACCCCTTCACAAACACACACACAGACTCAACAATGCACAATAAAGGCAACTGTCACAGGCGGCCAGTTGAAAAAATAAACCTGCAGCTCCCCTTAACAGCTCCCAGACCGAGCTTTCACAAGAGGGTGTGTATCTGAGCCGGCCTGGGACAAGGGATGGCCTTGTGTGAAAAGTGACGAGTCTTCCAGAGAAAAGAGGGATCAAAGCGATCTTTCTTTCCCGTTTTCTTTCCGAGACCCAATTGCTCATACAGAGGATGGGTTAGAATGGTTAGATATTTTTCTTTCCTTTTTTTTTTGTATTTAAATTGAAGCATTTAAAATATTCAAATGATGAATATTTATTTAAATATTATGAACTTAATTTATATTTTAGTATAAATTATGCAACTAATAATGCATTGTTTGCCACTGTTTTGATGATGAATTCACAGCTTTCATGGAGATAAAGTGTAATTTCCAGCTATTATTGCAAATAAAAACCTAATAAATATATGTATGTATTTTTGTAAATAAACCCTAACATTAAACAACAAATATAAATATTTTTCAGATCTAAAATATGTTGCTAAAAATAAAAGAAATCATTTCTTGTTTCCCATCTAGGCCAGCAAAAAAGAAAAACTTATTGTTGTCATGCCTGGTTAGAACACATTATATAGAAAAATGTCAATGTCTTGAGACCCCTGCACTCTGTCCAGCTGTTTTTGACCGAATTAAAAAAATCTCCTGTGAATGCATCTTATCATTGCTGGTGGACATACCCCTATATAGGGTTTACCAACTAGTCATTCAGACTACCTACCAACTAGTTTATTCTTGAAGCATTTGTAGCTTTGCACGTCCCTAGCACAGTCAGTAAGATTCACTCATTAAAATGTGAATAGACCTCTGACACAATATACTCTAGATGCCCTAAGTCTAGAGTTGACAGAAGGTGTTTATACACACACATAAGAAAACACACCAGCCTCATCAATCACAACCGAAGGCTTTTTACCTCGCCTACTGAAAGTTCAGCTTTGGATCAATAAGTGGTTTCCTCTCTCTCTAAACATCCTAAGGCTGCCTTTACTGCCTTGCCTCATGTCACAAACCACAGTAATTAACCAATTTGTAACAATGTAATACCTGTCAAGCAGCTCTCACTGCTAATTAATGACTGGGCTTAAAAGATAAATCCCTAAAGCAGCACAGTGCTGTGTTACATGAGGGAGAGAACGAGAGAAAGAGCTTAGCCCGAGGCTCTTATTGTCCATTACCACTTTTCTTTCCATCTTTTCTTCTCTCATTCTGTCTCTTTTGCTCTGTAATCATCTCCTATGTGGTTAACACAGGCTGTTCTTTACTGTACAATATATTTAGTCGACTTCATGAAGTACAATGCATCCCTTCTATTAAATACATAGATCTGGTTCTGAACACTGGTCAATCCAGTACTTCATGAAATATGTTACTTGCAGCACAAATCCACCCATAAAAGATTCGTATTGGCATCTATGGTGTATCATGGAACCTTTCTACAGGACAAAAGTTTCTTTATAGTAGAAAAACGTAATTAAAATGTTTTTCACATTAAGAAAAAAATCATGGTTCTTTTAAGAACTGTTTACTTAAATGTTCTTTGGGGAACCCCAAATGGTTCTTCTATGCTATCACTGTGAAAAGCTCCTTTTAAATGTAGAGATCAACTACCAACCTTGGTTTCATTTCAGGGAAAATACCTGCTAGTGGCAAAATAGCTTGTAATGAAGTTGCTATGAGCAATTTTACTAACTTTCACCATTTCGCCAAAAAAACATTCTCCAAGACGTCTCAGCAAAGCCAAACTTGAACATACAAAATGATTCAGTGTTTCTAAAAATGTCTGACTTCTTGTTTTCTATCAGTACATTTTATGTGTAATATTAAAAAAAAGCCTGCTTTCAGCACCTAATTTGAAACGACGTACTAATTTGTATATATATTTGTGTGTCCATTTCTGATCTTAAAGGGTATTCACACACAGAGCAGGGACAGTAGCGAAGGCCCTTTCCAACTGCTAGTCATTGGTGGTCGTGGCGGGGATGCTCTCTTACTGAAATGTCAACACAGTAGGGTTACCGCACCGACGGCTTGATCAATGGTGCTCCCTTTTCTGCTCCAGGAGCGAGAACAAGCTTCGTTTGATTAAATATTTCTGAGCCGCTTAATGAAGTACATTTACTCCCGAGTTAGCCTCGCGAACACGCCGCTAGCGTGAGGAAGGTGTATGGAGGCTTGTTAAAGTGACAGTGGAGTGTGTTCTCGCTACGGCTGAGTGACCTAACAGGATGTATCATTAACCGTGCTAACATGAGCAAGGCTGTTGCTTAGCAAGACATCCCGGCAGATCATTAACCGGGGCCGGCAAAGAGGCTAGTGCTAGGTGGATTAGCATACCTGAGCTCTCGGAGTGCCTGAAGATGTCTAAGGTGACATTTGATACGTACAATTCTAAACTATGATTATTCGAATCTAGAACTGCAAAACCAGCTCTTCTGACACAACTGCCAATGGAAACAGCGAATACTTTGGTTTTGTACCTCAAAAACAGAGACACAACAGATATATCAACCGTCAAACACAACATGCATACACTCTGAGGTCACATGAAGACACAAAGTCTTTCATTTTACCTTTGATCTCTCCAAAGTTGCCAGAACCCATGGCCAATAGCTTGTCCTTCCAGTCCTTAGACAACAGCCTCTCAATACTGGGGGCCTCTGGAGGGGAGACAGAGAGAGAGAGAGAGAGTAAGAAAAAGAGAGAGAATTACCACAGGCAGGCAACATCACAATATAGCTCATTTAAAGTCCATTTGCTGTAATAAAGGCCCGTCTCTCTAATGGCACCAACAGTAGGGCAGGAGGAAGAGAGGATGGAGAGAGAGAAGGAGAGAGAAAGACAGAGAGAGAGAGAGAGAGAGAGAGAGAGAGAGAGAGAGAGAGAGAGAGAGAGAGAGAGCGAGAGAGAGAGAGAGAGAGAGTTGAGCGGCTTCCTCACCTGCTGTTAGCCAATCATTAGCCCTATGCTCCAGCTAACACAAAGAGGCTCTTAATGCACTGAGTACAATGGACACATTATCGAGGCTGTGCGCTTTGTTTTTCTAATACACCCCGCGGACCCGCTAACCCCTCCACCCCACACGCTAATTACTAACCTGCCAAGGACGGACGTCTCAAACAAGAGAGAGAGAGGAAAATTACAACAACTCTCAACACCCCCCTCTGTATTCCTCTCTAACACACACGTACCAGCATCACCATCACAACAATTAACTGCGATATGAAACAAAATGAGAGGAAGAGGGAGACACAAAGAGTGAAAGAGAAACACAAGGTGTGTATTTGTGGTAAATGACAGCGGTCAGTATTTTAGCAGGTTGAGAAATGACATACACACAACTTTAAATTCAGTTATGATTTCCTTTTCCTTTATGTTTCATTTTTATCCTCTGTGTCATTCTACATCCTGTTGCTCAAATAGTAAAGCATTACACTTGCAATGGCAACGTCATGGGTTCAATTCCATGTTACTTAAGGTGATAAATCATGTTTGAAAAACATCTTTAAAAATCATTCAAATGCAAAAATACATACAAACTAACTTTTAACAATTTTTTTTTCTTTTTATTATTCTTCATCCTGTGGCTTACATAGTAAAGCATGACGCTTGCAACGTCATGGGTTCAGTTCTATATATCTTTATATGACAAACTGTACTTTCTCTCATTTAACTTATGTATTCAGGCTCATTTAAATCTTCAAAAAAAATCACATTTTCAAAAGCATAAGCAAAAACTTTAAATACACATTCGCATGAACTCTACATTCAGTTATGATTTCCTTTTACTTTTCTTTTCCATTTCCTGCCTTCATTCTTTTTTTTATTCATCCTGTACCTCTATAGTAAAGCATGATCCTTGCAATTTGAAGGTCAAAGGTTCGATACCATACGATTTTATATGATAAATTGTGTTTTTAAAAATATCTAATTTAAATCTTAATCACTAATGGCTTCAGAATATGAAAACGCACATCTTCCAAAGCAAACACACACACATAAACACATCTCCATCAAAGTAAAAACACCAGGTGGCACCATTACCAATTCAGCTGGAGTTAAAACACTGAGCACTAACCTGTGTCTTTGCGACTGATAGACTGTACAGGCCCCAGGTGGGCGGCACACACTTACACTCAAAGACTTGCCAAATAGAAGAAAACTTGCCAAATATTTAATGTCTGATTAGTGGTCAAACCTCCTCAGTGGCATGTCTGCAATTTAAAGTTTATCGCATTCTTGTCTCTTGAGTATTTCTGCATATCCTCTGCGTTCCTGGTCTCGCCTTTGGACTTCAAAGTTTGACAGTTTCAGGCCTGTAAAAGACACAGCCTTTGGTTTATGGACACACTCCCTCACCGTTCAGCCAATCACCTTCACTGCTGCTGTTTCTACTGACAGCTGTCTCACTGTCACCCCAACAGGTGTTATTAGCCCTCGGCTCTCTCTCTCTCTTTCCTCTATTCTGGCATCTGCGCGTAACAATGACAGAGGCTTTTAAGCCCGAGAGCTTTGACAAGCGAAAGGTTTCAACAAATGGCCACTCCGTCTATCCCCCCTGCCTGCTCTCTCTCTTTCTGAGTATGTCACTTTCTCCCTCTCTCTCACCACAGCACTGTAATAGTTATTATTTTTATTTATTAACATGGCCGCTATTGTCCCTGCTGACAGCTCCTTCACTTTAACTATTAATAAAAATAGAAAGCCCTCTTTTATGTGACAGCCCACAGCAGGGATCTGCGCAATCGTTTACTGCAAAATGGACGGAGAAGGAAGCAGATATACTGATGTATCTGTCTTTCATGGCAGCTCCCCTGTCTTGATCTCGTTCTTCATATTCTCTTATGGTTTGGGAAGAAAAGGACTGTTGTGGTGCCCTTTGATAGTAGCACCTCTCACTTCAGCCTGTGATGTTGCTTTTAGTTTTTTTCAATATGAAATATTGACGGTTCGACATATGCTGGAATTATAAAATGCTAGAATAGACTCTAACCTGCTACTTTATATCATGCAAGTATACTAATAATAAAGCCTTGTATTTGAATGTAGTGTACTTTTAATATCTCAGTTGTTTCTTATATATGCAATGAAATGGAATGGATTTAGGCTTTGAATAAACTGAGAATTTCTCTTTAAAATTTTAAAGAATACTCCATTAATCTCACAAAAGTTTCAGAAGGGTCACATTATGCTCAGAATACATTAAATACCTAAAATGAAACCCATCTGAAAACTGAATGAGCAAACTTCTAGCTATAAAATGTTCTATAAAGATAAAAGATAAACATATTAACTGCAGGTTTAAATACAATATTTGCTATGTGAATAAGTTATCAGCATTAAAAAATATGTGCAGAGAGAGGGCAGAAACTTTGGGACTGCTTCCATTAGTGTATTCCCAATACGGCAGCACAGCTTGTATGCATTAGTGTAAAGGGGTCTTGTTTGTGGCAGCTGGGTGGAACACTGCGTATGCGCCCTTACGAGGAGGGGAGCACATTTTTGGTGGGACCAGCACTGCCTAAGGGGTACAATGGAAAGAGAACAGTGTGATTCTTGGAAAAACACACAGCAAGGGTGTGTATGAGAGAAGGAGTGAGTGTGGCAAGATGTATTTCAATTAGACATAACATGATTGAAAGAGAATGTTTGCTTTAATGCCTGAAATCTGAAATATTGTTCCTAAGCAGCTATAAAAAATAGTGCAAAAAATAGTAAGCAAGATTTAGGTGACAGTGGTTAGAAAAAATTCAAATAAAATATAAATAATAGCATTAATAAAATATTTGTAATTTTAATAAGAAAGGAGTGATTCATACTAATATATATATATATATATATATATATATATATTTTTTTTTTTTTTTTAATAAAACAATAGTTTTTATTGTCCCTGGACCCAATTGTGGAAACCCCTGGATCAGTCAACCATCCTGATCCATCCCTAGTCATATGTCTCTGGCTGTGTCTAGAACAGGATGTTCGGCAGACAGATCTGACAAACAAGCACGTCAGTCGCACACACTCATCTGTAAACTGAATATGAGATCACAAACTCACCAACCACCACACCAACCATGCCAGCATGGGAGAGGAGAAGTTAATCCGACAATAATAGGTGAATTATGGGGCATTATTAAAGTTCATTGGCTCCAGAGGACTCCAGCAGCTGGGCAGAGCCGTAGCCAAGATGTCCGGCCACCTGGCCCAAAAGCGTGGAAGAACCGCTCAAGATGTGCCACCACCGAGTGCACTTTCATTCTTCACACACCACAGTCCAACTTAGGGCGGCCCGAGTTCCGTACTTCACAAACAATTTCATCACTCACTCTCTGTTTCTCTATGCCTCGCCGTTGCGATGCTATTTTTTGCCCAAAACACTCTGACTCAGCCCGGCCAACTCCATTTTTCCAATTATCTCATATTTGCAAAGCCAATGAGATGTTTTGTTCGGAAAAGAAAGAGGGGGCGGGGGGTTGGTTTTGGAGGAGTGGAGAAAAGCGGGGAGACGGAGGGGGAATGAGACAAGGAGAGCCAGGCCCACGGTGGACAACAAAAGGGCCAGTGTCCCAGCGCCAGCTTCAGGCGGGTGGGGAGGGCTCACAGGAAAGGCCCTGGCTCGGGCCTGGCCCAGCACGCAGCACCAGAACAGGCTCCACATTGACTGCTCTTGGCAGAAAGCAACACGCTGCAGCAGCTCCCAGTCGCCACAGAGGTCAGGATTGAATAACCAATTATACAAGCACCCAGCTAGTTTATCTAAGTTTGGACAGAAAGGATCGTCACACACTTTGAGTTCAGCGCTGTATATATGTCCAACACGAGACACGCACACACGGGAGTCCAGCTGCGCTTAGATCTTTCTGAGGAGTGAATACAAACACCCACAGATGGGTTTCAGTCGCGAAACTAGTAATTAATTACTGCCTTTGTGGCTAAAACACTGTAATCAATTAATGCAGTGCAGATCAGTAGTCATTTAGGGTGTCATGCTTAAAAAAAAAGTTCATGAGATTTTAAAAAGCGAATGGCAGAAGTTTGATTCAGAAACAAACATGCTTTGCAAACTCTGCTCCTGAATTCCCCTGTCAAATGAAAAGATGATTATAATCACCCTTGATGATCAATTTATGTACGGCTGTTATTTACCCAGAGACCGTGTTGAAAATTCTTTCTAAAGGACGTTCAAACATCGGCGGTCGCTCGTGTTTTCTCCCGGCGCAGCAGACACTGCGAGACTGTGAGTTTAGAAACGCACTGAGCAAGAAAAAAAAAAAAAAAAAAAAAAAAAAAAAAAACATCGGACCAAATCTCTCATCAAAAGCCACCATTCAAGCTAAAAGTCCCAATTATGTGTGCTGATGGAGGAAAAGGCAACGCTTAGCAACACTCTGTACAAACATTCACTCACACACACACACACACACACACATAGAAAGTCTTCTTTCTTCTTTTCGCTCAAAAAACGTTCCTGCCTCAGAGAGGTGACACAAGCAGAAAGAAAAAAAGAGAAACATGGAGGGACAGAGCGCGATGGAGTGAGATAAGGTGAGATTTTGTGCGAAGTCGTAACGTGTAAAGCGTGTGGAGTCAGCGGAAAGAGCAAAGCTGAAGCTAAAGGTCAGGATGTTAAACACCCTTTACATTCAAAGCAGTCACCAGGGCAACAGGGACAATTTTCTAATACAAAATATAAAAAGAAAAACACCTTGGCTGGAAAAATACCCTGTTTGTTCTCCATCTGTACTGTTTTTTGTTTTGGAAATTTTGACATCATGGGTAAACAGAACTATATATAGATAGTCCTCTTTTTGAATTGGTCACAATCAAAACATCAGACCATATTAAATTATTGTAAATTTTAAATCATTTTCAAAACCATTTGTACAGTACATAAACTGATGTACTGAATGAACAATTTACAGAAATTTGTCATTGAATGTTTTATTGAATTTAATAGAATGTTTGTGAAAAGCCTAAGTGTGAACCACATTTACAGTGTGATACAAACGAAGTCCCACGAGTGCTGCAAAGTGTGCTCTTCAGCTCTAGTCCTCACTTAGATGACGATAAATCAATTTTCCATAAATTAATAGAAAATAATTCCCAACTAAAGTTGCAGGGTGAGATTTACAAATTGAAAAAGTCGTTTATCTCTGACGGAATTGTGCCCTTCACATATCTGCAATCCTTCTCTGACAGATGGTGTTGTGGGTGCTTATGTCCAATTTGATTTGAACCAAAACTCCCGCCAAATTTATTCTGGCACCTCTCGCGCGGTGCCAAATTTACACTGCCAGATTGAAATAACTGCGTGGAGGGCATGACATTGTGAAGAAGAATGTGAGCAAAACCATCACGACGTGTGAGAAAGTCTGAGAAAATTAAGACGTTCTCTGAGGACGTCCAAGACTTCAAATCTGGCTGCCGTACATCTGAGTATCAGCCACGCTACTGATACGCACACACACACAAGCACGCACAGATATATGCCATTGAACATACATGTAGAAATTAATTAACATGCACACATACAGTGATAAAATAAGCCTTTTTATATTCCGTATGCAGCGAGCCTGGCTGTTGTTTGCTTTTAAATAGCCAGCTAAGTGAATTAGTCTGAACAAGATAACATCTCAAAACACCTAAAAGCTAAAAGAAAAGAATTACATGTGATGTTTGCAGACACTTTGGTCTGAAATATAGTATGCAACTGTGGAATTATTCTATAAATGTATGCTAATTTAAGCAGGTAGTTCACATTTTTTTCCACTTTCAGTGTACAGGAAAAATATCTTGAGTTCCACTGAAGAAAGACAAAGTAATACATGATTGAAATAACATGAAGGTACTATTCCATTATTAGTGGATGATCTACTAAATTTCTTGTGCTGCGGTGTCAGAAGAAAGGGTTAAGCTGGGCTCAGGGCTCCCCTCTCCTCCAAGCACACACATTTCTCTTGTCAAAGGCATCCTGTTAAAGTAGGCCAGGGCATATTTGTGCTTCCTCCGTGTGCTCTATAATGGAAAATGACACTTTCAATCTGTCTCGTGGCAATAACCCCTCTTCAGCGCGTCTCGCACGCAGCCCAGTCAGCAGAGAGCTGTCATAGCCCCGGGGCCCAGCCGCCACCCGCTTTCATTACATCACTTTAAAATGACAACAAAAGAATACAACGTGTTCGTCCGAGTCTCTGATGCATTAACTGCGGGACAGCAGGAGAAAAAAAAAGGCTTTGGACTGAGGCAACAGACACACATACGGTTGCAAACACTTGCTCTCGCGAAGTCGACATCACACGGACTGAAACGTATTGACGCATGGTTGAAAATAAATAAATAACAAAATAAATGTATAAAATTTGTCAAAGCGCACGGCAGAGGCCGCGGTGTCTGTTAAAATCACAATTGCTGTATGTCACATTGAAGTGTACTGTGGCTTTCAGAAAGCAGCTGTCACAGGCCTGTCATATACACAGGCAGACTATGCTGACATGATAATGCTGCTTTGCATTTTGGAGGCAAATAAACACTCACACACATTCACACACACACACACACACACACACACACACACACACACACACACACACACACACACACACACAAGGCAGACCCACTCAGAAGTCTACATTTTAACCTCTTGTCATAACAAACTGCCCCTGGCAGATGAAAACAGTTATTACCCATATTGCAATTCACTTCCTCTGTCTTCACATTGTTTTTCCATTTCTGAATTTGTGAAGTATTCACAAACAGCCTCTTTTCTGACGAGGCACGGACACATACTTATCAATAAGCAAAACGGCTTGGAAAAATGGATCTGACTTATGCAAACAGGAAGTAGGGAATCTAAGGGCATGTTTTCCCCCAACACACTCCGGATTTACACTGGATTTAATCGTTGCTGTTGTCTCTGTGTGCCTGGGGCGGTTAAAATGCTCTTGCTGTAAGAATGGCCAGCATTGTGTGGGCTCCATTGCTCCCAGATACTGGTAGCCATGTGAGAGCCATTAGGTGATTGTTAACAGCTCCTAAGAAGCTGCCCATGCCCAGCCAAAGCCAGTCAGACCCCTGCACATCCCTCAACTCGATTCCTTCATCTGTAGGACAGGAAGAGGGGAGGTGGACAGGGTGGGGGATGGCGATAAATTCACATGCTTTCAAGTTAAAACTTTGATTGCTTGATAAGGTTGGTCATGGGAATAATGTCCCACTTATAAGCTATATTTCCACTGGTTAGTCACCAGCTAGGGTACGGGACAGGACAAACCGGTCTGCTTCATCTTAATTCGTTTATTTAAACACATACTGTGCCACATACTGGACTGTACTGTACACTTGTAATAATGTTAACATATTAAACGCACTGGAACGCGGCACTTTAGAGGTCCTCAAATATAGTTACGAATATGCACATCATCTGTTAGAAGAACCGAAATGTAACCAGTAGCGTTCAAACAGAAACACATTTCAGAAATTCCCAACCAGGGGGTACTGGGATATTTTTCTGTGTTAAACATATATATGTAAAATTTTGTAGAATAATTAAAAGCATTAGCTTTTGAAATAATAAAAATAATTAAAAGCACAATAATTACAGTTAAAATACTTTTAGTCAGCAATGATGCATTAAATTGATAAAAAAATGACTAAATAAAATTTAAAAAGCATCACGGTTTACACAAAAATATAAACCAGCAAAACTATTTTCAACAATGATAACTACAATAAATGTGTCTTGAGCACCAAATCAGCATTTTAAAATGATTTTTGAAGGATAGTGTAACAATGAAAATTGAAGCGATGGCTGCTGAAAATTCAGCTTTGCCATCACAGGAACAGATTACATTTAAAAAATATATTAAGATGGGAAAAAAATGTAAAAAAATAAAAATAAAAATAAAGTAATAATAATAATAAAAATTGTGAAATGCCTTGGTGAGCATTTAAAAAGAGACTTAGTGTATATGTATTTAACTTGTACCCACAGTAATATATTTTTCTTATTCCAAAATAACTATTAGAAAACAGATGGTGTATTCCTCAAACTGTTTGAGACCGTTTCTTTAGTTTGAGAGGAATATTACCGATTGCTAAATATTCAGTATATAACACAAGTTACAAAAGCAACAGTCATGGAAATGCTTGAGCATTACTGATGGGCCCGTCGGGAGACACAAGACAAAAACGGTTGAGAAAGTCTACTGTAATGCACAAAAAAGAACTATGGAGAGGTTTATCTGTGCAGAAACAACAGAGTGGGGACTAAATCCACGGCCTCCCTCTGTTCTCTTGCTGCTGTGTGCACACTGAGGTCCAAAGTCCCCGAAACGTCACAAGCCTGTAAGCAAATATACCAAACACATGACAAACTATACATTCTATTGTGCAAGAGCGCTTATTTGTGCTCTCTGTTCCATCTATCTCTTTCTCTCTCAAAGGTGAGAACAGCCTTACGAGGAGATTAGCACGTGGCCCAGCCCTCTGAAAGAGAATTCATCACTTAAAAACACTGAAAACCTGACACACTTAGGTTGGAGCGCTGGCCCTAAATGAAGCTAATGAATCCTACATTTCCTCACACACCTGATTTTTTTTTTTTTTGTGAAACAAATGTATTCCCTCTCGAATACATGTAATGCTTGAAAAAGAGAAGGCAGGGCAAAACTAAACAGCCCAAGTTTCAGAACACTCTCTCGATCAACCATTTATCATGCACCAGTAATTAACCCACTGCGTTTTTCTGTGCTCTTGGCATTAAAAAGAAGTAAACAGATATTTAAATGTGTGAGAAATATTTGAAAGAATGTGTAACCTGTATCTAACTGAGGGGTATGTGAATCCGGATGAAAGAAAAGGAGGTTGAAAAGATCCAAACAAACAACAGGAACAACACTCTCTGAAACACAGCACCTCTGAGAAAAAGGAGGGCAAGAAGACGAGAAGAGGTGAAGATGGGATAGTAAAAGGAGCATTAGCATTCAGATGGCAATAATTATATACATTTGTAAATTTGCATATATAAATTTAAATGTGTGCACACAGGTGCAAATCAGCAATACTACGTGAAATAATCAAGGTCATGTGATGTACAGATCACATGTAATAATGCGCACTATGAGGGTTTATGGCTAGATAATAACCTCTGTAGGCTATACAACCTGTGTTACAAAGCTCAATGTGAACAATGCTTCCAAAGCATAAATCAGTTCTTTATATTATAAACAATGTTTTAACATTCAGTTTCATTTTACCTTTAACTATGCTGATGTGCAGAGGTGTTTCCTTTGTGCGTATACGTCTGGATATGTACGTGCGTGCGCAGAATGCTTTGTGGCCGTGACAATGGACCAGGGAACAGACGGTGAGAGTGTGTGTATGTCATCGGCGACTGCCGTAGACTGGCGGAGTGTGTCAGATCCAGCCTAAAATGACTAGCAGCTGGGGGTGACAGTTGTTTTAACAGCTGAGCTGACAGGATTAATTCAAATGCACTGAAATCAAAAAGTGGAGAACACCTGTTCAGTCTTCCAGCGGTCCCCACGTCCAGGCAGGGGATCAGGCTCGGGCGTACAGCCAGGCTAGAGCTCGCTCTCCCAGAGAAGTGAGCTGGGTGCTCCACCACCATGGGATAGGAGAAGGGGTGGAGGGAGGGATCAAAAAAAAAAAAATACAGTGGCGGAATAGGAAGGAGTCCAAAAGCAAAGCAAGGCAGAAAGAGAGACACACATGAAGAGAAAGAGGGAGGATTGGGATCCGCCTTGCTTGTTTCTGAACATCTGGCTTAAATAAAGGGCCTATTTTCTGGCAGGCCGAAGGGTGCTGACCTAGGGCTGCTCAGCGGAGACAGATTGCTTCGTTTCAAAGTGCGCTGCCTGACCGCAGGACTGCCGGGGTTAATTCTGAGCTTCTCCCTCGTGTTCAAAGACCCCCTACCTGAGCTTCATTCACTCACTGGTGTCCACTACCGACCTCAGTCCCATGCGCTCAAAACCAGGAAGTGGAGGGCTGTATGGGGTGTGTAGTATATGATGGAGAGTCAACAATTGAGTGCATGCTGTGTTTACAATCCCCAGGGGAAAGCCTTAGTTGGTCCTCACATTAAATTTGACATGAAATGGAAATTCACTTATTTTCTAAATTCATATTTTTGGTCTTTTTGTGAACAATTCATCTGTGCATTTGCATTCAAATCAATTTAATCTGCTTAAACCCCACTTCTTACAGTCAACTGCAAACTGACATTCAGATCTGCTTCCATTCAATCAGCAACTGACGAATAGAATGTTTTTTGTCCATCACAATACAGACAAAAAGATCTGTGACTTTAAGGCCTGAAACAGTCTACTCAAGCATGTGAATGCAAATGGTTCTGGCAGTTGAAATGTATTGCAATTTATATAATGCAAGTTCATTCTTAGCATCATCACAAGGGGCACAATAGCAAACATTTGCAAGGGAAACTACTATCAGGCACAGCAATAGAATAGACTTTTACTTAGAAAATATTAGCCAAACTGTTAACCTTTATAACTAGCTACCTGGATATAACGCATGATATTCTCAAACCACTTAAGCCTACACAATGTTGAAAAAAACTGCTAACTCCTAACCCTAACCTAAACCTTAGTATAGCATCCTGATTTATAGCTTTACTGTTTCCATTCATGATATTTCTGAAGTCTGAACTTTTCTTAATAGTTTTCTACATAATTGAGTTGACCAAAAGAAATGAGCATGTACAGTAAAGTGTACACTTGCAGTGCGTTAGCCAATAAAGTCTGCATACTTGTTTCTGGCATAAATTCAAACTTCAACCGCAAAATGTCCAGACAGACTGACTTCTGTGTGTTTACCTTTGCCGAAGACTTTTGTGCGAGTGTGTGTGCGCCGCACATGTTGCGTGTGGGTGAGCGAGTGTGTACGCGGCCCCTGACATTTGGCCTGTGCACATCCACTGTTTGTTCTAATCTACTCCAACCCAAGCAAATACACCTAAATCTGCTTTGTAATTTACTTTACATATCCCTTTTTAACCCTGCTGAGGCTCAAGCGAGTGCATGTATGTGTGTTAGAAAAGGAGAGAATGGATTTAGATTTAGATTTACAAGGGCGTGTAATGGATATGAAGAAGAGATTTGCGAGTTGATGCTAGCCATGTGAAACGCCACATCAAAATAACCAAAACCACTGACCCGCAATTACCCACAATGCAACAGCACGCCAAAACCGAGTGGTTCAACCATATGCATATGCCTGCTATTGCCATATTTCCTCTTGCCTCGATTCCCTTTACAGAAATCACACACAGTGTTTCAAAAAGTCACCAGTGCGATTGAGGAGGGAAAAAAAGCACTGTGATGGACTCTCACGCGTAGGAGATTCAGAAAGCTCTCTATCCACTAAAGCATGATCAAAGAGAGGGGAGAGTGATATTTTATAGAGCTCGCTCAGTTTTTAAAAGTTGCGATGAATATTCATGGGATATTGTATTCCATTATTTAGCATTAGCTTCAAAAATGCCAACACACACAAAATAAAATTAGCATGTTAATAGATATGGGTGTGCTCTGCAAATTAGCATAAGAATCGCGCAACTGCTCAACGTCTGAGAGCTTCATAGGTTTAACAACTAAACAAACGGTGAAGAATTCACTTTATTTGCCTCAACTGATTATTTTTTCAGAGGGCTGACTCTAAGTAGCAATTGCGTGTGCGTTAGCATACATAGAAGTTCTTAGACGTCTCACAAAATCAGTCATCATCTACACATCTCCATAAGTAATTTTCATATTATGCAATTCACAGGCACATCATTAAATCTAGCCAGGCAAACGGAGCTGCTAATATATGGATTCCTCATGTTCAGACTCTGCATTCAACCATCACGGCTCAGGAGCATTTCCAATTCATGCACGTCAATGACGGCTGTGTGCAACTGTCCAAGTCTTGAGCCACAATGGTGTGGCTATGGAACAGTCAGCTCTATAATGGCCCTGCTATGGAGCCACAGTCTAATTCATGAACCTCCGGCTTTTGTGCCTTTCTTAATGCCACACCAGGAGGTCAATAACAAAACTTTAGACACACAATCACAATTGCACACACACAAGTAATGCACAAAGACGTCCATCTCCAAGTCTCTAATCCGAAGCCCACACTTAAAGTAAAAGAGACCACAGCGCTGTTATGCCAAAAGCTCTAAATGTGTGTGTGTGTGTGTGTCCTCAGACAGCTTTTCCCATCCAGTAAGCGGCATTCAGCTCTAATATCACCCATCCAGTGAGAAGGCTCATCCCTATTGATTGTCTTGTGCAAGGCAGCAGAAGAATACAAACTGAAAGGCAGACCCAAACAATTCAATACAACTGACTTGAATGTGCCTTTCATATGCTGGAACAATGGCACGCTCACAATAGGGCCCCGTTAACTCTCATGTCTTCAGCTGTTTTGCCAACCTCAAAGGAAAGTACACTGACTTGGATTCAGCCGGAGACAAATAAACAGGCATGCAATCGTCTACTCGGAAAAAAGGAGGCATCTTGTGCTTTTCCCAGTAAAGACTGACGGAGCTACTGAGAAAAATGTCTATAGCGTGATAATGGCTGCGAGTTAGAATAGCTGGTGTTTTGTTGTGCTAGATTTGGTGAAGAGAGTTAGAAGCTAAACTTCATTCGGAAGGCGTCTGTTTGTCTATCAGGTTGGATTGCATCATTTTTTTTTTTAAACAGAACTGTCCAGAGGAACTTTTTAGTGAGAGCTCAGGAGACTTATTAACATCAGCTTTGACTCAGATATTTCACCTAAAAATCTTTAGCAGACATAAAAATATGAGACAATCACTGACATACAGTACAGTAAGAATACAGCGGTGTAAAGTAAATGTGAATAGCACTGCGAAAATAATTAGGTTTTGGCAGAATTTGATGAGAAATTTGAGGCCATTATCAAATCTTACTTTATGGCAAATCTGAGCATAGTTTGAGAGGACACTCAGTTGAGATATCATTTGTAATTATACATTCTTATAGTTAGGTTTAAAGTCTGGCTGTCACAATTTTGCACTTTTCAGGCACTAATTTTAAGAAAAATAGAGCAAAAGAAAGAAATGAGAGGAAAACAACTTTCTTTCATAGATTTATACTGATTTATTAGCTACTACATTTCTCCAGGTTACACCTCTGACAACAATATCTCTTTCATAACCTCTATGGATCCATATTTTGTTTCGTGTTGCTCTCCATTCTCTCTTCTTCTGTCCTCGGTCTCTAACTAAACCCTTGTTTTTCAGAGCGCGAGGGAAAGATAATGACAAACAACTTCAGTGAAAAGCTTCCTCCTAATGTTAATTTATACATCTAACTAATTACTACCAAATGCTGGAAATTGCATATGGAAGTTGTTCTCTCTCCCACGCTCTGCCTCTTCGCTCACAGACGCTCTCAGCACTCGGAGCGTGCCCTCCTCGCACTCTATGTGCCTGAATTTGTCTCTGTACAGCTGCATATGAAGTCCTTTGGTAGTTTTTCTTGTTCGATCTGTTTGTTCTTACTTGATACAGCATCCTAAAAAACTGCTGAAGAACCTAACTGTGCATAACTGTGTTTGTGTGAGAGTGTGCAAGCACATATGTGTATTTTGGGTCAGTTATATTATGTGTGTGTGTGTGTGTGAAAGCACTCAGCAGCAGCAGTCGTATAGCGGATTAGCAGACCCCGGGGAGATCTAGACAGAGATCCACTGCTGAACTGCTTCAGAGCTCTTCTACCCCTTTCGTCTTCATGGAAGAGTGTATCCGCCCTTCTTATTCTCTCTCATTGAGGGGTATGGATGCGTGAGCCCTCGGCTAACAATGACAGGGCCTAAGTGCTGTCTTATAAAATGCCCCAGTGCCTCCGAACACCCCCCTCACGCACGTCTTACAAAAGACGTACGCTCTCTGTGTGACTGTGTGTGCGGTGCAGCTTTGCTCTGATCTTAAAACACCATTCGACGTGCCCTACAGTTCAGTGTCATACTATAAAACAGTGCAGTCGCACAACTTACGGCCCACTGAGCATTAAAAGCCACCTCCAGTCTGACCCCAGACCGGCAGAGGCAGCGTGAGATAATAGAGGCATCCGGGCGGCAGCTGACCCCAGGACGGGCTTTGAAGCCGGAGCATCCCACAGAGAGAGAAGCGAGGAGAAGGACTCAATTAGTCAAGTCTAAATTGAACCATCAATCTCGGCTCACTCCATGGCCATCCGGTGCGAGGGGGCCAACACTCGTAAACAAGACCACGCTGCGTGGCATCTAACAGCATCTGAGGTGGAGAACTTTATAGGCAACTTTAGGGGAAAAATATGAGAGCAGGGTCCAAAATTAACATTTGTCATATATGCAGAATATTCTATGCATTAAGCCTCCAAAAATCCATCTATCTATCTAATAAGAAATAAAATACAAACTATATATCATGGTATATTAGATAATCAAATACGTATATAAAATATACACAAGTTAATATATATATATATATATATATATATATATATGTGTGTGTGTGTGTGTGTGTGTGTGTATGTATAAATTCTTATTTTTAGATTTTTTTTTACATTGTCTTTAATTTTATTTGTAATTTTTTATTATAGTAGAGATGGATAGATAAATATTGGGTAAAAAAGAAATTAAGAAAATTTTATAGTCACACACACACACACACACACACACACACACACACACACACACACACACACACACACACACACACACTTACACAAATACATACAGCAACATGCAAAAGTTTAACAGTCTATAAATAATTTTTATGACTGGAAATATTTCTTAATTTCCCCATCATTGGCTGGTATAGCAAAAATAACTTTATGGACTCTGGATGAGAGTTAGTGATGAGAGGAGTGATCTGTTTTGTGTGTAAAAGCACACAGGGTGGGGAGACTTGAAGAGAGGCACAAGAAGGTGAATGAGACCATTGTCTGTAAAGGGCTGTGTGACGTATGCTCAGCTTGAGAGCTCTGTGTGTGTGTGTGTGTGTGTGTGTGTGTGTGTGTGTGTGTGCGTGTGTGTGAAAGGTTCAGTGCTCAGGGAACCAAAGCTTGGCCCTGACCATGAATCAAGCTCAGCCCAGTGCCAAGGCTGACAAACACATACACTCGCGCACACACACACACACACACACACACACACACACACACACACACACACACACACACACACACACACACACACACACACACGTGGACACTCAGGAGACCCTGAACATCTGTGCCCCACATAACACAGACTGCCAAGCACTAGTGAGGACTACATCTCCTCCACAGAGAGCCGGGGGGAGGAGGAGGAGCACGATCATACCATCAAAGAAGAAGGCTTCTCAAAGATTTGGAGTAGTTCATGATGAGGATGAAGTTCATTTGCAGTATAGCTGTCTGATTGCGGTCAATCTTTAAGAGTGTGTTTGTGTGTGGATGGATGACACAGGAAGTGCTCTCTCTCTGTGTGTGTGTGTGTGTGTGTGTGTGTGTGTTTGCTGTCCAGACTCCTGAGAGAGACACTCTGCTCCCTCTGAACCCCTGACAGCCCTCCTGCCCTCTTTCCATTACTAAAGCTAATAACACACACACACACTCCAGCACGCTGCTGCCTGACACACCACACACACGCTGCAGGAAGCTGTTCTTGCTGCACTTCTGAAATATATTGCTACACACATACAGAGAAATGAGTAGAAGAGGCATGAAATGAAAAAGGCGACTAAATGATAGACAGATATATGGGCCAGCTGCACATTTGACCATTTTGAGCCAATAACTGTCTGAGCATTGTCAAATGATAAATACACATGGCCTATTGTAATTTTTTTTGGTATATTTAGCATAAACATTGTGTAAAGCAACAACAAAAAGAGAATAGAAGAGAAAGAGAAACACCTGAATAGTTAGAAGTCAATACAGCATTACATATTTAAATAAATAAATGGAAAACAAATATACATATATCAAATATATACATATATCATATATATATATATATATATATATATATATATATATATATATATAAAACTGAAAACAGGAAAAGCTACATTTAGGTAAATGTGAAAAAGGAGATTTTGTAACTTTTTTAAGTTACAAAAGAGTGCTGAATATTTTATTTTTTAATTAAATATTTTACAAATAAGTAATTGAAATGAAATAATTACTATTAAATTCAATAGTAAAATAAACATTTATTAATTTGCCAAATTGAATTCATCTCGTGTGCTATTTATTATCTATAATGGCACAATGATCGTAAATTATAGATTAATATTTCTGATTGTAGTTGTCAAATATTATATAATGCCACCCTACTGTCTAGATATTGGTATTAACCATTAATTTCAGTCGACCAACTGTTTTCCCACCTGCAGCAATGCAAAAATGTGTTTGTGCAGTAACAGGTACATACAGAAACTGTGTCTAGATGTGCTGTATCATTGAGGCCAGTCCATTAGGGACAGACTCGGACGCTCGTTCATAAAGGCCAAATGCTCTGCTCTTGGTCAAACATGCACACACACATTCTTGCCTGACCCAGTACAAGTTTGGCTGGTATCTGTTGGTAACAAACGACTCAGCTCGGGCTGTTTATCTGAGGAGAAGTGGAGCAGCGAGGGGGGACAGGTGAGCAAACGGTTCGCTAACACGCTGACTAACACACTCCCGATTTCACACGGGCAGTGAGACGCATACGGCCCCCTCTTGCTTTTCTCTTACTGTTTTCTGACCCATTTCCTTTCCTCCCGCCTTTCTACTTTCCCTTCACAAGCCAGAGCTACGTTTGCAGTGTACGAGCGACTTTCGATGAATGTGCGTGTACATGCGAGCGTGATTGATCCGGCTAGAAGCAGCGTGTGAAAAAGAGAGGGAGGGCGGGAAGAGAGACAGAGAGAAAGGGAACTGTAATAATACGGCCCTTTCATAATGATTAAAGCATTCATTAATTTTTCATCATAACCTGCCGTTTGCAGCTAATGGTCTTTGTGAGGTACACAAGCAAACAATGGACAGGCGAGTTGAAAAGGGATTTTTATCAGGCTATGAGAGCCCTGGCTCAATGCATTGCCCACCTCCCCCTTCATTTCTCTCTTTTCTCTTTTCTTTTCTGCTTCTTTTTCTCTGTGTCCGTGCTTCTTGAGGGACCGGGGCTTCTTTTGTTTGCACATTTTATTTGAACAGAAAGTAGAGAGATAATGCACTACTGTAGTCTCCTGCTAATGGACTCTTTTGCTTGCTTGTTCTCAAGAGTTCTATAAGTATCTTATATATGTCGTCTATATTTTTTCTGGCTTCCTGTATACGACAGCTGTTGAATTTCACAGCCAGACTCTTGGTTTGACCTTGTGGCTTTCTCCAATGTAACTATTTTCTCTGACGTAACTATTAAAATCAAATGTAAATGAAGCAAAATCCTGCTTGGTTTCATAGAATAGAAGGATATTCACACAAATGAGCAGAATCAGTGCCAGAAAAACTCCAACGCCTGTCATTTACAAAGTTACACATCCTTGGCTAGCAGATCAGAGCTAAAAAAGCATAAAGTAAAACAAAATAAAAATTCTCCAGATCAGCAGTATCTTAAGGCAACTCTAAATATGTTCCTAAACAAGTTGGTTAACAGTTACACAACGAAAATAAGCACATATGGGAGCAAAATCGACAAACTAACAGGCAGTTTGGGACAATATTGCCTTCAAGAAAACTGATTCTTCATGTTTAGGGCTTCACAGGGTGAAGCAGCGATCACACTAGATAAAACCGCAGACCTCCAGCTTTGATGTTTGTGTGTTTTCTCAGCCAAGACATTAAGAGTAATGTTTAAATTCTTTACAGGGCAAAAGTCTTTGTGAAATGTGAATTTGCTTAACTTTAGTATGCGCAGCAAAATGTTGTTTCATGAGCATGAATGGAAGTCAGTGGAGCAAAATCTAGTGTGACCTCACCCTAGAACAAAGCATGGAGTAATGCAACAGTTGTAAAACACCTCCACACACACACACACACACACACATGCATACAAAAAACAGAACACGCTAAACCCTGCTGTATATAAATACTACAGTGAATGCTAGCTTTGTTTTTATGCATTCTTCACATGCTTGACAGCAGGTTCACCTTTAGTGTGCACTGCAAGAAAACAATACATGCACATATCTATCTATCTATCTATCTATCTATCTATCTATCTATCTATCTATCTATCTATCTATCTATCTGTGTATATTCATCCATCCATCCATCGTCAGTATGTTCACATGTGTATTTGCACACACATTGGCTAATTCACATAGGGAGCAGGTTCTGATTATTCATGAGGAACTGGCCTCTAATTACAAAGCGAGTGTGGTGTGATGTAAGAGACAGAGAGAGAGATCCTGTGGAAGGAGCTGAGAGCCGTTCTCTCAGTAATCAGTCTGAAATGAATATGCAAAGTGTGGCACACAATGGCTCCGAACAGCTGATCCCTGCCTGCTTAAACAAAGGCCTGACTTTATCAACAGCTCTCATTAAGCAGAATTTGTTAGTCAGGAATGATGGGAGACAGATAGACGGAAGAAAGAGTGAGTGTGTGTGAGTGAGTCAGGGAGAGAAAGACAGACAGACAGAATGGGAGATGCTCTCCATGAAATCCTTCACACTTTCAGCCAGTTTCACATTGTAATTTCATCACAATAAGACACATGCGTGTGCCAATGTCTTCTGAAAATCTAATACGGTGAACTTTTTCCACCGACAGGGTGCCAGTGCTGGTTTCGGAGCCGATGCCCAATCTGGACCTGTTCCATGTGCCGTTTCCACACAGAAAAACTGGTTCTGGAGGAAAAAAATTGGCTGCCCAATGGCTCCTAAAACCTGCTGGTCTCCAACTTTTCAGAACAACAGCAACTCAAAGCTAGATAGCTCCCTCTATAATCAAAGAAACCCTCTAGACTGGAAAAAAAAGCCTGACGTGACAATGCTAAACAGCTCACAATAAAATAAAATGATTGTATTCACAAAAAATATAAAATGACTTTAATTTAATTGAAATATTTAACATTTAAACAAATTTTTACATAATTTTCTAATAAATATTTCCCTTGCTGTTAAAAGTAGCTTGTAATAGCATAATAAATATATACTGACAATTCATTCAATGAGATCAAAAGTATTTATAAATCAATTGCTATGAATTTTAAAATAAATAAATAAATAATTCAATAAATACATGTTTACATAATTTTCTAGTGAATAAAAAAATCTATATTTTTTCCATGCCATTAAAAGTAGCTTGTGATAGCATAATAAATATATATATTGGCACTTATTTCAAAGACATCAAAATTATTTATAAATTAATTGCTATGAATGTTAAAATCAATCAATCAATCAATCAATCAATCAATCAATCAATCAATCAATCAATCAATCAATCAATCAATCAATCAATCAATCAATCAATCCATGGCATCAAGCATAGCTTGTGATAAAGATGTTAAATTAAATGACTTTGTATTACTCAAAATTTGCAAACAACGAACACGGTATGACACGTTTATTACTGAACAGGTTATGTTGTTGTTCGGCTCGCAAGACTTTGAAAACACGCTGAAAATTTGAGTGAAATGTGACAATGTGTGTACTAGTACCAAAAATGTGTGTCAAAACATGTATTAAATTCTCCCTCACTCACCCTCTGGCTCATTCTTGATGAGTTCCTCCATCTTGCGCTGTTTGAGCGTGTCGACCACGTCGGCCAGACTGCCCTTGCGTCTCTCCGGGGTGCCCAGAGCTGAAGCGGAGCTGGGTTCGCTCCCCGGCCGCATGGACCCCTCCTCCTGCTGCTGCTGCTGCTTGCTGGGTGAGGTAGACGAGTTGTGCTGGGGGTAGGGGCTCAGGGCCAGGCCTTTACTGCCATCCTGATCCTGACAGAGAGACAGAGAGAGACAGGGTGTTAAACAAAGCAACAAACAGGCCTTCACTAATTATTTCGTCCTGTTCCTGAGTGTTGAGGCATGTTTAGATTTACTTTCATCCTCATCTGCCCATCTGTACTGTGGAAAGTCTCTCTTTCTCTCTTCGCCTCTGTTGGTCTGAAGTCTCTTTAGACAAAATCATTAGCGGCGAAAAGTTTCAGTCGTTTCACCATCACAGGAACTGTCTCTTTCTCTGAGAAGGGAAGTTTTTCTACTTTGAATCAGCTCCAAACACACAAGAACGTCCAAGTTTTTCTTCTCTTCTTGACCAACATGACAGCTGCGATATCAATCACCATCTTCAACATTTCATGCATTGATCTTACGTCCAAATATATAACAGTTCTCATCTTATGGTCTCTTATGTAATGCGGCTCAGAATTATACACACTGTAAAAAGGGAAACTCTGCAGTTGTTGCCTTAAGGGGCTATTTCTAACTAATCTGAGCCATAAAAAGGACTTTTATTGGTATAACCTAATATAGTCATATTAAATGACATTTTGACTTGAATAAAACCAGTTTATTTAGATGTTACTACACAAATCATATTTTTAGGTTGCCTGACAAATCAATGAAACTAATAAATGCAGCAGCACAAAACGTTGATGCTTATATTTATTTATTATTAATTTTAAATATTGGTGTTTTTTGCTTCTGCAAGTATATGCACACACTGTAAAATGGGTAAATGACAGATGTGGAAATTTATGATGATGAATTATCACACACACATTACTTTCGCCCAGCTCCGGATCTCCTTTATAAAGTTTAATTACAAAACAACTCAGGTATTTAGAGACGAGGTCAACAGTCCAAGTCCTTTAATCAGGGTTAATCTTTAGTTAATCCACATCTATTATCTACCTTACCACCCGCGTGACTGACAGCAGCCACAGCCAATCAGACAATAGCATAATCCCACTGACGTGTTTGGGATCCAGTGACCAGATTTACACCTCAACAATCAACATCAGCTACTTCGTGCCACCTGTATCCGTCACGCAAAGCAAAATGTCCTCAGTCCAAACTGAAGTTCACAAGATTGATCAAGTTCCCTGTGCACGTCTATTACCCGCTTAGATTTTAATAATGACATCTGTTTTTAATCATTAACTCAGAGAGTGAACAGAGAGCAGCAGATGGTTCATTTACTAAAGCTTAATGCAACACGAATTACACAAGACTTTCACAAGACAGAACAGTGGCAAATACAATTTTATTTTTATCAGTAAAGTGAGACTGTTAGATGATCTGACTTGGCCTCGCAAACAAAACAGTTCATTATATACAACATGGAAAAAGTTTAAATGCTACAGAAAACAATAATAATAATGTATTTATTTTCAGTACTAGTCATTTATTAATGTGCTTTTACTACTATTAATTTATTATCATTCATTTTTATGTGATAAAATTATTAAATGACTAAATGTCTTACCATTTTTAAATGTTTTGACATTTATTTAATCTCAGACAATTATACGCTTTATTTTTTAATACTATCTACTACAATTGACAAAACAATTAATTCTATACAACATGGAAATTTTAAATGCAAGTTTTTAAAATAATGATTGTTAGTAGTTTTTATTACAATACTAGTACTAAAAGATTACTAATATACTCTTTTCTATTAGTGTTTTTCTACTATTTGATGATTACATTTTTTAAAAATATATATATTTATTAAAGTTCTTTTTATGTTAAGTAAAATTATTAAATGACTAAATGTTTTAACATTGAATGTTGCCATTTAATTCATTTTAGTCATTTACATGCCATGTAATAACCTTAATCGCTTTCTTTCACACAAAACAGACAAATAAACAAACATCATATTCAGATCTAGTACATACAGTTGTCAAAACTCCATATATCCAGTTACACTGAACATATCACACAGATTGACTCGTCACAATCCATCATCATCATCATGATAATAATAATTACTGTAGAACTAATTAAACACTTTCACTTGCTACGAACGCACACTGAGAGACATTTCACGTTGATACTCATTCACAAACAGACTGATGACTGGCAAGCTTAAAAGATCTTAACAGGCTTTTATGATACACGGAAAATATGACAGCTTGCATACTGATTTCCCCCCGTTTCCGTAATCTGCCTGCATTTTTCCAGACACACCCCTCCGTTTCATCCCTCTCGGCCCCATCAGCTCCAGTCGGGCCAGTCGAACTGGGATTAGGAGAATTCTGTAGTCACAAATGACCAAAGCGGTGCGAGATCACCCCGTCATCCGCAAACAAAACTGTCAACTAGCTGTTAAAGAACTAACAGAGAAGAAAGATAGAAAGAAGAGGGCAGGACTAGAGAGAGAAAGCCAGGGAGAGAGTGGGAGCGAGTGGCAGAATGGCAGGCGTTTCTCTCTGCCTGCTTTAGTGTGGCATGCATCTTAAAACACGGTCACACCTGTCACTTCCAATCTATCTAATCCACTGCATACTTCAAACCGCAGCTCGCGTCTTTCTCCAGAGATGTCTAGAAAACAATTCGAATAGAAGGTGAGATGGCAGCGGAGGAAACTGTATTCCTTTGCTTTTTAATGTCCTCGGACGTGACACTAAGTCTCGGACAGATGAAGAAGCAGATGAGCTTATGTGTTGCTTTCTTTCCCCCATCTTTAAATATAAGGCACAAGTGAGTAACAGGTCTACAGTAGGGTTGATATTCAGGTTAAGTACCCCTATTTTGTCCGTCGTCTACGTGTGTGCGCGTGATTTTCCGCAGCGTATGAATAAGTGTGCAAAGCTGAGTATATGTATTTATATGCATTTCTGATGAGCCGTTCTGTGCGGTGTGGGCGGTTCTGCTTTTAGTTGTGCAGATGTCAATTCTTCGTGGAAAGGCTGAAACTGCGCCTCTCTCCACGACCCTCTCTTCATCCCTGAACCACGGCAGCATGGCGACAGAATTAACCAACTTTTGTCCTCTTAAGCTCATGTGTGACAGGAGCACATTTAAACACACTTCAACTCTTGCCAAGAAAGCAAAATGCCTTCTTTCCCCCTCTAGTTTTTTCCTCTCGTCTTCTCCCTTCAGCACAGATGCCAGCTTTCTTCCAAATGCCACCTTTTTTCTCCCTTCTTTTTTTAATGTTTGTCCTTCCTGTACTCCGCAGGATTCCAACCTGTTTCCCTCAGAGCGTTTCTCTCGTTGCTTCTCTCTCACGCTTCCATATGCTAAGTTAAATCCAGTTATTTTACTGATACAGGTAGCGTCTAGCTAATGAGACTTACTCAAAGCATGGCCGTGTGATTCTCTGGCTCGCGTTCATCACGCGCTAGGAAACTAACCTCTACGCTTGCTATCAGTTAAACTGTCAAGAGTCCCGCTGCTGAAACACACACGCTCGAGTTGGACATCTCTCCTCTCCTGCGGTGCTGACGCCTCGTCTGTTGTCTTAAGCCCGTGTTGCTGATCTCTACCGTGTGTTCACAATCCGCTCACCTCTAAACCTGGCTCAACCGAGCTATTGTCAGCCCTGATCCTGCCGTGAGCGCGCACACACACACACAGATGAAGACTTACAAATGCTTCACACACTTTCAAACACCTTGCATTGTCTCATCCCTGAATTTACATGAGGTTATGCCATCGAAAAAGACTTTAATTAATTAGATTTGTGCGACACTACAATTTCAAAGCATTGTTAGATTTGTAGATTATATTTGTTTGAAAAAAAAAAAAACATGAAAAATACAACGCAAATGAATATTTGTGACACTGCTAAAAAATGTATAAAAATTGAGTTTAGTTTTACTAACGGCTCTGACCATATTGTTTGTTTCTCTCTTTAAATATCTGGGCTTGGTTCGACAATAAAACTTAAATAATTTATTTTATTATAATCAAAATTTCTATAAAATTATTAAATTAAAAATAAAGATTTTTTATTAAAAATAAAGTATTAAAGTATTTAAAACATTAAATAAAAATATATTAAGCTATAAATATATCAACAAATTTAATTAGCTTTTAATGGTGTTTTGGAAAATTACAATTATGAAGAAGTTCTGATTTTTACAAAAGAGTCAGGTTAAAGGGTATTCTGTTGTTTTTTGACATTAAAAGGCTGCATTTGACGCATCTAAGAACAAATCTTAACGTGAAACACACGCCTTCCTTTAATGCCTCTCCTCATTAACCGGACAAAAGGGAGAGTAATTAACACCTCGCTATTATCACCCGCGTGTAAAGCTCTTCCCACCTTTCGGTTTCAAAGCCCTCTACTTCCCGCCTGTAAAAAAACTGGCAGGAGTTTACAGACTGCCGGGTACGCGCACCGCCGCACCGACTTCTATTGTAGCAGGTTGTGCGCGCTTCAGCCCCGCTGACCCCATCATCACGAACGCGCGCCTCTCTCTCTCTCAGGATGAAGAGGTCAGCGGAGTCTGAAGCGCGTGTGCGCCGCTGCCGTGTTAATTTACAATGACAAGATAAAGCGGTAATCTTCCGCTGCGCGCTACCCAGGGACTCGCCGAGTCGATTTACACTTCCCTATCACTTTATACAATTGCCGTGACAAAGCCCCTCCGAGTCCCCACTCGTGTAAATCTCTCTCTCACTCAACTCTTCTGCCAGTCAGCGCGGATCGGCTCAGGGAAACTTAATGTCTCACACATGCCAGCCTGCTTTCCCCAAAATCCGCCCGTGCTCGAGACGGATACGCTTTATTAATCCACATCAAATACAGCACGCGTGTTTTTTCATGCCACGTCTGTCATGTCAGCGCGAGAGACAGAGACAGCAGTCTAGTCTTTCAGATAACACAACAATTACAAGCACTGCACTGCAGCTGATACATAATTATTCACGTTATGATTAATAAGCATAACAATCCATTGTATAATAAACATTTGTTTGGTTTCATGTGCAGCTTTATTATTTGTATTACTGAACTGACATCATCATCTACAACAGCCAAATGCAAATCTGTGTCAAATCTAAACTTTCTGCAAAATGCAGAACCCTCAAAAAGGTACATCTTTGTGCA
This sequence comes from Acrossocheilus fasciatus, assembly GCA_036784905.1. Taxonomy (NCBI): domain Eukaryota; kingdom Metazoa; phylum Chordata; class Actinopteri; order Cypriniformes; family Cyprinidae; genus Acrossocheilus; species Acrossocheilus fasciatus. Next base: position 12,382,599 of record CM071941.1, read on the forward strand.
TTACCTTCCCATACACACTTAAAAATAAAGGTTCTTTGTTGGCATCTGGTTCCATAAAGAGCCTTCAACATTCATGGAACCTTTCCATTCAATAAAAGGTTCTTTATAGTAAAAAAAAACATTCACACATTTTTTTTTTAATTACTGAAAGGTTCTCGGGGGTTCTACAGCATCGCTGAGAAAACCTCCTTTTGGAACCTTTATTTTTAGGAATGTAAATGGAGCATATTAGTACTTTAAGGCACTAATAGGCACCTGCCTAAAAAGTAAAATGTTTGCACATTTTCACCCCCAAAATATAGCAGTTTAACAGCAAACGACTCTAAAAGAGAGAACCGCCAGTCATAAACAAACACACCGCGCTGCAAGCTGAGTGTATTAAGTGAGAACGAAGGAGAAAGCTCCTTGAGTGAGAAAGCTTGAGGACTTTGGTTTATTGTGGGAAACGGTTCCAAAACTGCAGAGTCCAGCGTGCACTGTAATCACAGTTAATTGCAGAATTAGCTTACCGTTAAGTTCCTTAAGTACTGATTCATTGTTTTACAGCCAAATTGATTCCTGAAGCCTGTGTTTATCAAGAGGAAGAGATAGCAGAGTCTGGCGAAAGGTCACTGAAGAGATACTAGAGCACTTGAGGTCCGGATGACACTTTGGGGTCACAGGGTCCATCTCGTTTATATTTCATCTTACAGCTTTAAAGGTCTGATACCGTCTATATTCTTCATGACTACAATGACCCATCATGAACTCACACTCCAAAATGACACATGAACAGCCAAGCTTATGAGTCATTTTGGCCACATTCAAAAAGACGACCTGTCTCGCTGCATCTGCCTGTGACATCATCGAAGCGTGACGGCCATTTCCACGCCAAAAGTGTAAGTGAGAGAGAGACAATGGGAGGGGCTTATTCTAAGAAGGAGGAGTCAATCAAATGGATATTAACCAACTGGGAGGGGCTGACCTCATCCAATTGTATGAGTGAGGTTTGAGTGTAGAGACTTACCATGTTCGCGTGTAGTGTTGGGGGGCTGTCGAGCAGTCGCGGAGATCGTGGGGACACTTTGCTGCAGTACGAACTCAGGGGCAAGTGAATGACAGCATGTCCGTCAACCTCTTCATCCTCCAATCGCTGTCTGCTCGTCGCCATGACTACCTCTCCATCTGTTCCCCCATATGGAGAGGCTGGTCGCTTGGAAGACATCCTGGAAAAATGAGAAAGGAAAAGTGACTGAGGCATTCAGGAAAGACATGGCAGAGACAGAGACGTGGCTGTTGTTTAATTGTGACTGACATATACAGGAGCATTTCACACACATACACACACACACACACACACACACACACACACACACACACCTGACACACACTACTCGCATAATGACAGCCATCAACGCCGTAGCTTTGTCCACATCCATCCCTCCATCAAAGAGACGTCCCACCTACACTATCACAGAGCCATTTACTGTAGCAGCACCGCACACGATGTGTTTAGCCAGCCTGTTTGATGTAAAGACTCGAGCGGCCCATTAAAGAAAAGTGCAGACGGCCCAGCGCACATCAAATATCACGTTAGCCAAGAACACAGTCAGACAATGGTGTGTGCGTGAGCGTGTGTGCCACAGTAGATGTTAATGACAGTGTATATGGTGTTGACAATGCCAGAGAAAATAGGCCTTGATGACGGTCTGTGTTCCTCTGATACCGTCAGGAAGAAAAAGCATTTATTAAATGAACTCTCTCTCCCACAATGCACGGGAAGGAAAAATGAATATGCTCTCGTAATAAGATTTCATCTGGCTTACGGCATTGCCTAAGTGCTTTCATAGACGCTTCTCAGCCTTGGAGCTAGTGTTACTATGGCCCTGGGGAATAAGTACCACTCTTTTAAGAGAGAAAGACAGACAAGGATAAAGGGAGATGGAGAGAAGTACTTTTATTTGGTTCCTACTCTGCAACTAAAAGAATTGGCAAACAAATTTTATTTCACTGCACTGTTGCAGTGTATTTTGTGTTCCTCCAAAAGCTGTTTTATAAGCAAATTCCATATACTATATATATATATATATATATATATATATAATTATTAAAGTATATACTACATACACAGTTATTTTGCGTAATTGCAACTTAATATCTCACAATTGTGACTATTCCTCATAATTGTAACTTTCTCAAATTATAATTTTATATCTCACAAGTGTACCTTTTTTTCAGTATTTTGACTATATATCTTAATTGCAAATACTGAAGTGGCAACACAATTAGTTTTATTTTTTATTTCTCACAATTTTGACTTATTTCTCAATCTTTTGACTTATTTCTCATAGAATTGCAACTATGACTCATAACTTTATGACTCATAGCCTCATCTTACAATGTCTTTCTATATCTCTCAATACAACTTTATATCTCATAATTGTGAATTATTTCTCGTAATTTCTCACAATTGTAACTTTATTTCTCATTATTGCTACTTTCTTTCATGTAATTGCAACTTTTTTCACATTATGACTTCGTATCTCATAATTGTGAATTTCTTGTAATTGCTCACAATTGTAACTTTCTCATAATTATGACTTTATATCTTCAAATTGTGACTTTCTCATAATTACTTTTTCTCACAACTGTAACTTTATTTCTAATTATTGTGACTTAATTTCCTGTAATTCTAACTTTTTTCACAATACAAGTTTAAATCTTATAATTGCAATTTCATATCTCATAAATGTCACTTCATATTCTGCGACTGCTACTTTATATCTCAACCTTGATTTTATAAACTTTATAGCTCACTGTTTCACTTTACAACTTTCTTTTTTTAACCCTTTATCTCATAATTACTGCTCTGAGGTGGAAAAATGAGACTAACATACAATGCAATAGAGAGATTACTTTTTTACCTCGATTATCTTTCATCAACTAGAATCTGCAGTCTCGGTCCAGTCCAAGTTGCGTGTGCTGAACTGTATGGTATTCTCAGCCCTGGACTAACACAGACGCCACATCTGGCGGAGCTCCTGAGCACTGCTAAGGTTTCTCTTTCTCTCATTTACTGCTTATTTGGTTTAGATTAGCTGTAAAGACAAACATCATATAACGTTTCTAGCCGTCTGGACGGGATGAATAAGACTCACCTCAATCAAACCCAAGGCTGGCGGCTACGGTAACAATGAAGACATGCTTCAACTAACTGTATAGATGAGATGGAGTGAAGAGTTAAATGATAAACTATGTTGCAGATGTCATACTGCTAGTGCCTGACAGCAACTGCTCTGTCATAACAAACACTAACGCATGTGTGTAATACGTACATTTGTGAGTATTAATCACTATATCTCTGTTAATTTGGCTGTATGAATGTGAACGTGTGTGTGTGTGTGGGATACCTTGGCTTTATGCTGGTTCACACTGGGGCAGTAAAAGCAGTCAGTGCAGCTGTATAAACTGCACTTGGGCCGTCAGAGCCGCACGGCCTGTCTGCCCCTCCACCAGCACTGTGTTTACTCTACCTCCAGACACTCACACACACTGGGCCCTTTTGTTTCACTCCGACACACACACACCTCTGTGCCGCTTTCTCTAACACACCAACCCCCAACACACACATCAGGACCAACAAAGACACACACACACACGACCCTCATAGGCAATCGAGAACCAGTTCTTATTGGACACAGCAAATTGTTGGTCACATCCAACTCGAACCCGAGAACTGGTGTTTAATATCCGTTTAGTTAAGGCTCGTGAAACTTAAATCAAAGTAATGAATAGCTGGAAATCTAGCAGTTAAAGAGTTAAATAAAATAAAACAATTACAAAATTAAAATAGGTTAACAAAAAGAATGTTTGTTCAGTATATAAAAAAAGAGACAAATACTACCAAAAAAGTGCTAAAAAGAATCATTAATGGAACCGGAACCATTTAGTGGAATTGGACATTCTCAAGGCAATATTTCTTACAAAAATGACTCAGGTGAGTGCCTTTTCTATATAAATATGTCTCCATCATTCATATCTGTGCGCACCTTTAGACACGTCTGCATCTTTTTTCCGCTCTTGCCTGTCTCACGCACTCTTCCTTTTGCCTCTTTCTTTCCTACTTCCTTGCCTGCCCACTGACAGAAGCTTTTCACAGCTCCTCTTGAGCAATAAAATGTCTATTTTCCTGCGAGCCTTTGAAGTATAATTACTATACAATTCCGCTCTCCGGGTGAGCAGGTTATAGCCACTATTTCATTTAAAGTTGGCAGACCTGTCGTGGTGGAGAGTCTACATGAAACATTTAAAGCTTGTCGAGATGTTGGGATTAAAAAAGAGAGGGTTTTATTAAGCAGATAAATTGGCAGAAAAGCTGGTCTCCAAGGTCATAATTAGCAGCCATTAGCATAATTTCACTCCATCCTTCTGTGGTTCCAATAAAGGCCGGCCTGCCAAACACACACAGACCCTGTCCACTGACACACACACACTCGCTAACACAACACAGACGCACAAAGAACAGTCTCTGAAGCTAAGACTTCCTATACAGGCTAGTCATGTCTGCTTATTTGCATTGTAAACTTTAACAGCAGTCTTCGCTCATTATCTAGTGGATTAATAACTTTATTGCCTTTCATTTTCACAAGGCTAAGAATTATGTTATTCATAAGCAGCCTCGAATATCAAAGCCGAATATGCTGATACGGGTGAGGTGACTAAACACACACTTATGTAGGAACACAAATGATGGCAGTATAATCTCCAAACACCAGTATTATCCAGTTCAGGGTGTATTATCAAAGAAATTGCCATCACTTTTTTGTGTATTTCAGAAACTTCAGAATTCGCACCCTGTCCCATCGCAGTTGAACTGCAGGTCTAGAGGCTAACTTTCACGGCTAATCATTAAAAGCTAATGGCCGCCCCACTGGTGCGCCGCTCGGCCCCCTCCCGCAGACTGCGTGCGTTAAGCCCAGATTAAAGGCACACTTCCCCTTTGAGCTTAGACGCAGATTGAGCGCTCTCCTAAGTCCCTCTCATATCACATGTACATTTCTCCGCAGACGCTAATCGTCCAAAATACAGGGTCCATTAAACAGCGGAGTGGAGCTGCACTTTAAATACTGAATCTAGGAGCTTTACCTAATCACCATCAGCAGTGGTTAACACTCCAGAAGTGCCTCTAATGACAGGACATAATTTAGAGGCTAAACGTGTCACATACGCACACACTCGGATGTGCGCGGCCCACGGAAAAACTTGCATGATGATGCTTTGCGGATGTTGCCCGCATGCCTACGATAAAAAGCATTCAGATACACAGAGCATCGTTGAAAAAGTCAAGATAGACACCTTTTGTTGTTTTTATATAATGCTAATAATATTAATTAGCATTATATTATGTAACACTGATGCCTTTGAATAAAACTTTGCATAAGGATAAAATTAGAATATATATATATATATATATTAACAAAATTATTATTAATAATAATAAGAAGAATAAAAAATATTAAGACATCATTACACTTGGTGAAGGTAAATTCCAGTGTAATATGAATATGTGATTAGGGAGGTCAGCTCTTCTTTGTTATCAGACTGTGGGAATGAAACAAAGTGTGTCCATAAGTTCAGACAATCATCCCGTTCAGCACAGATAACAACAGTGATGCCTTCGGTAGGAAACTGAGAATACCTCACAATCCACTCAGACATTAGGAGAAGTGCTCATCCCTCTCTCTACTCTTTATCTTCTGCTCCCAGGACGATAAAGTCGCAGATAGTCCCGTCAGGACCGTTCCCCTTTTGCACAATCAACCATTTGTGCCTGACTCTCTCTGTTTTGAACAGTCTTTTAAGTATATTACTTTACAGCTATTTATAGCTCTCTCAATTTTTCTCTCTGTGGGAATGGAGCGGCCGGCAGAGGAGCGGAAGCGAAAAGAGAGTCAGAGAGAGCGACTCCGCTGAAGTAAATTCATCCGTAGTGCAAACTTGTGAGGGCTCTTCATCATTTACGCCGTAATCACTAATCACAGCGTTCTCTGCTGCTGTGAGGGCACTTGGATTTTTATGTGGGGTGGGGGGGTTAATTTACCAAAATGTAGTATAAAGATCACATTTCCACGCACCAATGCTAAAAAAAATAAGTGAAAGTGTTTTATTAACGTACAAACCACTTTAGTAACGCTGCAGCACTAAAAAGTAGCAGAAAATTACTGGAATTTGCAAAAAAAAAAAATAAATTAGAACTTTATTAGAGATTTACACATCACTAATCTCTCACAAAAACTTTTCCAGATTTGTTTACAATGTCTTTAAGATAGCTGATGGCTAGCTAACTGTGCTAAAAAAGATTTTCCTTGAAAATTCACTCATAGAAACTTCTTTAGAAATTATACCCACCCACCCCCAAAGTCGGTGAATAATAATTTCACACAAGTGTACGTGTCTCTAAATACACATATTATTCACACACGCACTCAGAGAAAACACAAAGCCGTCTCTGTTTTTCCCTCTGACGCGAGGGCTGCAGGGCCACCCCAATTTCCTGTCCAGCGTCGCCACAAAAGGCAAGAACACAGAGCCTAATGTCACTGTCAGCCATTACTGTTTAGGCATGGAGGTGAAGTCACACACACACAAAATCAAAAGTCATATGAGCAAAGCAAAAACAAGCCTGCTCGCACACACAAACGCATAATAAGCAATAGTGTGTGTTTGCCGCTGGGTGGACACAAGGCACCAGTGAACGCCGTGCCCACAGCACCAAGGCAACTGCTGCATCAACACACACACACACACACACACACACACACACACACACACACACACACACACACACACACACACACACACACACACACACACACACACACACACACACACACACACACACACACACACACACACACACACACACACACATATATACAGAGGGGGGTTGCCAGTATTTTAGTCATCACTTCATCTGTCTGCATAGTTTCCTGTCATCTCTCATCTCTAATTATTTATTTCTCTGGACTGACTCATGTTTCTAGTGACATTTTACATATTACATACACTTGAAACTTCTATGAAAACTTTCTCAGCCTCTGCTTGTCATCTTTTAGTGTGTGTGAGTGTCTGTGAATATGATGCCCCTGTCAAATGCTTATCCATCGTGATTTGCTCCCAGAAGCCCCAGGCGGCTGTGAAAACGGGTGCTGGTATAATTTACTCCATTCATACAGGCCTGTACAACAACAAATTGGGTGTAACAGGCATATGCAACACAGTCTTCCACCCAGACTCCTCCTTTACCTGCAAGTACAGAGCCGTTATTATACAGCTTGAGGGACTGGATAGAAAAAAGCAGCATTTTGCTAAGCAGTCAATTAATTTTTATTATCCTTCCCATGATGCAATTGTCTAGGCCGTCACCTCTGACTTGTCATACTGTTTTGTGTTATTATCCTCTCGGATTTGATAAATAAGACTTTAACCTAAAAGGGACTCAGTTCCCCTCAGTCTTAGCGGACGTCCCGATGGTCAGCTGATCGCACAGGGGAGGTCTGGGAAGACTTCTGAAGGGGGAGGAGGAAACACTTCAGCATTCTTCTCTGCTGACCCTCCTTTTTTTCATGGAGACACGGTTATCAAGCCGCTGCGAGAGCTCATAACATGGACTACACAATGGAGCCAGTCTGCAATGAATGACCCAAAGAGAAGATCCAGAACCTCCATCAATCAGACAGAACACACACACACACTTTAAACCTAAATGAGGCCACAACACAGTTTTGTAGTGCTTTTATATAAAGTTAACTTTTATAGACAAACACACCTTAACTGAAAATAAAAATACTACAATTAAAAAGTTTTTTAAAGTTACTACTAAAAAAATAAAAAATGGTATTATATATATATTTATTATTTTTTCCCCCAAACAAAGACATTCCTGAATGTTCCCAAAAGGAATGTTTGTCAGATTTAGCTCTTGTTTAGGTACAAATTTATACCCAATCTATAGCTAAGTACAAACACACACACACTCTCACACATATATACAAACATATATATACAAACACACAAATGTTTGCTTTTCTATCACTGTGGAGACTTTCCGTTGTCTTTTGTTTTTCTACAAAGCTAAGATATTTTCTTTCCCCTAAACCCGATATAACTCTTTCTAAATTTATATTTAGACAATATTTATTATGTTTACAAAGCTGTTTTTCTTAAGGGACTACCTGGTCACCACAACAGTCATTTGGTCCCCTCAATATAGAGTAATACTGTCTTAATATAGTCCCTCAACCTCAGACTTCAATTGTGTTTATATAAAGCTAATTATAAACACTATAATATAACTCCGACCTTTGCATTTTTAGAATATACATATTAAAAACCACATTCTTTACACATCTTTTTTCTTTCTTCAAATGACAAGGTCTCTGTATTTTTTTTTTTTTTTTTGGTAGATGTATCTCACTTCTGAGGACAATTCTGTCTCTATATCCAAGTACATAAACACACTTCTTCAACTAGTTAATGCCACACTTTGCGTATGCTGCAAAGCAGCTTGCAAGTAATATGTGTTAAAGTGACGGAGGTAAAGGCAGGCTGGTGGTTTAATCTTTTTTCTCTTTGACGCAGAGGAATCAAAAATTGAAGTGCATCAGCCACATTTGTCTACAGCTAGTTCAATCACACATGCTTAGTGGTGAACGAATCCACTGTTTTTTCTGTATATCTTTACCAGGAAGAATTGACTGACCCAGAGACAGACAGACAGAGAAAGAGCGAGAGAGAGAGTGAGATGTAACACAACCATCCATTAAAGGAGGGAGACAAATGGAGAAGTGTTAAAGTCCCCTTTCCCCCTCCCTCACTCGCTCGCTGTCTCTCTCTCTTTGAGGAATGTGACAGTTTGGCCATAGAATCTCCTCTGTGCTCCTCCAATAAAGCTAAACTCACCCAAATCACCACTTCAATAATAATAATAACAATAATAATACACAATATTTTAATATTATTATTATTAATTATGATTATTATATTATTTATAATTATTATATATTTAAAATATTTAGGATGAAGATTTAACAACATATTTTAAGCAAAGCAACATTTCGTATAATTATCTACTACTGTTTTGTAGTACAGACGATTTGAAAAACACTACATAGTTCTGTATTTTCAGATGTCAAATATATAAAATAAACTACACCAAACAGGAAATGTTCTTAATAAATGAATCAACAGTCCATTTTCATACTATCACATTTTTAACAAAACCTCTTGCATTTTACAGTGTGCTAATTTTAAACTGAAAACAAAAGTAAATTTAAGTGAATCTTTTTAATTTAAGCATTCATAAGATGTCAACATACAAACAACAATTATAAATGACTTTGTATCACCAGCAAACATTATAATTTAATTTTTTATAGGTCTCATTATTTCCTTGCTTCATGTCAGTAAAAATGTTTTTCTATGCACAAAAAAAACAAAAGCAGACTTACGGTTTTTCAAAAACACTCAGCATCAGGACAGAAGAGACACACACACACAGCCACACATACACTCTACACAGACAAACACTGCGCTTTCACTCCTGTCCTCTCTCTCTCTCTCTCTCACACACACACACACACACACACACACACACACACACACACACACACACACACACACACACACACACACACACACACACACAGTTTCATGCTCTTTAACCACTGACAGCCAGCATTACTGGAAAGTACAGTTTAACCATCCTTTTCTTCTAAGTCATTGTAATCCCTACATTTATCACTATACATTCTGCTTTCCTATGTAATCCTTTAAATGTTTAATTCCTCATAGTTGTTGTTATCTTTTTCTGCCCCCCTCCCCACCCTCCCCCCGGAGAGAGCGTGATGATTTATTAAAAACACATTTTCCTGACGTATAAATGTGTTCTTAATTCAGGGATAAAACCCCAGAGTTTATCGCTGAACAAAAGATTAGTTTCATCTGGTAAAACAGTGCAGTGCTCTAATGCAATAAAAAAAAAAAAGTGTGTGTGTGTCGGGGGTGAAGCTTGCATTAAAAACGAGTATTATGGGTAATCTTCCCTATGGAGCTTTAAAGTCAAACCCTCTTTATTCGGCAGCAAAGCCACTTTTGTTGACATATTAAAGTAGGTGAGAACATTTCCCACCTCGGACCACCACAACAGAAGGCCAATGCAGACATCTGGCCATAATAAAACACCAAAACAACATAAACAAGATTAAAACAACAAGGACAAATGGGAAAAAAGGCTCTGTGAAGCAAGAAAGTCATACAGAAGTGAAATGCTCTGTGTTTTAGTTGCCAAGCGTGTTACCCCGAAGTGCAACATGCGCAAAGAAAAAAGGTTGCGCCAGGGAAACACTGACGGGAGAGCACCGACCCTTATCAAACACCATCTTACACTCACACTTACATATATATCTATTTCTATATCTATAAATATATATGTATGTATATAGGGCAGTAGACAAACACACACACACACCGACAGCATGTAACCTGTTAGACCAAACACTAGAGACATTTACAACTTAGTTTCAAAGTGGGATATTGAGAAGACAGTCCCAGCGTCTCATGCTCACAGAGTGCGTCTAGAAAACACACACATCGCACAGTCACACTGAACTTTCTTCTCTTTTCTAAACCGCAGACACATTCACACACAGCCAGCCTCAAACATGCCAAACAAACTAATAAAGTCTGTTTCTTAGACTAACACATACACACACTCTCTCCTGCTCATCTGCCTGTCCCTCGCTCTCCTCCTCCCGGCACGGCTTGGAAAAGTGAGCGTCTCGTGCGTGAGTGTGTGAACGTACCTGTTAAACTCCTGAGGAAGCTCAGGCTCAGTAAGCATGCTGAAACAAGGGGTCTGAGATGCAGGAGTCCTTCCACGACAACATACGCGTCCGACACCCGGGGACCTCCGAGAACACACACACACATACACGCACACGCTGCCTGGTGCTCCTCTAACCTCTCGCAAAACCAAAGACTGTTTCTGTTTCTCTCCGCTGCACACACACTCTCACACGCCGAACCTCGCACTCCCTCCCCTCTCTCTCTCTTTCTCTCTCTCTCCACCCCTCTCTATGGCTCTAAGCTGCTAGATCGCCTCTTAAAGGGCCAGAGCATGACATGGTGTAGCGCGGAGCGCAGCTTCATACTCACACGCACACACATACACACACATGCAGCAGCACTGCCCCCTTCCTTCAGCTACAATGTCCCTCTGTTGTGTTTCTGATCAAATGCACACACTTATGATCAAACACACACACACACACACACACACACACACACACACACACACACACACACACACACACACACACACACACTTATCTTAATGTTCAGTATCATAGGCTTCTATTGTTTTTACATAAAGATAATATTAATTACTATAGACTAGCATAAAAGGAACATTTCAGTTTTAGGAAAAAAAATGCATTTGCCAAATTTATGAATCATTTTCCATTTTAGGATGTCCCCAGATGTCTGAAACAAAGCTGGCAAAATTACTTGTTTTGTGTTAAAAGTATAACTAAGTGCACGTACGCACACGCTCACACACACACTACTCAGTTAAGCCACATAAAATAGTCACGTCGTTCATGAGTTTGACAACTTTCATATAAAAAAAACTTAATTTTTTTTACTCAAACATCAAACAAGAACAAAACATAAAACAAAATCTAAACATAAAGAACAAACACACATAAAAGCAAAATGCAAAAACTAAACAAAAATGTAAAAAAATTAAAGTAATATTATTGAACAGGCATGGACCAGCAAACCTCTTTTAGATTGAATTTCATCAAATTGGGATGAATGACAAAAAGTGGCTTTAGCATGTACACGTCAACCACATACAAACACGTCTGAGTTTTCAAGCGAGCTCTATGCTTTGTGTTTTCATAGTGTAACTAACACACGGCCCCTGTCACTCTTTATTACAGAGAAAGAGAAAGAGAAAGGGGGAGAGAGAGAGCTAGACAGAGAGAGAGAGAGAACGAACTGTTCTTCTAAACGGAGGAAAGCACGTCTGACAGATTGAAATACAGCAGCAAGACTTTAACACTGAACTTTAAACAGAGCGTCAGTCTTTCTCAACCTCCTCACACACACACACACACACACACACACACACACACACACACACACTGCTGTCCACCTTCTGAACATACTGCAGACACATTGAGTGTACGATTGTGAACTTGCACACACATGCATTTAAATACTAATCATATTTCCTTTTTATGTCTCCTGCAGTCATGGTAATATTTACAACAAACAATGTCTTTGTATGGTATTTAATTTATGATAAGAATGAAAAAACATATAATGTTTGGTATGTAATCCAATTTATTGAGTAAGTTAGTGAACTCAGAATAGCACTGTGCCCTGACCTCTCCAGCACAAACTGTAATAATGTAGTTAGAGCATTGTGGTAACATTATTTGTGCATTTTCCTGTTGATCACTGAGGAAATTGTTAGCAGCATGACAATGTTCAAGACACACACTGACCCGGCCTGACCTCTGCTAGGACTGTATGGCCCTGATAAATACAAATAACAGCGTTTTTTCTCTCTCTATGTGTGTGTATATAGGCTATGTAATATATTATACATGTTTAAAACACAATTCACACAGAAAATAACTGCATTCCAAATGACGCACTATGTACTCAACCATGTAGTGTATGAATTTTATAAGGTTATTTTGTCATTAATAATAGAAGTCTATTAGCCCCTCCCCCTTCGCAATATAATTAAAGCTGCGACAGTTGAGTGCATGAAGGCCACACACTGCAGCTAAATTCGGTAGTCAGTTCACCTTTTTATCCTTAATTGCGTTCTGTACACACATAATTCACTAAAATACAGGAGTGACAACTGCATTCGACAACCGCATTAACTCCTGAAAAATACAGGTGGAGACAACCGCATTTACAGAAATTCTATGCAGTGTGTACGGAACTGAACTGAACAACTAGTTGTTAATGACGTATTTAAACGTGCATCAGAAATGTGTATTTGTCCGTATGTGAGATGCAAGAAAATAACAGTGAAAGAAGTCTTAACCTTAGCACATTTTGACGCGGGGCTAGTTGTGCTCAGGAGCCCTGCGGTAGTGTCAGTGTTGCCAGATCTTTATAGAAAAAAAAACAAAACAACAACAAACAAGGACAAGCACAAAATACACTAAAACACCCCATGTGCTTTATGTTTTATAACACCAAAAAATTCACATATCTCATATCCGCAACAGACCACTTTATTAACTCCATAAAGTTTATGTTTATCTTTATGAGCTAAGACCAAACAACATGCCTAAAAGTGCTTATAAATATGAGGATATGGCAACACTGCAAGACAGCGCTCCCTAAAGCAGCCTCCCGAGCATAAACACAAAACAGCACGTCTTATCAGCGGTAGTTAAGTTAAAATCAACAGACAAAAAGAGTCTTTAGCCAAAAAATGGCAGATACCAAATGGCTAAATTCTTCTTCAATCCCGTATCAAATGTTGCTATGGTTACAAATGCAGGAGTGACTGCTGTTCCATACAAACATGAAACGATAATTTACGGGACTCACTCTCACATTTAAATGCGGTTGTCACTCCTGAAACTTACATTGTGTACGTGGCCGAAGTGTCCAACATTTAACACTTCGTTTTTTTTGGTTATTTAAGTGCATCATCCAGATATTTAAAGTGCACTTTATACTACAAAACGTCATAGAATATTGCATAAGTACGCGATTTGGGATGCACCTCATGTTTTTTCTTTGAAAAAATGACGCGAGTCCAACGGTCAAATATTTCTGTCTAGCATGTGTTTACATAGAAAACCAACTGAAAAGAAGCAAAATGGAATTGAAAAACACATTCTGTGTGAACGGCTCCTTAGTTTCTTTTCTAAGAACAATTTCTAATGAAAACGCATGGTGTTTAAATGTGAAAAGACAGTCATGATGCTAGAGTCAATCTAAATCTAAGGGAATTTTTCGCAAGATTAATCATCCACCTAGCAAAAATCATGTGATTGCTTAGAAAAAATTCTACTAAACAAGCAGCAAAATTTCATTTATGTCTGAAGTACACTGTGCTGGACAACATACTTGCCAAAGTTTAATACAAGGGGGTTAAGGGTTTGTTTAAACCTCTAACCCCAAGTATGAGCAGTAGTAATAGCGGTGCTTGCCTTAGAAAGCACTAATACAAAGTGGTGACAGAAGACAGGATATTGTAGAGCTGTTTCAAAGGCGAGAGAATATAGTGAATAAAATGTACACACATACATACATTCAAATCTGCGCATACACACAAGAGCAAGCGGCACATTAATTAGCTTCTCTCAGGTAGCAATTATCTGTAGTTAAACATTTTAACGATCTTTCGAGTCAAGGCTGCAAGGTGATGGAGAAATAGATGAAAATAAAAAAGAGTTGAAATAACATCAACAACAGCCAGTGAGACAAAGAAGGAGAGCAGAAAATCCATCAGAACAGGAATAAAGAGCAGTTCCAAACAGTTTCATCCACTTTAAAAGCTGCTATTGATGAAGATGGCTTTTTAAGAGAGCAGGAGCGTGAATGGAGAAGGCAGGTGCTTTCAAGGTTCAAACTCTCCAGATGGGCTGATTCGCTCAATTCCGACAAATCTACAAACTTCAGTTTTCTAACTGCGGGCTTTTATGTGAGAAATGAACTACACAGCACACATATGTTCATGCAGGTATTTGCATACATTCAAAAAAAAAAAAAAGTTACAAATGTACAGAAACGTGTGCATGTGTGTACGGTCTTTATCTGTTTATCTCTATAAATACATGCATCCAGCACATGCACACATGCAAACACACAATAGGTCCCTTCAGCAGATGTGTAGTGTCCAAGCCCCCTCACAGCTGTGCTGCATTAGAGGCCCCGAGTAGTGAGGGTCTGACACAGACAGCCAGTAAACAATTCCCTTACACTGTTATACACACACTGCTAGAGTTCAGCTATTACCCCCTAAGAGGCAAAATCAGGGAAGTTCTTCAGTTTCCTGAAGCCCATCAGTATTTGTATAATTTACCGAAACCAAACAGAATAAAATAATGTGGTTCAAAATCAAGCATTTCACTTCATTTTATTCTCAAAATAAAAATTCTGTCATCATTTACTCAACCTCATGTCATGATTTTTTAATGCAATTGTTAAAATCTTCTCTGAACTTCGAACTGACTTCTTTGTTTTTTTTTTTGTTTTTTTTTTAATTCTTTTCACTGAATTGGTTCATCCAGTATAATGAAACCAGTGAAAAACCTACAATAAAACTGCAATATCTGTGAAATTCACAACTGGTTGACTTATGATATTTATATGGTTCTTTTGAAACTTGAAAACTCCAGTACCTCATTTTCATTATATGGAAAAGAGCGGGCAGCACATTCCTACACATTTCTCCTTTTGTGTTCTACAGAAGAAAGTCATGCATGTTTGAAATGACATTAGGGCAAGTAAATTGTGACAGAATATTCATTTTTTGGTGAACTATTCCTACAGTTGCCCATCTCATTCACTTCCTTTCTTTCTCTCTTTGGCTTGTGCAAGACGTGTGACAAGGTTGTGAAGTGTGTTTATCTGGACTGAGGGAGAGGAAATCTCTGTCTGATGGCTGAGTGGCAGACGAGAGAAGCCATTAAGATAGAGTCCTTATCTCCCCTCCTCAGCAGAAGACCGCCTTTACACACACACACACACACACACACACACACACACAGAGAGAAAATCTTTGTCTGTCTGCCTCTACTACTGTCAGTCATCTGGCAATGGTAAATATCAATATATCACAAAATACACAACAACAGCTTTTCTCAGAGTTTTACATGCAGGTCTGTAAGGTGTTCTGTTGTTGAAATGACTGTTAGGACCATATGTAATGACCATATTGCCAGTATGTAGTCGTGAATGACCAGACACACACACACAAACCAAAATTCTTTTTTCGGTATACTAACATGGTAATAAAATGGGTATACTAGCATGAGGGTGAGAAAATGATGACAGATTTTTTAGGTGAATTATTTCTTTTTCAACGACTGCATTTTAGTACCATATAAAAAAAAGAAAAAAAAAAGAAAAAAAAAAAGAAAAGTAAAATGTTATTTAGAATAAGCCAGTATTATCAGACCAACGTCAGAGAAATACAAGATTAAATTTACAATATTTTGAGAATAAAATGAGTATTTCAGGAGAAAAATGTATTGCGAGAAACAACGTTTTTCTGTTAGCTTCTATGTGAGAAATGGATGTGGATGATTTAGTTAAATCTACTTTAGGACAGGATTAAGAAATAAAGAAATCCTTGGTCTTTTGGCACATCAGCACTGAGTTATAATTAGGACACTGCAGTGGTTATGTAGGAAACTGAATTTATTCAGGAGAAAAACACAGGCAGACATTCAGGAAATTGTCTCTTTTGTGCAATCTGAAATGGCAACCAGTGGTCGACTCCAAGGATATCGATGGTTACATCCACATGCTATTAGAAAAGGATATGTTGTTTCTCAAGAGAATATGAGGATGATAATCAAAGTAATCGACCCTGAAGGAGTGAAAAACCTTCAGCACACTCAACGTCTCCAATATTTAAGCCAAGGAGTAGACCACTGGCTGCCTTTTCAGATTTCTTTATTGCTAAAACGATCCTAAAGTAGGATTTGACTAATATTATTTAATATTACAACTTTAATCTTGTATTGCTAAAACTTTACTCTTGTATTGAATTGATTGTTTTGATATGTTTGATATGATATGTATTGTAATTGATATGTTTTCCAAATATATTGGCTTTAATTTCACGATGCAATCTTGTTCCCTTTTTGATATGTTCAGCATTACAGAAAATAATAATGTTGATGTTATAAAGATTATAAATGATATGTACCTTTTTAACACATATCCCTTGGAGTCTGGATGGGGGGCTCTGGGTCTTTAAAGGTTAAAACCCTCTGCTTTATGTCAATGACACTTGCTGAGACACTCTTTCGTAGTGTCCAATTCCTGATACATAAACACATAAACGTACAGGGCAGACATGAATACTAACACAACCGAACATTTGCTTTCTCTAACAGTCCAGTGAGATGCGTGTCTTTTGAAGCACTCAGTAGGAGAAGTATATTCACAACCTGGAGGGCAAAATTACGCTTCATTTCACTTTCAAAGAGACGTACCAACCCCACACGACTCAGGCACTACAAAACAATGCATTACAACGAAGACATCACTTGACTGTGCACCGACAGTCAAGAACCAGTCTACTGGATTACAGGTACACACAAGACAGTTGTTGTGTTTCACTTTGCTAACAAGGCTGAAACAAGCTCTAACTGACTAAACTACTCTGCAGTGCCAGGCTTGGGAAAGAATAGTGTGAATGAAAGGGAGAGAGAGAAGAGAGGAAAGAAACACCAAGTGTCTTCGCGCCATTAGAGCTGCGATGGAGCGCTGCAGGAGCTCAAATAATGACGAACGATAATGCCCCCTAGAACCCATCCATCCATCCATTCTCTCATCCCTTCATCTCTACCTCCCTCTGTTCATTTTCTCATTCATTTAGTCTTCCTAACACCAAACCGTCATGTTAGACCAGTTTCTTTTGTTCTTTTGTGGCACTATTTATTTAAAACTTTAAAATGTTAGTTTCCTTCTCTATAAACGGTATCAGTCAAGTCGAAATGACTGTTTTCCCAATCTGACCCTTGACGTTAAAAAGCAGATAGTGCTACTGAACCTTTAAGACTTCTAAATGTAAATCATCCTCAAGTCCTAATTAAAAACCCCTGAAATGTGACTGTGCTCAAGTACATTACTTTTCTAATGATTTTGTAATAAATTAATTCTTTTATTCAGCAAAAACGGATTAAATTAATTAAAAGTTACAGTAAAGACACAAAACATTTCTATTTCAAAGAAATGCTGTTCTTTTCAACTTTCTGTTCAATAAAGAATTGACCAATCAAGACTGATAATAATAAGAGATGTTTCTTGAACACCAAACCAGCATATTAGAATGATTTCATGTGACACTTAAGACTGGAGTAATGATGCTGAAAATTCAGCTTTATCATGACAGAAATAAACTACATTTTAAAACACATCAAAATAGAAAACAGTTATTTTAAATAGATTTATATTTAAAAGTTTGGAAAGACGTATTGCTATTTTTCTTAAGAAGTATATAAAATGTGAATTGTACATTCACATCCAATTTAATCATGATTAATATCAATTAGCTTCAGAAGAAGATTTCAGATGATACCTGCAAGCTTTGTGTCCAATCTTTCTCCTGGAGAGCCACTGTCTCGTATAGAGATTAACTCTAATTCTAATTATACACACCTGAACCAGCAAATCAGGGTCTATGAAAATGCTAGAAACTTCCAGGCCAGGGTGTTTTTGGCAGGTTGGAACCAAAATCTGCAGGACATTGGCCCTCCAGGAGCAGGATTGGAAACCTTTGCTTTAAACGTTATCGATTGCTAACCTCACCAAACCAATGTAGTTCACACTGTTGTTAATCAGGCCAGACCAACTTGCTGAATATTGATAAAGCAATGCATTAGAGTATGTCTATATAGTACAATAAAGTCAAACTCTTTATGCTTTTAAATTTAACAGTCAGTCCTGGGTTCAACACGGGACAGAATTCGGAGAGAGTATACACCTGACCAATCTCTCCTGGAAACTCAAGAGCACATGCTTCTACACAGCCTCAACACTTTTGTGCCTATGGCGTGACAGCACAGGCAGGAATGAGCAAGAAAAGTAAAACAAGAGAGGAAGAAAGCAGTGTTGAGATGATTCTCCACAGTGGCTTTGTGCAGCTCCTCTAAAAGTCCATCTGTGAGAAGCTGGATGGAGCGAAGCTCTCAGATCTCCAGCCTGCAGCTACAACACCTCCTCATTCTCCGCCTGCCTCCACGCCTCTACTGATGCTGCCACTGCATTCGCCTCTTAACGGTGAATGAAGCAAAGACCAAAGCTCTTCTGCGAGATGAAAATAGAGGTTATTGTTTGGAAAGTCGATTGTGTCTACCTGCGAAGCGACCTAAAGCAAAAATGTATTGCTCAGAGGTTTAAGTTTGAGATATTGCTGGGGTCCCTTTAGGAACTTCAGGAGGAGGCACATGTACGGAAGCATGCAATTGCAACTATCTTTCATGATGGGACTTTATTATCTCACAGTTACCTTTTTTATTTCTTACTCTTAGTTGGAAACAGGCTTTCATACATTTGAGACTGCAGTCCTTCTCTCAGGGGAACACTTTGAGAAGCAGGAGACTCCATTTGCTCTCCATGTCATTTCATTGCCAT
The DNA here is from genome assembly GCA_036784905.1 of Acrossocheilus fasciatus. NCBI lineage: Eukaryota > Metazoa > Chordata > Actinopteri > Cypriniformes > Cyprinidae > Acrossocheilus > Acrossocheilus fasciatus. The sequence goes on from CM071941.1 coordinate 12,401,991, forward strand.
CTAGGAAAAACACTGTCGATATCAAAGGGATCTCATTTGTAATTTTTCTTTCCTCTGGGGACAGAAAGTTACGGTACGGCGGTGGTGTTCTTGTTTGTTCTGCAGGAACTATAATGTTTGCAATGACTGCTTTTGAGGAAGCCGATTAGCCTTCGAGGGAGAGCAAGAAGGAAAGAGAGGCAGCGGGACTTCTGAGGGGAACCGCAAACAGATCTTTCTCTTAATCCTGTTCACCTGAAGGCACATCCTCTCTCTCTCTCTCTCGGCTTTCCCTTCTGCCACCCAGACTCCTCTCTCTCTCTCTTTCTGCGTAATCCTCCAGCCATGTTTCCTCTCCGTGCCATGGGCGTCCCCGTCCATCTTGGACTCGGCTGCCAGAACACCCATTCTGCCCCCTCATGCTCCTGCCGCCAAACACTCTACTCTGCCCACCACGGTCCTGTCAACTCCTGAGGACTACAAGCTCAAAGCCCTACACTACCTCCCCTTCCCAGCCAAACACCTGACACTGCTGACCCTCAGACCGGCAAATCTCCTAGACTACCTAACAAACACATACGGCCAACACTTACCATGCCAAACTGTCAGACATGGTGCCATGTAATCTCATCCAAACATCCTAGATCCTTCCTTACACACACACACACACACACACACACACACACACACACACACACACACACACACACACACACCATCTTAAACCTGCCAAACATCCAAGACTTTTCCCCATTCCCAGACTGCCAAATACCCTCAAACACTGCCATCCAGCACTAACTTCCTCAGGGAGGATTCTGGGTATGCAAAGGAGGAAAGCGGAAAAACAAAAGAGGGGAGGACAGAAAGAAATACAAAAAGAGGGGACAATGTTTTTACTACGTAATTATTACAAATGAATCAATATTTGTTTAGTACTTATTCATCATAGCACAACATAGTTATACACCTACATAATCATATCTATCTATCTATCTATCTATCTATCTATCTATCTATCTATCTATCTATCTATCTATCTATCTATCTATCTATCTATCTATCTATCTATCTATCTATCTATCTATCTATCTATCTATCTATCTATCTATCTGTGTCTGTCTGTCTGTATAAAATAGTATAACTGAGAAATATCTATCCATCTATATATCCATCTATGTCTGTCTATATAAAAGAGTATAACTGAGAAATATCCCTGGCAAGGCAAAACAAAACAAAACACAAAACAAAACAAAACAAAAACAACATGTACATTATTGTATTTAACAAATGTTGTATGATTAAATATTATATAATAATTGCACCAAATGATAGCATAACTGACAAATATCCCTGGCAAAATAATTAAAAAAAAAAAAATGTACGTAATACATTATTGTATTTAACAAATATTGTATGACTAAATATGATATAATAATTAGACCAACTGACAGTTACAATGACAAATGTCCCTGGCAAAAATAAAATAAAATTCATAATAAATAAATGAATGTTATTAATGAATATAATGAATGTATAATGAAATATTACATGAAATTAATTTACAAATGAATATTAATAATAAAATATTATTTAATTATCGCAATTGAAATCATACAAGGCCCAAATATCAGCCATTTACTTGGCCTGACCAATATATTGGTCATTACTTTTAAATAACAAATCTTGACCTTAATTTAACTACTCATAGATGGCTAAGATGATTATTGCTCACTATTAACAGCATACAGGACTTTTGTTAAGACTACAAGACATAGTAGTACAGCTAAGGATCAAACATGCAGAGAATGGATGTATATGTGGTTGTGTGTGTTTGTGTGTTATCATGTCCGTTTCCTGTGATCCCCCTCTGGCACACAGATGGTTAAGCCCACCCAACACAGTGCAGGAGGGCGGGGGAGGGGCATGCACACAGGGCACAGGCTACAGATGGCACAGAGGGCATCGCCAAGCAGACTGCATGGCACGACGAGGGGAGGGGACCCGTGCGTGTGTGTGTGTGTGTGTGTGTGTGTGCGTTTGGGAAAGACAATACCCTGGTTGCAAACTGTATGACCAAAAAAAAAAAAAAAAAAGCAACTCTTCGGCACCTATATCAAGTCATGGGTCTCTGAGTTTGCTCTGCTTCTTCTGCACTTTCTCTACTGGTTTTACTTTTCATTCTTTATCTCTCTCCCATGTCACTTCCTCTGATTGTAGGATCCGTTTCCGATGCCATGCACTCTTTGATATTCAACAACGACTAATTCCCATCTGTTCGCTGATCTCTGCGGACACCACGTTCATAATTACGCACACTTTTGATTGTTTCATTAGGAAAAGAAAATACACGGCTGTTACATGCCATGATACGTAGGTGGCAAGAATGTATTACTAGATTTTAAAAAAATCTTTAAAAAAGTGATTTTCTTTAAAGAGAAATTATGTATTTTTACTCATCCTCCTGTTGTTTTAGGTTGTTTCATGTCTTTTATGATTTTCTACTGTTGAAAAGAAAGGGAGAAATGTTGAAAAATGTGATGGTGGCTCTTTTCCATGCAATTACAATGAATGAGGATCAAAGCTTTCAAGCTCAAAAAGGACACAAAAGCACCATAAAAGTGCATAAATCAAACACTGAATGAAAGTAATATTGTATGATAAATTTATAGCCCGATCAAAACGACCAGATCAATTCTATTTGTGAACAAATCATTCAGCTTTTCCGAACTTGATCAACTAAAGCATTGAAAATATTTTAAATAAAAGATTTTTTTGGTCGTAATTTGCCTTACCTCTCATGAACGTACATATATTGAGATTTTCAGTGAATATATTTCAGTCTGATTCTCACACAATGCTTGTACAACTTCACAGAACACTTTTTCTGGCACTTTTGGAGCTTGGCAACCCCAGTCCCTATTCACTTTCATTACACTGAAAAGAATCAGCATCACATTCTTAATAAAGAAAATCATACATTTTTAGAACAACATGAAAAAAAAAAACATAATTTGCATTGAACTGTCGTAGGTTATTAAGGAGTCACGACTGAAGAAGTAGAATTTAGAGCAATGTGAAAGGCGCTTGTCCATCTCCTATCTCCTCGTCCTTTTCTCTGAGTGTGTATGTAATAGAGAGGCCGTGTTTTTGGGGGGGAAATGCCACGTGGGCGGGAGTCAAACAATAGCTTGCTCACGCAGGTGACATCATGTTATAAACGCTGCCATTAAGAGAGTGGGGCCATGACTGGGTTGCCATGACGGTAAGCAGACCACTGAGAGGACGTGGCACGATAGCCCCCACTGCTCCTGCCAAAACAGGCATAATCATCAGGTGTAGTCACAAACACACACACACACACAGCTCTATCTGGTCAAGTGCATGATGAGAGCCATCTTGGCTTCAAATTCCAACATTTCGGTTGGCTTCCATATGTAAACTCGAACCACAGCAATTTCCTCACACAAAACACCCTCATTTCCTCTGTGAAGACACAAGACACTCTTCATTGAAATCAAGCAGCTATTTTTCAGAGAGTGAAGGAGTGAACCAATAAACAGGTGGGTGAACAAATGATTGAGTGAATGTATGAATAATCAGCGACGCTTCAATAATGAGGATATTTCCTGTCAGCTTACAGTGGCTGAAGAACAGATGTACCACAAGCAGCAGATGTGTGCCGTTGGAGACACATCTGAAAGTTCATCTCGACGGAGGCCCTTTAAAAAAACACTTTCTGTTCAGATATGGTTTTTTTTGTGGGGTGGTGGGGTTTGTTGTTCCCCACTCCTTGCTGCACCGCGCCAGAACTGGCCCGAGGAAAAAAACGGTGAAAATCTTTGGCACTCTGCAAATCTTTGAAGCGATTTGGAGAGAGATGACTTACGAAAATTACGAGCGTATCGTCAGACTCCAGTTTGAATGCACATGAAACACAACAGGGGAAATTTTCCTCAAAGATAAGTATGCAGAAACACACAAAAACACACCCCCGCACTAACAAACCCACATATGCGCACTAGCCTTACCCTCATTTGCTAGGATAGAATATGCTTTAAGTTGAAACTGGAAAAATGGACAAAAACAGGTACATTTATGAATTATAACATGTAAAGTAAAAAGTAATAAACATATGTTATATTGTATACACTAATGTTCAAAAGTTTGGGTCGATAAAATGTTTTAATGTTTTTTTAAGTCTCCTATGCTTACTAAGGCGGCATATATTTGATCAAAAATATAGTGAAAAGAGTAATATTGTTTTTTATTACAATTTAAAATATATTTTTTATTTTAATATATTTTATAATTGAAATAATTTATTACAAATGTAATTTATTCCTGTGATGGCAAAACTTAAATTTCAGCAGTCTTTACTCCTTTACAACAATCTCCAGCATCACATGATCCTTCAGAAATCATTCTAATATTCATAATTGCTGCTCAAGAAACATTTCTTAGTATCAGTTCTTAAAAAGCAACTGGGAAAATATGTACGTGCTAATAAACTGCCAACACAACACAATATATTGCTATTATTACACTGTTCTTTGTAATATATAATTCTGGTTAATTGTGACATTGTGCAGTGAAATACTTTGATATACAGTAATCACTAAACTGTAAATACTAGGGGTGTAACGGTACACAAATATGACGGTTCAGTACGTACCTCGATTTTAACGTCACGGTTCGGTATGATTTCAGTACAGCAGGGAGAATAACTAAACTTTTTTTTTTTTTTTTTCAATAAACAGTGGTTTACTGAACAAGTTGTTTTTTCTTTAAAATACATTCAGTTATAGTTTAAATTTTCTTAGTGATAAAAATCTACCTCAGCTTAAGCTTAAAACTATAGTGAGCCATTTTACATTATAAGGTTATAATTAGGCCAAACAACTTAACCCAAATCGAATTACTATTTATTTTTGAATAGACAAATCAACACTCAACTTAAAAAAAAAAAAAAAAAAAAAAAAAAAAAAAGTTTGCAAACATGCAAATTGCACAAAATGCAGTTTTTAAATGAACTTCTAAATAATAATATTTCTAGGTTATTTGTTCAAATATATTCAATTACACACTGGCTGTCAAAACATGTTTCATAACAGATTAATTTAAAAATACATTAAATAATTAAGACTTACAGGTTTAGTAAAATATAATGAGTATATGGTGTAATATTTCACGAAATGCTCCTCTCTAGACTTCATTTCTTTAGTGAACTAACGAGCTGTGGACACTGATGACTTGCTGAGGTAAGTGAAATGCTATGTGACATTTTATTTCCACGCTGTTTTGTTGATGTCTTTCCGCGGTTGAAAAACTGATTGAGCAATTACATGAGGCATGAGATGTTCAGTCATGTTTATTTGCATTAAAACTAGTAGTACAGAGGAAGGAATGATCGCGTTCACTCGCGCTACGCTCTGCCATCGGCGCTTTACGGCTCAGACACGGGAACCGGAGCTGATTGCAGTCGCTCTAGTTTGCTTGGGTTTATACCAGCACGTTTCTGAACCGTCCCAGAAGCGGCTCTCCAAGGTGTTTATACAGCGATCTGTCATGCCACATCAAAGACTGTCAAAATGCCATTTATTATTTGAATTTCCTGGAAAAAAAATTAAAATACTGTATTCGTACTGTACACATGCCTACCGAAACGGTTTGGTACAAATACGTGTACAGTTACACCCCTAGTACAGTATATACTGTTGTCCCTGGTGAACAATTTCCTATATGCTACGTTCCTTTGTCATGAATAATTTTTTTTTTTTTCCATAAAATAATTTCACCTTGAATCAATTTTTCATGTCAAATATTGATTTTGACATGAAATTTTGATATATATATATATTTATAGAATAAGTGAGACAGTCAGCCGGTCATAATCTGTAAATAAGAAACCTGATCACTCTGTGTTTATTTTTGCAGTAACGACAGGCTGCTTGTACATCATGTCTTACTTAACTTGTTTGGGAACACATGTTATATATTTAACAATGGCATAAAGTTGTCAGACCAACAGACTGTCAACAATATTCAAACACAAATAAATAAATGTATTTCACTACATTTCTCTAAATTATAATACAGAACAGAAGTTTGAGAGTTTCATCTTTGGATGGCACAATGGGCATGGCTTTGTCAAGATGCTGTGGAGTCCCAGATCACATGGATTGTGAACACACACACACACACACACACACACACACACACACACACGTACAGTGGTGTCTTTGTAAGTGAGGGCTGTGTGAGTATGATCTCTATGGATCTCCATTGTGGCGCCCATGGGAGCAGATGTCACTGGCATTCTTTCAATTGTGTCTCTCTCTCTCTCTTTCTGTTCAGAGTGCAAAGTGAACACCAGATGGAGAGACAGCGTTTTGTGCTCCAACTCTAACTGCTCATCACAATGAACACTTACATGTGATCTGCAAGGCTGATTTTCTTCCTCTTTTTCTTTCTCTCTTTTCCTCCTCATCACAAAGAAAACAAAAGACTTTTTTACTTTTAACAGCCTTTTCTCTTCCACTGTACAAGCTCGCTGTCTCCGAGGTTGGTGTTAGCAGGGGAGTCCCTGAGCTGTGTCTACAGTCAGGCGAGTGTATTATTTCATTAAGTGCTTTTCAGCCCAGAGGGGGATTTGAGGACAAATCTTCAGGCTTGGTGTGACAAGGTCACAACCTCTGGTAACCTCCGCCTGTCACAACACACAACCCCATTCTCCTGCCTTTCAATCAACACACACTAGGGATGGACACGAGTACCAGAATACTCAAAAAAAAATAGGTCACGTGTACACCAAGTACTCAAGTAATAGTACTTTATCTGTTAGTTTATCTGTTGAGTACTCAAGTCATTAGATGATTTTTCTGTTGAGTAATAATATACTATTTATCTGTCAAGTTCTTGAGTAGTCGGATGATTTATCTGCTGAGTGACTGAGTAATCAAATGAATTACCTGTTAATTGGTCAGATTATTGGTCTGTTAAGTATTTGGATTATTTATATTTGTTGAGTTTACAAGTACTCAAATGATTTATCTGTCAAGTTAGCAAGTAGTCAGATGATTTATTGGTTGAGTTCTTGGGTACTCACATGATTTAACTGTCATGTACTCAACTAGTTGGATGATATCTGGCATGTACTTGACTAGTCAGATGATTTATCTGCTGAATGATTGAGTAATAAAATGATTTACTTGTCAAATGGTCTGTTGAGTATTTGGATGATTTATATTTGTTGAGTTTAAAAGTACTCAAATTATTTATTTGTCAAGTATTCAGTTGATTTTTCTGTCAAGTTTTGACATGATTTAACTGTTGAAGTTGACTGAGAATGTTGAAGAGACTTAATCTGTCAAGTATCTGTCAAAAAGTCGAATGATTTGTGAATGATCTGTCGAGTTCTCGATTAATCGGAGGATTTACCTTTCCAGTATGTGAACATTTGAATGATGTGTATCTGTTGAGTAGTCTAATTATTTGCCTCTCAAGTTCTTGAACAGTTGAATGATTTACCTATCAAATAGCTGGATGATATATTTGTCAAGTACTTGAGTAGTTGGATGATTAATCTTTCATGTCAAGTAGACAAAAACAACCACAATGGCCATCTCTAATACGCACACTTCAAAGACTTTAAAAGTCACGCTGTCTGAAAGATCATAGGGACGTCAAGAAGCGAGAAAACCGAGGAATGAAGAGGTGAAGGGATGAAGATTTGGAGAAGGAGTAGAGGTGGTAAGGGGGCCCGAAACAGGAGGGCGGCAGAGAAGGTTAGACAGAATTGGGCATTGTTAAAGCAAGAGCACCACGTTCTGTTGATCCGAACTGATCCAAAGAAACAAAACCGCATTGTTCCTCGCAGATGGAAGCGAGTGTCGTCAAGGTAACCAGATTAATCTCCCCTTTCTGTGCTTCCTCCGGTGGAGAGTGCTAATCGGCGGGCTTCTTTCACGCTAAAGCTAGCCTCAAAGCCCGGCCTCTAACTAGCCCTCTAATTAGCCGCAATTACAATGAAGACAACATGATGAGATAATACAAATTTGCAAAATAATGACATACCACGACAAAATATTCCTCCTACTAAGCAGCGGGTTTGTTCTCTCTCCCTCTCTCCCTTTCTCCTCGGAGCCACAATGAGCCGGGGCCCTCCTAAAGCCTCCCGGCAGGATGGTGCTGCATTATCAGACACAGAGACTCATTGTCAGCCTGCTGTTTTCTTCAATCACCAGTCCATTGTCTGACGTCTTAAATAAAAACGACTCGAATACAAGCACACATAATGATCCCCCTCTCACCAGCATACAGAGCAGCGCGGACAGCACTACACATCAAACGCTCACTAACACACACACACACACATAGGCCCTGATGGACTCGGGCCCCGAACACACAGCAAAGGTGTTTCACAACACAATTAGTGCGAGAGAAAGCAGGATAGAGCTTGTGGGGGATAAAAAAGGAGGTGGAAATGATTGAGAGAACAAAAGAAAATGAACAAATGAAAGAGAGAGAGTGAAATGAAGGAGAAGTGAACAGTATGGTGTGTACACAAAAGAATGATAGGAGAAGCAGACCATAAAAAAGTAAGTAAGGAAGGAAGGAAGGAAGGAAGGAAGGAAGGAAGGAAAAAGTCCAAAGGAGAGAGATGAGTGATGGAACAGCCTGTTTGTTTTCATCTGGTTAGATCAAATTAAACAGTCCTCAGTCAGCTAGACAACATGCACTTACAACATCAAATAAGACGGATACAGAGAGAATGACTGGTGACAGGATGTAAAAGACTGAGAAAGGGTGTAAAAACAGATACAGATATAGAAAGATATGAAGGAGGTTCAGATAATATGGCATTTTGGACTCATTTTGCAAGGAGACCTGTAATTATAGATGCAACAACAACAGCTATTCCATCTAACTCAATCTACGTGGTAATTAATCTCCCCCCCCCCCCCCCCCACAAAACTATATGCAGATTGGTTAGGAAAAATATAACAATTAGATAAATGTGTTTAATTGCATTTTATTAAATTAACATGTTAACTTTGACAGCCCTACATTTACAGTATATATTCAAGTGTCACTTCACATATACGTACAGAGGGGGTCTGAGCTTTACTGAGACTCACTTACACACGACACGCTCTCTATAGAAAAAAAGACATGACTTTAACAACCACCCTGATGATAATATGATGCCTTAAGTTATTTAAAAGTCCAAATCAGCCCACATTGTTAACCTCAGCAGACTTGTTAAATGATTTCGCGCAATGTCACACCGCATCTCTCTCTCCAGCCCGTGAGGACGACTGTCAGTGATTGGATGAGCCATTTCCAATCACTGAGCATTACGCCCGATTTCTACAACAGATTTGCTGAACTAAAGCCCTGATCAGAGTTCAACGTGTATGTGACACTGTATGCTATAGAGACGAGAGCAGCCAACGCAAAGATTTTACCCTTAGAAGCAGTTATGAAAAAGCATCAAAAAGACCCTCATCAGAGACAGACAACCTCACGGCGCTGTTTGAAGTCTATTCCTCGTCATTAACCTAACCTGCATTCATTAACACAAACACAGTGGCTGTGCTCAAAAGACGCCGCTCCCCTGATTCCTTTTTCCCCTGTTGTTTTTCCTGCTACACCTTATTAGGGATTGCACTCCTCAAACCAAATAATTATTTCAGATTCATTAAAAGAAAAAGATGAATAATGACATTGGGAACACTGGAGATTTGCTCTTCTTCTTAAATGGAGATATCTTCCCTTTGCTGTTGTGTAAACACAAGTTCAGCATGTAATGAGCAGAAACAAATAAAAGCGGAGACACCTAAGCTTGAGCCCAGACTGGATATTAATTTCAGCATTTCTTCAAGCTGATGTTTTTTTTTTTTTTTTAATTCTTGTTCATACAAGTGATATTTTATTCATTTTGTTATAAAACAACAGAGACATTCATTTTTAAAGATATTTGATTTTTTTTAAGCAGACATATTTACAAGTTACATATCATATGGCCACTGATTTGTAATTTTCAAATGATTAATGCAATAAAATAAGAAAACATCTTTTTCAATAGTATTTAATACCCCTGAGTGAGATTTTCAGCTTTAAACATAAAAAATGAATGAAAAATGTTAAATTTGGTCAACAAATATTGTAACAACTATAAAAAATAAATAAATAAAAATTGCAGCAAACGTAACAAGTTGTTTGTTTACCCAACAGCTATTATAAAAACTTAAAAATTAAATTCAAAATAAAAACAGTTCTGTGATATGTTCAAAATCACAACAAAAATGTGACAACTTTACCAAACAACTTTTAGAAAACAAAAATCTAAAATAAACAAAATAAATGTGGTGTGGTGTGAAGCTCCAAAAAACTCCAAACTAATTTAAGAGAGTTAAGCCAATGCTAGAGAAAACATATGTATAACTGGACTTTTACTTAGAACTGATATATAATCCTTGTGACAGTTTCCCCATGTGGTAACAAGCACCAGTTTCCCGTGTAGGGTGCAGATCAGTTATATTTTTTATAGTGAAAATCCCCAAAGTGACCAGAAGCTGTTGTTCTTACCTGTCTTCAGTTTCACCTGTCTTCATTCCTCCTGTAGAGAGGTTGAATGTGTGACGGGATTGCGCTGAACAGTCTGCAACACACAATCATTACACAATTCAGGTTAGTGTGCATATGCACAGTTCTTTGGACAATACAAAGTCAAAGAAAAAGTCAAATGAATCATCTGATATTCCACTAAATAAATATAAATAATAATGGTAAAAAGAAACTGAAAAAGAAAAGTATTTATCCTCAGAGTTAATAGGGTTTGGACCATATTTAGCATCAGTCATGTCAGGTGTTAATGTCTCTGAGAGCCTCCGTCATCATGTATCTTAATTTTTGTCATTTTTTCCCCATGAAGTTTTTGAACAGCAGCATGTAAGTCATTTCACAGGTGCTCAGTTGGTTTGAGATTTGACTGCGCCACTCCAAGACATTAGCCTTTCTGGTTTGAAGCCAGTCCAGTCTGACTACTGCAGTATGCTACAGGTCATTGTCTTGTTGGAATCTGAATCATCTTCCAGGGCCCAGCGCCTGTCCGGATTTCAGCATGTTTCCCTCCAGGGTTTATCTGGACTTAGCTCCATCCATTTTCCCTCTCCATCCTTATGAGTTTTCCAGTTCCTGCCCCAGAGAAGGAACTGAAGTATCCACCATACTTCACTGCAGGGATGCTGCATACTGCCTAAGGCTTTAAAGTTTTGGTATTATCAGGCCATAGAAAAGATCTACAAAATGGAGCTATTTTATCCCTATGGGCAAACTTCAGCCTAGATGTGATATGAGTTCCCTCAACAAAGGTTTTGTATTTGCCACCCTTCTGTCAGAGAGACTGATGAATTGAACTTGCTATTGTTATCTAATGCAATAAGCTCTCTCTCTCTCTCTCTCTCATATTATTCCAGTTATTTCAGAGAGTGTGTAAAAACAAATTATTGATGTTTTACATAAAATTAACAAAAATATATAAATATACATATAAAATATAAAATTAATAAATATACAGAAATTTATATTAAAATGATTTTAATTGACCTTATAAATATATTGAAATTGCATTAAAATCAATTATTCCAGGCAGTGTGTAAAAATGAATAACTGATGTTTTACATGTAAAGAAAAATAAACATTATTAAAAAATAATTTAAAAATATTTCTATATGGAAATTTATTATATTATATATATATTAGTGCTGTCAAACGATTAATCGCGATTTATCGCATCCAAAATACAAGTTTATATTTACATAATAAATGTGTGTGTACTATGTATATTTATTATGTATATATAAACACACACACACACACACACACACACACACACACACACACACACACACACACACATGTATTTACATGTATATATTTACAACCCGAATTCCGGAAATGTTGGGACGTTTTTTAAATTTGAATAAAATGAAAACTAAAAGACTTTCAAATCACATGAGCCAATATTTTATTCACAACAGGACATAGATAACATAACAAATGTTTAAACTGAGAAATTTTACAATTTTATTGCACAAAAGCTCATTTGTTGCCCCCGTGCCAACTTTTTTGAGACTTGTAGCAGGCATCAAATTTGAAATGAGCTCATTTAGTGGATAAAAGTGTAAAATTTCTCCATTTATAATTTATATTATATATAAACGATTATATACATGTGTATGTGTATATACTTATATACATTATATATATATATATATATATATATATATATATATATATATATATATATATTCTTATAAAATATATTACAATTATATTAGAATAGGATTACAAATATTATATTAGAAATGGATTATATTAGTAAAACATTATTAAACATTATCATTGAAAATCAGTATGGAAAACTGCATATATTATGCATATTTACAGCTACATTTGTTTAGTAAACAGCCATTTTTCAAAAGTATTCTCTTAAATGCTGATCAATCAGAATCAGGTGTTTCAGGGAGCCATTTAAAAATAATATATAAAATAAAATAAAAACAAAAACAATACAGCGGTTTTATTTTTTTTAAACATATTATAGAAATATTAAGTCTAATTATATATATATATATATATATATATATATATATATATATGTAAAATTATATTATTATGTGTATGGGCGGGTATGTGTAAGTATGTATGTTTACATATGTATGTATATAAATGTGTAAGACGGGTTGAGAGAAACAGAGAGAGAAGAGAAACGGGGGATGTGGGTTAATATGTGTGACTTGGTGACTGAGGATCATTACGAGATGAAAGGAATGATGTGCAGGGCCCATAATGAGACTGCAGTGTGATTAATACTGACACTGTGAGCTGTCTCTAATTACTCTAATTCAATCAGCCCCGTTCTACACACACACTCTCACACACACAGATAACACACTTACATAAGTGCACATCTACAATACCCTCTCAAATACAGATGTACGCTCTCAGACAGAGGCTGCTGCAACTTGTTCTTTTAAATGGGAGTTGAAGCATCTGAACTGACCTCGACAGGCTGCACAGAGATGCAGTCAACCGTTTCAAATGGCAAGAGAACAGAACTAGAAAATATAAACCGGTCTTGATCGCAAACCTCCCTAGAGTCAGTCTCTCATACAGGAAGTTACGCGACAAGCAGAGGTCCGTATATATAAGTGTGTGAGTGTGTGTGTGCGATAGCATTGGGGAACCCCGCGTTGTGTGTGTGAGCGTCTTCCTTGACTCGGTGGTGAAAAATCACTGCGTTGCTCTGAAGAGAAATCTCCCTCCTGTCGTAATTAGCTGCGCTGCTTGACTGACGACCTCGTTAACGAGTGGCATCATGCGATTCAATTTCTCTGTTTTTTTGCGCAGGAATCTGAAAGGATGTTGCTGCTAATTATCATAATTAAGACAGCTGATTTGTTCGCTTGTACATGGGGAAGGATGGCTTTAATTAACCGAACGGTTCTGGAATAGATTTGGACTCGACACTTGAGTCTGACACTGTTTACTCTGTGCTGTTTACACGGCGAACGAGTCCGATAAAGTGGTTTAAGTGTTTTTCTGCTCTCTCTCTCCTGCTGATATGCTGATATGCAAACATACAGCCACACGAGTTAAAGGATAATCTGTATTTGTTAAGAAACAGATACAAAGATAAATTCCCTGTCATTTTGTGTGCAACGTGTTCTCGATTGAGCTGATAGACAGATAAAAAAATGCAACTTTGCCATCTTTAAAACGAGTAGGAAAAAACATCCTGTTTCTTAAAGGGACAGTACACCCCCCACCCCCAAAAAATGATAGATTTGACAAAATCTATGACATCAAGTACCTTTCTCTCTTGCATATGACTAATAGTTACAGGGAATGTGCAGAATTGCAAATGAGATTTGAGAGCTATGATGGAGATTTCCAGAACATCTCTTTTTATGTTTAACACAAGGAAAAGTCATACAGGTTTGGAACAACATGAAGGTGAGAAATTCTTAGGTAATTTTCTTATATCAAGTTTTATTTAAAGTTTTAGTAATTTTATGTGCTATTGTCTAATGTTTTATTTATGTTTTACAATTTTTTTTTTTTTTTTTATCTTTTCATTTACTTTTTTAAAAATATTTATATTTTATGTCAGCTTTGTTTTAATTCACAAAAATGGGTTTTAGTAGTTGAAGTGTTTGGTTAACAACAGAAGACTGCTTCTTAGTTCTTTTAGTATCCAAACGTATATTTTGGGCAAACTTTAACAGGAAAAGGTTGGGGTTCTACAGTACGTTGTGCCAATGTTGGCCTGTGCATATAGACATACGTGTGCCTAAGGTGAGAACAGTTAGTAAGTGGGACGAGAAGCTTTAGACATTACCAGGTGAAAGGCTCTTTGTTGGAGAGAGAGGAGGAAAGGGGTCGGGATGAAGGGGGGTTAGTCGAGCAGGATAATGCACTTCATTGTGTTTAGTGGAGGAATGTGCAGAGGTATGGTTCAAATCAATGCCCTGCACACTGCCATTGTCCCGCCCTTGCAGCCCCTCGCTACCTTGGCGACCCCCCGCCGGAATTAGCATGCTCCACCCCCGAGCCTGCACTTGAAGGAAGAAAGCGATTAAACTGGACCTGAGGGTAATCTCTCCGTTTGTGTGTGTGACTGTGTTAGAGAGTGCGAGGCTCAATGTATAATAAGGAGCAGACGTATGATGGGGCCCAACTCTAGTCTGCCATGACTTGGCCTTAATTAGAAGAGACACAAACGGTGGGGTAGTAAATTAGTACTGTAACCATGCACAAGTCACTCCAACCCAGACGTGCACACAAACGCAGTCATCAGAGAAGGACTTCAGGGTCAAAGGGCACTGACTGAAAGATGAAAAAATGCCACAGGAGGCCCACAGTCGAACCTTAAAACAGACGGAGACACAATACACACATTGAGCTGTATACGATCTATATCTATTCCCTGCCCTCTTTCCTAAATACCAGCTTTCACACACCAGAGGCAGAAGTATTTATTAATAAGTGGGGCCCGGGATGCTGTGAGAGAGTTTTGGAGCTGTTCTGCGTTGACATACTTATATTTGTTGATGCAAATGTAAACATTTGGTTTTATGTGATTTGTTGAATATTGAGCTTTGGAAGGATGATATATACAATAAATATATTATTATGCAATGGTATTTTTCCGCTGGTTAGTTTTTAGGTTTATTCACAGCATTCTTCAGTCACACGAATTAGGGCAAAGTCATATGACTTTCTGATGTACATCTAGGAATTTATTCCGTCAATGTTATGATGCAAATTTTTAGTCACCATATGCAAATTTATTCAAAATTACTATAAAATACAATTCATAGATACAATAACTTGAATACTCTTTTGTATACCGCTTTTAAGATGAGCATGTTTTTAATTATCTGAATGAAAAAATCATTTTGATATTTTTTTTAATATTCACAAAGTCAAAAGTAGCCTTTTTTATATCATAAAGAAGAAAGAAATCCTAATTAAAAGAGGAAAGTTCTTCAAAAGAAAGAATAATTAAGTAGTTCGGTACAATCTTTTATTAAAATTTCTTTGAAAAAAAAAAGAAAAGAGAACAAAACTGCTTATTAATATTTAAACAACTTTTCCCATCAAATCAAAATCATATGGTCGACTAACATGCAGAACATAAAAACAATAAATAAAACAACTAGTAGCTAATACATTGTAAAAGAGATGACCATTTATATTACAATTCATACATATATATCTGAATGCCAATCTATGGGTTTCAAAATTTGCAAGAATGTCTTTTTTTTGTGAGGGCAAATAAAATTATGAACTACTAGTCTGAATGACCATCCAAATAAAACCTTACTGTTGAGCCCTGCACACACATACACTCACCTGTCTGTGTGGTGTGTGAGATATCTGGATGTGTGTAAATGGTGGGGTTGAGGGGAATGCAGGATTGACTATATTTAATTAGTGTCAGTAGATGTGTCCCGCTGGAGATCACTAATTAGACTTTTACATGCTGATGTAATTACCTGAGAGTGCTGAATATGTTTCACTTAATCCAGCCCTCCCGTTTCTAAACAGCCGTTCGGCGCAGGTAACGTGCTCAACCTGTCTGTTTCTGAATATAGGGCCCTTTGATGCAGCTCCTTCGAGAGGCACTCAGCTGTGTCTAGCCACATGGCCTTGTAGAACAGCACAACATTGAGGCCAGCCTTGTACAAACAAGACACTGTGGTACGGACACATAACTGAGAACACATCCTGACTGTGTATACAGGCCTGTCTTTGTGATAGAGTGGAAGGGACTATGGCGCAGCTCCGCAAGGAGGCCCATCCCAGTCCCCCTGATAAAGAACCCTCTACTTCAACTCCACAAGAGGACTTATCTTGATTTCCAAATGTTAAAGCAATAGATCACCTGAAATCAAAATTCTGTGATCATTTACTCATGCTTACGCAATTTTAGATGTAAAGGTATGTATCATTAGCGAAATTGAATAATGTCAGTAGTAATGCAATTAACATCAGATTCTGGTCTGTTTATCACATAAAGCTACTGCATGCTTTACTCACATGAAGTACTTTTACTAGGCTTTCATTGTGTTTTTTCATTATATTTTTAAAAGTTTGACAGCACCTAGCCACCATATTCTTTCTTTGCATGGAAAAGAGAAGCGTGAACATTCATCAAAGCTTCTTCTTTAGTGTTCAAATGATAAAAGAACATCAAACGGGTTTGGCAAGACATTATTTTTGAGAAAATGATGACAGAATTGCCATTTTTAAGTCAACTACCCATCAACAACTCATAACAGGCTTCTTAGCTATGGCTTTAGTGTGCAGGAGGGCTCATTTTCTACGACATAAATATTCAATTGAGACTGTTTTGTATGCGAGCACGACACCTCCATACAATTCTGTTAATCTGCTTGGTAACAATGGCCATTGTGAAAGACTCCTTATGCATACAATTGAATTGAACCGAAATTGGAACGTCTTCCATACGCAATGAGGATTTGGCGGCAAACCAAGCGAACCCCACACAGAAGAGAGTTTAGTGCGGAGGCGCCGCCGCAACTCGACATCTCACACCAGTCTGCCATTATTGCAGCACTTTTCACAGCGGTTGTGGGCCCTCGCGGCTCGTCGCTCGCTCAGGCCACAGCAGTGCCCCGGCCCCTAACAGACGCGGCGCGGCCATGCGGCGTAATTTAAAGGTTCGTTTTAATTGATTTCTTCCCCGAGAACATGTTTTCCGCCTCAATACAACCCTTTCTTTTCCTCGCCGTAACACACTCTCCGACTGGTTTTTGTTGTGTGCGTTTTTTTCCCCTTCCTTTTCCCCTCCTCTTTCTTCCAGTTCAGTCGAAAGTGCATTAGCTTCCAAACAGAGTAATGTCGGTTCGATTGTGAATCGATTGTACTCACCTCCACACCAGCCCCTCCGCTTGAGGGGAAGAAAGGCTAAAGGGAGGGAGAAGTGTTTGTAAACAGCGCCATGGCAACCGCTGCCACTCTGACATTGGAGCAGAACCCTCCGAAGAATGGCCCGTTTTCTTTATTATATATCTACGTGTATGAATGTCCCAACACTCACACAAATAGAAACAATTACACAAGCACACAAACATACATTCACATAAAAGGACATGAACACTCACAAAACACACACATCCACATGAATAGACACACATCAGTGTGAAATATCCACCATAAACTGTGGTCGACACCATTAAATAATACATAGCTAAAATTGAACATTTAATTAAGAAAATGCTTGTGTATTTTGAGTGCATTCAACAACATGATTCTAGGGTATTGTGATTGGTTTCCAGTATTTTTATACAAAAATTGTATAATACAAAAATATAAATCCTGCCTGCATTAAACATGAAAATGAAGATTAAACAAATTAAATAATAATTATATGAAATATACAAATTAAATACTTAAATAAAGCTAACTTTGACATCCCTAAAATATTTAACTAAATATTAAATTCTATAAAACCAAATATAAAATAAAATCTAAATTAACTGAAGCTAGAAAACTCATAAATTAAAAAAAAAAAAAAACCTGAATTGGAATGACAAATTGAAAATGAATGTAAAAATAAAAAATATCAAATCCAAACAATTACAGTCATGGCCAAAAATATTGGCACCCTTGGTAAATATGATCAAAGAAGGCTGTGAAAATTAATCTGCATTGTTATTCCTTTTATGTTTTATATAAAAAATTCACAAAAATCTAACTTTTCATTGGATAATAAGAATTTAAAATGGGGGAAATATCATTATGAAATAAATGTTTTTCTCTAATACACATTGGCCAGAATTAACGGCACCCTTTTATTCAATACTTTTTGAAATCTCCATTTGCCAGTTTAACAGCTCTAAATTTTCTCCTATAATGCCTGATGAGGTTAGAGAACACCTGACAAGAGATCAGAGACCATTCCTTCATCCAGAATCACTCCAGACCCTTTAGATTCCCAGCTCCATGTTGGTGCTTCTTCTCTTCAGTTCACCCACTCATTTTCTATAGGGTTCAGGTCAGAGGACTGGAATGGCCAGTAGAAGCTTAGTTTTGTGCTCAGTGACCCATTTTTGTGTTGTTTTTGAGGTTTGTGTTTGGATTATTGTACGGTTGGAAGATCCAAACATGGCCCATTAGAAGATTTCTAACAGAGTCTGTCGCTCATTGATTTTTTATCTGTTGGTATTTGATAGAATCCATGATGCCGTGTGTCTAAAGAAGATGTCCAGGAGCTCCAGGAGAAATATAGGCCCACAACATCAAAAATACAGCAGTATATTTCAATGTACACATGGGGTACTTTTTATCCCTGTGTTCACCAAACCCATCTTGAGTGTTTGCTGCTAAAGAGCTCATTTTTTTTGTTTCATCTGACCATAGAAGCCAGTCCCATTTGAAGTTCCAGTCGTGTCTGATAACTGAATATGCTGGAGTTTGTTTTAGGATTTTTCTTGAAACCCTCCCAAACAACATGTGGTGATGTAGGTGCTGTTTGACAATTTCTTTTAAAGGTTTTCTGACCCCGAGACTCAAATATTTTCTGCAATTCTTCAGCTGTGGTCCTTGGAGAGTCTTTAGCCACTCAAACTGTCTTCTCACCGTGCATTAGGATGATATAGACACACGTCCTCTTCCAGGCAGTTTCGTATCATTTTATGTTGATTGGAAATTCTTAATTATTGCCCTGATGGTGGAAATGGGAATTTTCACTGCTCTAGCTCTTTTCTTAAAGCCACTTCACTAATTTGTGAAGTTCAATTTTCTTTTGCTGCACATCAGAAATATATACTTTAGTTTTTCTCATTGTGATGGAT
Organism: Acrossocheilus fasciatus; assembly: GCA_036784905.1. Classification (NCBI taxonomy): domain Eukaryota; kingdom Metazoa; phylum Chordata; class Actinopteri; order Cypriniformes; family Cyprinidae; genus Acrossocheilus; species Acrossocheilus fasciatus. The sequence goes on from CM071941.1 coordinate 12,421,361, forward strand.
GATTAATGGAATTTAGGCTTTGTTTTCCCTCCTATTTATATTTCTGTGAAACAGGAAGCCATGGCTGGATAATTTCATGTTCATAATCACCCTGGAGTGCTCAAAATTGTGAATATGAATGGGAATATACTTATTTTACTCATAAGAATTTCTAGGGGTGCCAGTAATTGTGTCCAACGTGTATTTGAGAAAAACATTTATTCCATAATGATATTTCCCCCTCATTTTAAATTCGTATTATCCAATGAAAGGTTAGATTTTTGTGAATTTTTAAAATAAAAGATCAAAAGGATTAACAATGCAGATTAATTTTCACAGCCTTCTTTGGTCATAAAGGGTGCCGATATTTTTGGCCATGACTGTAAAACAATTATAATAATATAAAAAATAAAAAATACAATTATATTAAAATAATATAAAAGAAATAATAAAATAAAAAAAATTAAATGCAAAATAAAATAATTGAAAAATAAATAATGTATTAATTTTTTTTAAACTGTAATAAAACTGGTCCAAACCAACCTAATATGATATTTTAGTCTCTAGAAATTACTCAATTTGCCCACTATGTGATAATTGTATATCTGATCACCTTGAAATTAAAACACCTCACACTCTGCATTATATGAGAAATCATTCATGTTCGTATATGATGAATTTAGTGAGAGGTTTAATACTTAGGATCATGAATTTGTTCAAACAGACTTCAGTTTTAAAGGCCCTAAAGTGTCTAGCGTGACTGTACGGTCAACAAACAGGGAAAGGTACCACGTCTCTCTCTTTCGCAAACTACAATGTCCAATTCTCAGACTGCACAAACAAGCCATAAAAATACCAGAGGGACACACAAAATCCCCCTAGATGCCCCCCTCTGCCCTATACCCCTCTCTCACGTCTCTTTGTTACAAAGAATGCTATTCAGTACCCAGTGACTTCTCTTACAAGGCAGAGGCCATCTTAATGAACAATAGCTTGCATGGAAACAAAAGGCAGATTATTAAGTTGGAAGATGAGGGGGGAGGCATGTGAGAGCGAGAGAAAGTGACAGAGCAAGAGAGAGAGAGAGAAACGTGGCAGTCTCTATGGCCAGCCACACATCTGTTGGCCATGTGTAGCTTTGAGTGCTAATGATGGTCTTCCTGAACTCTCCACAATTAGCCGCGGCCCAGAGAGAGCGTCTCTCCACGGCCCAGCGGAGGAGGGGGGACGGCGGGGCTGCCGCCACTGTCCGTCTCTGGCCTTCAAAGAGCGGACACTTCCACTTCCACCATCAGTGGCTCAAAACTAACTAACAACCCATAAAAGTCTTTAACAGTCCTCTGCAGTGCTTTGAACAGACAACTAGTCATGATTCAAACAGCCAGTGAAAAGTAGTAAGCAATAAAAAGTTTTAAAAGACGACAAAAACATTCCTCGCAACATGAGAAAGATTATGGCATCTGCGTGCATGACCCGCTCTTTGGATCTAGCTCAAAAGACACCAATAACCAATTCGCCGAAGGCAACAAATCCACTGCGAGCGTCGATGAAGACGTTAATTTGTTAACTTTACAAAAAGCATCGAGTCAATTTGTCTGGATCTGTATTCCAAATAACCGCAGTGAACTCGCACGCACGCTTACAGGCAACTGGATTCTTGAAGGGGGTGACACCTGGTAAAGGTTTCCATCCATTTCATTCACGATGACTCTCAATGCAATTACAGCCGTTTTGTATAAAAGTGTGGGAGGCTTTCTTCTCAGGAGATTGGCTCCATATATGAAACCATCGTGGGGATACAAATAGAAGATGGAGAAGAAAGCAAAGCAAAAGAGACAGAAAGGGACGGGGGTGGAGGGGATTGAGAAAAGGAAGATGATAGATGGAGAAACAGTGAGAACTTTAACCTGTTAATCAAATTGTGTTGCGGAACATGATGCCTTCAACAAAGATTTCATTGATTTATAGAGAGCACCGAGTCCGAGATCACAACAAAAATCTAATTCAAACCTGGAAATAAAATGTTTTGTAAACGTTAACAGACAATCAGTTTTCCTTTCAATGAAGCACAACATGCTGTTTAGATCATTCTCAAATCATGTTCAATATGCTGACTTAGATTTTGTATATATATATATATATATATATATATATATATATATATATATATATATATATATATATATATATATATATATATATATATATATATATATATATATATATATATATATATATATATATATATATATATATATAATCTATAATTTTATTTTAAATGTATTATATTAAATTACATTTGAAAATACTCATAATCAGACTAGTTACTTTTTTATCGATTACATGATTACATAGTATTATGATTCATAATTTAGTGATTCTCCCTAATTCATCTTTTAAATTTTCCTGTCTAAAATAGCCTACTGCTTCTATACACTCAGAAATTCTTCCAGTTTTGTTGAAGACACAGCATTTGACCACTGAACTTACAAAAAGCATTTCAGGTTTAAGAAGTGTTTCAACATTGCATCAACTAATGATGAACACATACATTTTTATTTGAATTATCACTCAATAGGTTATTTAACCATGTATTTCTATGTCTTTAAAAGGCTTTTGTTTTTCAAACATTAAAATGCACAAACCTAATATACTTACTTGAACTATCTGAGATGTTAAAATAAATATTTTAAGAGTGAAGTATCGCATTTGCATGTTCATGGTTCTCTGACATGCAGGTAAACAACTAAAATATTTCATTTTTTAGTATGCGTTTTATTTTGATTGATTTTAAAATGATTTATTTTAATTTAGCATTTTTTTATTATTTAATTAATTATTAATTTTTCATTAAACTCACAAACCCCCTGCAGTTCCTTCACAAACCCCAGCTTGGGAAACCTTGCACTTCATGTTGTTAATAACAATGAATGGAATATATTTTCTTAATCTTTGTATATTTATATCAACATGGTACAAGATTATCTTATTTAAATCAATGTGATAGAAGAGATAGGTCAAAAGTAATCTAAAAGTAGGCAGATTATATAACCTAAAATGTGTAATGTAATGGATCACGTTATTAACTAGAATTTTTGTCATGTAATTTGGAATCAGTAACGGATTACAATTTTTAAGTACTCTACCCAGCTCTGATAATATATAACTAAAAATGACATTATCTGTTTTCAAAAGATGATTTAGGAGTTTTCGAACTACATATAGCTAGTGTTCAGTTCCTGTCAACATCCACGATTCCCGGCCCACATGTGTGTGTGTGTGTGTGTGTGTCTCTAAGTGTCAGAAAACCACGGGAAACGAATTGAGGACTCCACCATTCAGTCATTTTCACTTTCCGTCTCTCGTTCTCCATTTTTCAGAGTGACTGCGCACAGAGGGAACAGCGCAAGATCAATACAGCTGAACTTCAGCCTTCGATCTCCTCAGTGCCACACCGTTACCACGGAGACAGCAGCTCCAGTCCCCAAGCGGCGGGAACCGCTGGAGTGAATGGCTACGTGTCCAGCGGTTGCGGGTTCGCACAGTTACTTTACGCTCTGGGTGCCGAAATCTTAAGAAAACACTTTAAAACACAGCATCGATGGAGGTAAAAAAGACTATTCTAATAACCTTCTGATGTGTAAAGTGAGTTAAAACAGGCTTTTATGAGTTCCTGTGGGAAACTCAGCCTTTCAGCATAAGAGGTTTCCTCTGGATCTCATATCGCTAGATTTTAGACAATTGCTGCAAAGTCTGGTTCACTTTGTAGCCCATTCTGTATACTTAACAGGAAAATGATATTTGTCCATGTAACGTGAACATCCAGAGATTTGATGAACTTCAAATCCAAAGGTCTATTAAGTCCTATGACCTAATGTTATGATTTTCCCATTCAATATTAATTTTAATGAATTTGATAGGTATGACGGGCAAAAATTGTAATGGGCATTCAAGAACCGTTCACTCTAAATAAGCATTTTGCACCCAATCATCCTGCAAGTGTGTACATCGTGTTTGTGTGCGCACGGCTGTCCTGTTCGCAGGCCCGGCTCGACAATGAGCGTAATTTGATTTGTGACATCTTCACTGTCATCTTGGTGTGGAGATCAAATTTTCAAGCCAAATGACCGCAGCGAAGCATCCACTTCCTCTGCTGCCATGGCGACGAGCTGCCACCGTGACATGGAAATATGGGAGCATCACAACAGATTATTGGCACAGTTTGTTGAGCGAATTTACTTTTCAACATGTTTTATAGGAAATTTAGGTTTTATGGCATTAACATTGGTTGGAATTATTTTATGAATGATAAAAACAAAGATCTTATACCTGTCCCATAGCATGCCTTTGGATATATTGTGTTTTCATAGAACTTATAATTAGGTAATAGAATTCAAACATGAGCACATGCTAAAATAAGCTACTTAGGTTAAAATGCAAAACAAATGCATTATGGTTCAGATTGTTCGCAAACCAAAATAAATCTCTCATAATGCCTTTGTTTCAGTGTGTGGATCAGGTTTTGTCAACATTAGTTTTACCAAGTGCCCTCGCAAGGAAAGTAAGACCTGAAATCAGCTTAATAAACAATAAATGATGTTATAATGAAAATGAAGTAAATAAACTACTGAAATATCTTAATGTAAATCTAAAACTGTTTGTATGGTGTTCAGTTTAGGAGTTTAGGAGCAGGATAAGGAGATCATTAAATAAAAAATAGCTCAATACAAGTTTATGATAGGAAAACAAACAACGTGTGATAGAGATAACTGTGTTGTGAACTTCGCACTTTATGGTTGGTGTGTCGAGAGGTCAAACCGATAGCTGGTCAGACTGACAGGCCCAATCGATGACATATCCATTTCTCACACAGTTACTCACTCACTCACACACACACACACACACACACACACACACACACACACACACATTGTGTTTCTAATGTTTTATGGGAACACAGGCGTAATGGTTTTTATACTGTAAAAACTGTATTTTCTACCGCCCTACACCAACCCTACCCCTCACAGGAAACTTTCTGCACTTTTAGATTTTCAAAAAACTTCATTCTGTATGATTTATAAGCTTGTTTCCTCATGGGGTCCTAAAAAATGTCCCCACAAGGTCAAAATTTACTGGTATTGCTATCCTTGTGGGGATATTTGGTCCCCATAGAGTGATAAATACCAGGTACACACACTCACATACACACACATAGTATGTGGACACACAAACACTTTTTGCTTTCACTTTTCATTTCACCTTTCAGGATAAAAGTGCCTAAATCACAGAACAGCTAATGAATGTGCAGTCTGGAGTAGCCAGACCGTCAGACTGACTGTCTGGGCTCCATAGCAACTTTCATTGGCCAAGGACCGGCCAAGAGGTTGTCTGATCGACATGTAAAGCAACCAATCACAGTTCGTTTTGCTTCACGTCATGTTCAGGGACGTGAAAATGTAAAGTTCATGTCCTTACAATAACAAACTGATGTGCATCTCCTAAATTATTACAAGGACAGGTGACAGTATGGCTGATCTAGTAAGTAAAAGTAGTAAGAAATCAATTGTAAAATGAAATAATTACAAATAAACATTTAATTTATAGTATTAATTGTAAAATGAAATAATTCTAAATAAATATTTAATTTATAGTATTTTAATAAAATATTTAGTGCTGTCAAAATGATTAATTGTGATTAATCATCAAATATATATATATATTTACACACACACACACACACACACATACAGTATACATTATGTAAACACAAACTTTAATTTTGGATGTGAATAATCAAAATTAATTGATTTGACAGTATTAAAAATATTAGATATAAATAACTGAAAAACAAACAAACAAAATGAATTTCAAATCAAAATCATTATTTTATTTTTACTAGCTATAATATGCCAGAAGTGGATAAAACAAACAAAAAACACCTAAAAAGAATGACTGCGTATAAACAGTAGTGGTTAAACATTTATAAATCTGTATAAATTTGCTTGCTAAAAAAGAACAAGTGAGGAGTTTAAACATTATTTGCAATGGTTCTTCTCTTGAATATTTTTTCTACAAAACTTTCAATAAAAGCCAAAGTATCAAGCTTTCCATGTCGCCAAGCTGAGTGAAACATCCCAAGTGCTGTTCAACTAAATACCAGCACTCTTAGAATGCTGCTAGACCAATAAAATTCACGGACAAGAACTAATTGTTACATAAAAAACAACAGATGTCTAGATGTGTCCTCGTTTAAATAGCAAGGTAAGGTGTAGGTGCGTGTGTAAAACGTGCCGCTGCTCTCTGTAAATCAGAATGCAGGACAGTAACGCTTTCAGATGGGATCATATTCTTGATAAACATTACAGAGACACAGAGAGAGAGGAAAAAAAGGACAGGCAAGACAGAGACAAAGTGAGTGTGAGTGTAAACGTGTGTGTGTGTGTGTGACCATGGTGACGGAACTGTAGATCCTCTTTGCTCTGGCACTAAAACAACCATCTGCTGAAGCTTTGTTTTTCAGACCTGCGACAACAACGAACCAGCTGTACGCGTCTGCGGGCATGTGCGCCTGTGCCTGCGTGTGCGCTCGTGCAATATGAGCGAGGTGGAAAACAAGAACAGGAGCAGAAGAAATGAAAGAGACGAACACCTGTGAGCTGCCAACACGATTCACGGCGCGAGTCACCTCTCGGTAATGAATACATTAGGAGCGGAGTAGTCCACCAGAGGACTCAGTTAGTGGTCCTTGCGCCGCATCTGACGCGCTCCTCAATTCAACCTGGTTGTAGTTTATTCCCCTTCGACATGATGGGCAACAAAAGCAAATTTAACCTTGAAGAATAAACAGCACGAGTTTGAATGTGGGCCGATCTTAAAGAGGCTATTAAGCATGATGGATGGTGCTTTAATCTGCGTGCAAAAATAATTGTCTTGTTGTTTCATCTTCCGTCTTCATTATATCTGAAACTCAGCGAGGACAGAATGACAGAGAGGTGAAGTTAAGCAAGGAGAAGTGCTCTTTTACTGTTACAGCACAGTGTTTGGTCTGTTTTCTACCAAATTATCCTGTTATTATGAAAAAATATATATATTTGTGACGCTTATATTGGTCTTTTGAAACCGGAATAGATGAATCAAAACATAGGGAATTATTACGCTGATTGAAGGAAAGCAAACTCAGAAAAGGTTTTATTCAAAAAAGAAGGAAAAGGACGAACTGATTTCAATCTATTCAATATCAAGGGACTCTTAAGGGAGTTAATAATATATTTTTGAGTGGTATATAACTCCAGGGCTCTTAAAGTTCATACCTCCTTCACAATGGGTCTGTTTACAGATTTCTATGAGTGACTCCAGAAGGTCATTCAGCACATTGGGCATCATTTCTAAAGCCTGCGTTTGAATAGTGTGACTTTCACAAAGTTGCTAATGGAAAAGTTTGAGCAACATTGAGTGACACTCAGCATTTGTTGCTTTGGCTCTCTGGATATTTCAAACGTCTTACAATAGAAAAAGGCAGGTCAGCTCAAGTCCCCGCTCTGTCTCCCCCATATGAGGACAATGAGGGTCATGTAAGGGCGCATTCGAGCCTCTGACACGCTCACAGAGCTGAGAGAACAGCACCTGATAGACTAAAGAGTCGACTTGATGAAAGAAACTGAGATAGGAGAAGAAAGGCCATCTCTCATGTCTTTAAACCTGAGACTGTGATGATAGTAAAATGCAAGATTCTGACCTTTTCTATAGCACTGATGGAGGCAAATGAAACATCACTGTTCAGTATCACCCAGACAGGTGGTTTATTGAACAGCAGGAAGAGTAACTTCTATAGACTTGCATCAAGATGCAACAGTGGTCACAATCTGTTTTACTTATGGAATGTGACAGATTTCTAAGTGAATTAAGATGGAAAAGCAGAATGGGACTTTCTATTGGAAATTGTTTGCATTCTGAAAAGTGGTTGAAGGGGTTCAGAAATAAAAGGGTTGGTGAACCAAACAAGAAGGTTAATACACTTGGATGAACATTTATGTTTTTCTTTGGGATAACATGCACAGATGAATCATTTACAAAAGGGCCAAGACTTTAAGACCACCAAAAGATGGACAGACTGAAAATGAGACGTTTTGGTGGGATTTGACAGCCCCCTCTTGTTGGCTGAGGTGGGTTGCACCCTCAAAATTAGCAATGAAAGGGGCATCTACACTGAAAACTGGTCCGTCAAATACAAAGACCTCAGTCAAATCCTAGAAAGAGAGCAAAGCAAAAAAAAAATAAAAAAAAATGGCGGGATGGCACGTATTGGAGCCCAAATGGGTGGCTAAGTAGAGGTAGAGAGAGAGAAAGAAAGAAAGAAAGAAAAAATAATGCGTCTACTGTTCTTCATGGAGTGCCTCAGACTTGTCCAAGAATAAACAGGAAATGCAGCTGCATTTGGGCCAATCCCCTCCCCCTGTCCCCCCTTGTCCCAAAATACCCCGCATTCCTAACGGGCTTCCATCATTTTCTATCCATCCGACCCAACATATTCCGGCTCAGAGATGTGGAAAAGGGAAATAAAAAGAGAAGTTCTTCGAACATCTTCCCGCCCCATTCCCCTGAACTCATTCTTCCCTCTGTAATGTGGTCTGATAGTTAGAAATCTGGACACGCAGTTGCGTTATTTGACTAATCCCTCTTTCTTAAGAGCAAGAGGAGGAGAATGGTGGCTTTGTGGCTGCAGACAGTGTGGCGAAAAGGACTATACAGTACCAAATTGAGGTCGCCCAGAGACAATGGTTGTCCTTCAGCTTATATTCACAGACATCCCACAACTCTATCAAACGTGTCTCTCCCCGTAAAGACTTTTGTATTTCTATCTTACACGGCAACAATAGGAGCAAAACTCCTGAACAGAAGCTTCCATCCACCAATGGGCTTTGTGTCGCTCTTCTTCTGACATGGTGGCTAGAGTTTTGGGACCGAAATCTGGGGAGGAGGCTCTCAACAGTTTAGGTTCTTTTGACAGAAAAGACACTAAAATACACAGTTAAAGACAGATATCAAACATAAACTTCAGCTTATCCAGGTTTAGCCCGACAGAGGAACCACATGACTATATTCTGCACCTGATGTTAATCTGCTCTGATGGAGTGCTGCTCTTCATTTGAAGCATATTAGCTGCCCTCTTGGACACAAGGTCCAAACAAAACATGCATATGCATGCAGTCAGACCAATAGAGGGATTATGTCCATGAATACATTAGACTGGGACAGCAATTCTGCATACCAATGCAGACAGCTGACGTGCCCCTTGTCAACGTGTCTGAGCTTTGCATGAATGTATACATCTGGACGGCTAAGATCATGTGATCTTATTATACTTCTAATTAGATCACGTCTATAATGGGAAGCAAGATCGTTTGTTGGCTGTTTTCCCACACTATTTTCATACTGTAGCAATCACTCGCTTTCTTGGCCAGAACAGACGGATAAGTATTTAGTGTACAAAGATGGAGTGACGGAAAACAGATAAAGATGTGAGAGGTTTACAGGAAGAGCTGTACACTTTATACTATGATATGTCAAAAATAGAGACACATTAACAGTAGTGAGGGAACGGTACATGGTTCGGTACGTACCTCGTTTCAGGGGTCACGGTTCGATACGATTTCGGTACAACAGGAAAATAAAAATCTATTATGCTCGGTTTCTTTTCATTTATTTTGAACAGACAGTAGTACAAATTAAAAAATTTTCCACCTAAATGTGAAAATACTAAATATTATTACATTATGTAACATATATAAAATCTGCAGTACATAAATATGGGACCCTGGATGACAAAACCAGTCTTAAGTGTAAATTTTTTGAAATCGAGATTTATACATCATCTGAAAGCTAAATAAATAAGCGTTGCTAGGATATGACAATATTTAGCCGAGATACAACTATTTGAAAATCTGGAATCTGAGGGTGCAAAGAAATAAAAATATTGAGAAAATTGCCTTTAAATTTGTCCAAATGAAGTCCTTAGCAATGCATATTACTAATCAAAAATTAAGTTTTGATATATTTATGGTAGGAAATTAACAAAATATCTTCATGGAACATGACCTTTAATTAATACCCTAATTATTTTTGGCATAAAAGAAAAATCAACATACTACCCATGTATTGTTGGCTATTGCTACAAATATACCCGTGCTACTTATGATTTGTTTTGTGGTCCATGGTCACATATTCCATTAAAACATGTCTAAAATTACAAAGTAAAAATACAGCTTTAGTATTTAACAATACAACAATAATAATAGTAATAATAATAATAAATTGTTGTTGTAAAAGCAACATGTGTCTACATATGTCATATAATGGACAATTTTCCTCTGACACTTAATCAATTATAATCAATAATATTATCATTATTATACATACAGGTGCATCTCAATAAATTAGAATGTCGTGGAAAAGTTCATTTATTTCAGTAATTCAACTCAAATTGTGAAACTCGTGTATTAAATAAATTCTATGCACACAGACTGAAGTAGTTTAAGTGTTTGGTTCTTTTAATTGTGATGATTTTGGCTCACATTTAACAAAAACCCACCAATTCACTATCGCAACAAATTAGAATATGGTGAAATGCCAATCAGCTAATCAAGTCAAAACACCTACAAAGGTTTCCTGAGCCTTCAACATGGTCTCTCAGTTTGGTTCACTAGGCTACACAATCATGGGGAAGACTGCTGATCTGACAGTTGTCCAGAAGACAATCATTGACACCCTTCACAAGGAGGGTAAGCCACAAACATTCATTGCCAAAGAAGCTGGCTGTTCACAGAGTGCTGTATCCAAGCATGTTAACAGAAAGTTGAGTGGAAGGAGAAAGTGTGGAAGAAAAAAAGATGCACAACCAACCGAGAGAACCGCAGCCTTTTGAGGATTGTCAAGCAAAATCGATTCAAGAATTTGGGTGAACTTCACAAGGAATGGACTGAGGCTGGGGTCAAGGCATCAAGAGCCACCACACACAGACGTGTCAAGGAATTTGGCTACAGTTGTCGTATTCCTCTTGTTAAGCCACTCCTGAACCACAGACAACGTCAGAGGCGTCTTACCTGGGCTAAGGAGAAGAAGAACTGGACTGTTGCCCAGTGGTCCAAAGTCCTCTTTTCAGATGAGAGCAAGTTTTGTATTTCATTTGGAAACCAAGGTCCTAGAGTCTGGAGGAAGGGTGGAGAAGCTCATAGCCCAAGTTGCTTGAAACCCAGTGTTAAATTTCCACAGTCTGTGATGATTTGGGGTATAATGTCATCTGCTGGTGTTGGTCCAATGTGTTTTTTGAAAACCCAAGTCACTGCACCCGTTTACCAAGAAATTTTGGAGCGCTTCATGCTTCCTTCTGCTGACCAGCTTTTTAAAGATTTCATTTTCCAGCAGGATTTGGCACCTGCCCACACTGCCAAAAGCACCAAAAGTTCCCAAAAGTTGGTTAAATGACTATGGTGTTGGTGTGCTTGACTGGCCAGCAAACTCACCAGACCTGAACCCCATAGAAAATCTATGAGGTATTATCAAGAGGAAAATGAGAAACAAGAGACCAAAAAATGCAGATGAGCTGAAGGCCACTGTCAAAGAAACCTGGGCTTCCATACCATCTCAGCAGTGCCACAAACTGATCACCTCCATGCCACACCGAATTGAGGCAGTAATTAAAGCAAAAGAAGCCTCTACCAAGTATCGAGTACATATACAGTAAATGAACATACTTTGCAGAAGGCCAACAATTCACTAAAAATGTTTTTTTTTATGGGTCTTATGAAGTATTCTAATTTGTTGAGATAGTGAATTGGTGGGTTTTTGTTAAATGTGAGCCAAAATCATCACAATTAAAAGAACCAAAGACTTAAACTACTTAGAATGTCGTGGAAAAGTTCATTTATTTCAGTAATTCAACTCAAATTATGAAACTTGTGTATTAAATAAATTCAATGCACACAGAACTTTTCCATGACATTCTAATTTATTGAGATGCACCTGTATGTGGTGAATCTAATTTTCACTAACAACAATTATTATTGTTTTATAATTATTATAGCAAAAAAAAAAAAACATATATTGTGGATTCATACAACAATTTATGTAAAGACAATTGGACATTATTATTATTAATAATACTATAAACATATGTTGTAGATTGAACAGTAAAATAGAATCTTTTAACTTTTTATAAAAAAATAAAATAATAATAATGCATATAATAAATAGTATAATAAAAAAGCCCATTGTACGAGAGAATGAAATTTCAAAATGTGTGTATATACCGGCTAAAACTAAATTTTCAACTAGTATAGTTGAATAGTATAGTATAGCTATATATACACTAGTATTCACTAGTTAATAATCAAAAAACGTATTCAAAGATCTGTTAGTCAGCATGACAGCATCCATCATGCCACATCAAGCTGCAATGCAATCCCACAATTCACTGGACCATGCGCTAACCAGGCAGGCAAGTCTCCCTCTCATAGGTGAGCTGACCCCACCGCGAGCAGATGAATGTGGGGTGTGTTCGCCCTCCTCTGTGGAGCTGAACTGTGCTTCTGCGCTAATAGAGATCTAAGCTCAGGACACACAGGTGATTACCTACACTCTCAGAGGTCATGCTGGGGTCATGAGCATAGCGGCACAACGCTGTCAGACAGACTGGCCGGGTAGCTTTGTAATTACCCATGAGGCTACAACAGTGGCGGAGATGCTGCATTGAGGGATGTTGAAAGCAGCATCCAGCGACCTCTTTGATTGGGGTTAACAAGGGCCTGATTTGCATAAAGGGAGTGGTTTGATTAGTAGTTTGTGTGCATGCTCAGATTCTTGGAAACAAGAGGGCATCTGTGAAATGAACCAGCAATTGTTAGATTGTGTCTAGTAGTATTGTGTCAGGTCTGGGCTTTGAGGAGGCCGTTCAAGTTCTTTATACACAAGGGCACTGTAGTGATGGGATACTAAAAAGATCCTTGCCAAACTGTTGCAGGAAACAGTTCTATAGAATGTCAATGTATAATGTAGCATTAAAACATGTCTTCTTTGATTTAAACAGTCAACTCAAAATTTTCTTCAGCTTCTTTTATGGTTTGCACTGCAACAATTGTAAAACTGACTATGAAATTGAAACTTATTACCCTTTGAGTCTAAGAAAAAGTATGCGACTAGTATGCAACAAAAAGCCCCAGATCATAGCAAACGTCTACAACAGTGTTTAGTGTGCAGCATGTCTACTGTGCTCACTTGTGAGATGCTGTAAATATTCATAGATACAACTAATATCAAACTTGTTTTAAATCAAACTGGTTTTAAATCTAATTTGTAACTGCTTTGAAATCTAATTTGAAGTTTGACAAAATGTAAAAGTAGTTTGAAATTGAATTTGTAACTTTTGAAATATATTGAAAAGCTGGTTGGAAAGTTGGTTGAATCTAATTTGAAGTTGGACAAAATGTAAAAGTAGTTTGAAATTTAATTTGTAACTTTTGAAATATATTGAAAAGCTGGTTTGAAAGTTGATTTCAAGGTGGTTTGAAATCTAACATGCAACAGGTATGAGATTTGATTTCAAACTCGCTTGAAATTTGAAAGTGGTTTGAAATCTGATTTGAAACTGGTTTGAGATTTCATGAATACATCAAATCACATTTCAAACCACTTTCATATTTCAAGCCAGCTTGTAATGTGAAAGTGGCTTGAAATCTGATTTGAGATTTAATTTCAAGCAGGTTTGAAATTTGAAAGCGGTTCGAAATCTGATATGAAACTGCTTTGAAATTTCTTTTGAAATTTGAAAGCAGTTTAAAACTGAATTTGTAACTGCTTTGAAATTTGAATTCAAACTTGCTTAAAGTTTGAAAATGGTTTAAAACCTAATTTGTAACTTATATTTGAAATCGCACTTTAAACACATAAAACCTTTTTCAAATCTGAAAACTGAAACTTTTTTCCTTGACATTCAGTAAAAATCCATGAAAAAATGACAAGTCCATGTTGTCTGTTTTTGGCAAGAGAAATTTTAGGATGACATCTACAAAAAAAGGAAAATGATGATCTTGTAATTGACGCACATAGTCTGTGATTAGTTTGTACCAACACAACAAACACGATGCACTTTGAGTTTCAGCCTTATGGTGTGTGGTGCCATTAAAAGCAATGCATAACTTTCCTCAACAAGCCGCATAATTTGAGGCACTACTCATGTCTGCAGCACAAATGGTGCGGGAGAAGTCACAAATGCTCTACATTGTTGTCTGATCAACATATGACAGCATGCTTTGTCACTGTTGATCAAAAACAGAGTGGTGGTCTGTTCCTAAACTCCTCACTCCAGGTAAATAAATGTTTTATCCTCTCCATCTACAGACAGAGTGCTTATGAGAGCTCAACCTGTTATCTTAGAGTGAGTGAAGTCACAGAGAGTGAAAGACAATGGAGCCATCAGCTAACACACTCTGACAGGCCACCCTTCAGGAGAGTTAATAGACTCTGACCTAGTGTTTCAAAGTGTGTGTGTGTGACAGAGAGAGATGGAGAGAGAGACACTGTCATCAAAACAGACATCTTATGGACTGACACCTGCATTTCATCACTACAGACACACATACATACATATACACACCATCATGTATTATTCACCCCAGTGACCACTAGGGCGGCATTCCCCTGGCGATCCCCAACCACAGGGATGAGAGGATTAAACATTTAACAGCGCATGACAAAATGGAAAAGAATGAATAAATAAACTGAAATGGCCCCTGGATGCACAGTCAGCGCGTCCCACACACATACACCTATCCATGCCACACACAACTACAGTGCTGAAACTAAAGTGACCCATCATGTCATATTGATAGCAACAGAAACAACAGATATAAAACAGCTCCTCTCTTATTCCAAAATGCAATAGGATAAAGTATGTGTGATCATTATTTAGCTATGAGACCTAGTGGGGTGGTCAAGCTTTGCTGTGAATACTAAATGGCAGATGACCTTGAATGGGGCAGACCTGCTAGCGATTCATGTTGATGGCATCAGACAGGGCAACAGAACCCCCTACCGGCTGAGACCGCACCCATAACCGTGTCCGAAATGTCCATTTCGCCTTCCACCAATCACGTGCTGCTCTGAAGGGAACCAATTAGGTTGAACCTGTGGCTATCATACATTCAGACGTGTGTTACTGGAGTGCTAAAAATACAATAAAATACTTAAATCAGGCAAATGTCTTAAAAGTCAGACTAGGAGCTAATTATTATTTTTTAATGTTAAAGCCAATAACTGATAAATGTCCAGTATTAAAATTCTATATTATTCTGTCAAAATACTGAAAAATAACACATTAAAATAAAACTGTTTCTAATAAAACAAACAAACAAAAAAAACTAAAAATGTTGCTACTGTATTTTTTTACGGTAAAGTTCGAGCAACCACAACTGCCTTTTTTTACCATCTTTTTTTCTTATTCATTCATTTATTCATAACTTTATTTATTTTTATTTATTTTTTTACACAGTGTGAGAGTCCATTCAGACTCTACACACTATTTTAATGCAAATTCCACTTTTAAGAAACTAGTCAAATTATGCACAGTCCTACATGGACAGGTTGTTTTACATGCCTGAATTTGAGAAAATTTTGGTCACACTTTATTTTAAGGTCCAATTCTAGCTATAAACAAACCATTAATTATGCCTTTTGCTTCAATAAGCTACTGATTTGCTGCTTATGAATAGTTAGTAAGTAGTTGTTAAGTTTAGGTATTGGGTAGGATTAGGGATGTAGAATACGGTTGTGCAGAATATTGGCTGTTTATTAGCACTTATAAAGCACATATGTTAATAATAGGCATGCTAATAAGCAACTTGTTAATAGTGAGAATTGGTCCCTATACTAAAGTGTTACCAAAATTTTAATATTAAATGTTTTCACAGACTGATTTTAAGAACATGGTTACAATTTCAGTACAGTGTTAGGTTTCCACTTGACGCCCCAATGCAAAATCTGGGTTCTGAAGCAAAACCAGCTGACAACTACTGGTTTATGGCATCTTCTATGTATTTGTGTGTGTAATTACGTGTGTAGGAGTCCGCTAGTTTGGATGGGCATACGTGACCGCATGTTTTAGCATTAAGCGTGCGTGTATGTTGGTCTGTAGGTGTGTGTGGGGGTGTGTGTTTGTGGGTGTATATAATTACGTGTCTTTGTGTCTGTGTGTGCATGTGGGTGTGCGTCTATAATTGTGTGTGTCCTCCTTATCTGTTCTCCTCTCCTTCAGTTCATTGGCAGACTAGCTGAGCTCAAACTGTTCAGTTGCGACTGGTCCAAGCCCAGTAATTACAGCTTGTCAGAAAGAATTAATTTTCTCATTTCTCATAAAGATGTGTAAAAATTACCATGTTATTATACACCGACACTCTCCAGAGGCACACACCAAATTTAATTTAGAATTCTTCCCGCACATTAAATTAAATCCATAAATAAGAGTTTAGGCATTGGTAGGGAAGCATATGTTCGTTAGGCCGAGCAGGCTGCTCGGGCCTGCGCTAATGTCTATTGTAATGTTTTAATAGCTTGTGCCTTCTAAGCACCAATAAATTTATATGATCACAACAGGCGACGTCGAGCGCACGGCCAATTAGGAATGCCGATGCTGCCGCTGCCACCGCTGCTGCTCCTGTTGGCCTCAGGAGGAAAGAGAGGTGGGAAAACTGGAGGAGAGAGAGAAACAGACAGACACAACTGCCTGACCGCTGTCTGGGCCTCTGGGTGTAATTAATAAATAAATAAATACATATTTCACCAGATATATATTGAATATATTTTTGAAAGAATGCTTTTGAGAAATATTACTTTTACCTAAAATAGCTGTTTTCTATTTAAATATATTTTAAAATGTAATTTATTCATGTGCTGACAAGCAAAGCTGAATTTTCATCAGCCATTAATACAGTCTTCAGTGTTACATGATCCTTCAGAAATCATTCTAATATCTTACCCTGGACCACAAAACCAGTCTTTTACCAGTCGCACAGGTACATTTGTAGCAATAGCTAAAAATACATTGTATGGGTCAAAATTATCGATTTTTCTTTTATAGGATATTAAGTAAAGATCATGTTCCATGAAGATATTTGGTAAATTTCCTACCATAAATATATCAAAACTTAATTTTTGATTAGTAATATGCATTGCTAAGAACTTCATTTGGACAACTTTAAAGGGGATTTTCTCAGATTCCAGATTTTCAAATAGTTGTATCTCGGCCAAATATTGTCCGGTTCTAATAAACCATACATCAACGGAAAGCTTATTTATCTAGCTTTCAGATGATGTATAAATCTCAATTTAAAAAAACTGACCCTTATAACTACTTCTGTGGTCCAGTGTCACATATGCTGATTTGGTGCTCAAGAAACATTTATTATTATTATCATCAAAGTTGAAAACAGTTGTGCTGCTTAATATTTTTGTGGAAACTGGTTTTTAGGATTCTTCCATGAATAGAAAGTTCAAAAGAACAACATTTATTTGAAAAAAATAATAATAATTGCGTTGTTTTCTTGTACTTCAAGCACATTCAAATTTGTTAAAGAGCTTATTTTAATATTAAAAGTACTGGGTACTAAAAAGTGAGTCATATGTTGATTGTGTAATCACTGACATATTCACGGAGTTAATCGATTTCTGGCTTTTGCACATACTGTAACCCAACCGTTTTCACATTCACCCATATCCCACCAAGGAAAGCTGTCCTGGCAACACAGGGTTGAATCAAGCTTGCAACACTTCCTAAACTTGTTCTCCACATTGTTTGATTGAGGTAGAGACATGATATGAAAATTGGGACAAGCTTTCTTTGTTAAAAATGCTTTCAAAATCTCTGACTCCTTTAATGTCCATTTGTTGAATATTTGGAAAATAGGATTATGCTTTCAGCTAACAATTATAGTGTAGCTAAAAGACTTTTACTATGTTTAAATCTATTCAAAAGACTTCCCAAAATCACCACAGAAAGGGGTGCATTGAAATTAGATGTGATTTTAGCAGGTATTCTGTCTAAGCCTGACAACAACAGTCAAACATCTTGATAAAAGTTTGCAGTCATCAATGAACAATGTTTGCTAAGTGGGTCCAGTTCCAGTGCCATTAGGGACTGGGGACAGAACCATGATTTCTGGATCAGAGCGCATTGTGTCATCGTCTATAGCATGCATCTACAAATGAAACGCGACATCAATCAGACGACTATTTATAGTGTGGATAAAAGAGAAATCTAACACTAATAAATGTGTTTGTTGCCTGCCAAAATTCCATGTACTTTACATGGATGCCCACAGAGAGAAATAAAGAGAGATGGGAGGAGGTGGAGACACAGTGAAAGAGACACGCAGGAAGAGGGAGAGGATGGTTGGTTGGAGATGAAGGCACAGGAATGGTGGATCCCGCTGCGAGGGGGCACAGGATGACGGTCTCCCACTGGCACGGCGCATAGACAGTGGGTAGTTGTACGCAGACTCACACACAGTGGGCAGTGCCACAGTCAGAAAGACGGAAATAGACCGAACTCACACATACCGCCAACTGACTCTCATAGGCTTCATGGAATATGACTACAAGCTGCGAGACAGCGGCCTCTCTGACACACTCAAGCCCGTCTGTGATACAGTCCCACACACACACACACACACACACACACACACACACACACACAGACATGTATAGCACACATACATGACAAAGACGCCCACCGAAAGCCCCATCCACCCACAAACACAGATGAACAGCCCCTCTCCAGCATCCATCCATGACACAAGCAGTCCCCTGATGGCGCTCATAGGTGAGTTGGAGTGTGTGAGTGTGTGAACGCAGGGGATGAGGAACATATGCTGTCTAAAGAGCCAGGAGGCAACGTCTACTACATGATCAAGGCTTTCAGAGTTCATTACTGAACTATACAGCGCCACCATAAAAGCATTTGGACACGTACAGCACACTTCAGTAATGTGTAGTCAGGAAAAAGGGCACCTGCCTTTACTGATTTTTTTGTGCTTTATGAAAACAAATATGGTGTATAAATGTTAACTTATTTATAGGTAAATATACAGGAATTTTGAAGATATAAACAGAAGGAAGTCATGAGTGACCTTTTTTTTTTACATTATATCCACATTTAAAATAAGAAAAATGAAACGCGCACACACACACACACACACATACATATATATATATATATATGCATATTTTCTGAAATCTATTGCTGTGGTTGATGTTTTATGTGTATTCTGCATCAAGTATCAAGTCAACGTCATCAATTTCCATTTTAGTTTAGGAGTTAGTAAGATTTTAAAAAATGTTTTCTTAAGTCTCTCATGCTCAAAAAGGCTGCATCTATTTGATCAAAAATACAGTAAAAACAGTAATATTGTGAAATATTATTAGAATTTAAAATAGCAGATTACTATTTTATTATATCTCAAATTGTAATTTATTTATGTGATGGCAAAGCTGAACTTTTAGCAACCATCATGCCTTCAGTGTTAGTAATATGCTGTCACACTAATATAAATTTCTTATCATCAATGTTAAAATCAGTTGTCCCATTTAATATTTTATTTAAAATCTTCTGTTATATTACAAATGGCTTTAATGTGTCTTTTGATCAATGAATAATGAATAATGTATTCATTTTCTTACTTAAATTCAATTACTATTTATTTTTT
Source organism: Acrossocheilus fasciatus (assembly GCA_036784905.1). Taxonomy (NCBI): domain Eukaryota; kingdom Metazoa; phylum Chordata; class Actinopteri; order Cypriniformes; family Cyprinidae; genus Acrossocheilus; species Acrossocheilus fasciatus. The sequence goes on from CM071941.1 coordinate 12,441,088, forward strand.
AACTATAATAACCAACACTCAAATAAAAAATTTGGAGCCTATGCAAACATATAAATTGCACATAATGCCGTTTTTGAATTAACTTCTAAATGATACAATTTCTATTTGTTGTTGAAATAGGCCTATAATCATTTACACAGTGGCTGTCATAACTGGTTTCATAAAAGGTTTATTTAAGCATTAAATAATTAAGATATCACTTACAGGTAAAGTCAAATATAATTAAGTATATAGTCTAATATTTCTCAAAATGCTCCTCTCTAGACTTCATTTCTCTAGCAAATAACGAGCTGTGGACACTGCTGCGACTTGCCTGAGGTAGGCTAAATGAAATGCTACATGACATTTTGTTTGCAAGCTGTTTTAATGACGTCATTCCGCAATTGAAACACTGATTGAGTGATTACGCGAGATGTTCATTCATGTATATTCTGTGTTAAAACTAGTAGTAGTAGGGATGCTGATCATGCTCACCTGCTCTGAATTGAATTAGATGCGTTAGAACTGAGGCTTTTATACAGCGATCTGTCTCACCACATCAAAGAGTGGCAAAACGGCATTTATTGTCTGAATTTCCTGGAAAAATTGAATGATTTGTTGTACCGAAATCGTGTTTGACGCTGGTTACTGTGATGTTTGAAATTGCGAAATGGTCTCAAACGATTAGTAAATAAACTGCAGAATGTTATGTTTTCAAATACACGCACGAATTGCATGTATTCAAACAGCGCTGCACGAGCTCGCGGCGCCAGGGTTCAAAGTCCAAACCGCGAGGAAATTCTGGGCGCTGAAACACTGTTACTCGTCATTTTCTCAGTAACATTTTAATTAGCTTTTTTTTTTAAAGGCATGTGACAATGTGATATGTGCGACAAACATCTTCCCAAATTCGTAATGAGAATCATTTATAAATCTGCTGTTGTCAACAAAAAGAAGCACTGAGTCTTCCTGCGGGTTTCTGCTAAAATAAAAAGCTCCATCAACATTCATTAATGTTGGCATTGTAATTTTACTGTTGTTCTGTAAAATAAAATAAAAAAGTAAGACAATAATAATGATAATAATAATTACCATACAACAGCTCTATTAATACATTTATTATAACATTCACACACAGTGTTCAAATTGGGATCTGTAATATATTCTAATGTTTTAAAAGAAGTCTGTTCTGCTCAGCAAGGTTGTATTTATTTGTACAGTCAAAAATACATGCCTGATTCAAGTAGGGGGTTAAATTACTAATGCTACTATTAAATTTTAAGTTAAATAGTGCTTTGTTGGTATAATGTCTGATAGAATGTTGAAAAATGTTCAGTGTTAAGTAAATATTTTTAAACTGTTGTTTTGTAATTTATTTATTTTTTATTTTATTTGAAAAGCAGGGCAAAACAGTAAAAAGCACATTTTGGCTATTTAATTTATGCAATGGTGGGAAGAAAATAGCAAAATAGGCCTACATGGGGAAAAAACGAAAAAACATGCAAAAAACCTTTGGCCCAGTGTTTCATTTTGTTCGGCTTCGGCCAAGAAGTTTCATTCCGGTGCATCCTTAGTACATACTGTACATTTTTAGGAATGGGAAAGCCTACTATTCTTAACAATGGTGGTTACGGCCATCTGCTATGTGCCCAGATACATTTGGGGCCCTGTACATCCTCACATCAGCACAAAATCACAAGACGACACCAGACATTACTGCATTTCTTTAGCCATAAAAGGAAAGAACGGGCCATGAGGACACTGTAATAATGACATATGAAAAATGAAAGCATTGGGAAAGTTTGTAAAGGCCTTTTGCAGATGCACCTATTACGTACCAGTCAGTCTAGGCTCCTTGTGGTGAAAGAGTTTTGTCCTTGTGTCTGCTTCTACCTAAACAAAACGAACATGAAAAGAACAAGTTAGAAACTCCACTCAGGCTCTCCAGCCCTCTCAACTGCTGAAGCATTTCACTGCTTGAAGAGGTTGTGTGATGGCGAAACAAAAGTATTAAACTTTGTTTTGCCAAACTTAAGTGTTCTGCCTTGAAACTATAATTTTGCTTTATTTAAGTTCTCCCTCAACAGGAGAACTTCTGGACCTCAAGATGGACATTGTGTAGACTTTTCTGTCCATAAACAACTTGAAACACTCTTAATCCCCTTCACAGAACTTATCATTGCATCTGTAAATTGTACGGTACTTAAAATGTCACGTCTGGAGTTTATGAGTGTAAGCATGCAGAATGGAGAGGATTCTCTCAGCTTTATCAGAACTCTTGGCAAGCTCTGATTCTCCTCAACAAACCCAGTGCTAAGTCTTATATCATCCTTCTTAGAACTGGATTGGTAAACCATGTCATTTGTGAGTAGTTTTGGGAGATTTAGACCACTGTCCCATTGCAACAGATCAAACCAGATGAGATTTAGGAGATGTGGTTGTATATGTGTTCGCTGGAACATTGCAGGGACGTGCTGGAGAGACATGGTTGTATAGTCTGAGAGAACATTGGGATCTTTCATTACATGAGCTAAGTCTCATTGTAAGTTTCTAATCTTGCACGCTGCCGTGTATAATCCACTGAGAAAACTTGGATGCCATCATCCAAGTTTAGCGTGCAGCGTGAAGTCCTCTCTAAGGGGGAAATAGAACATGTTTGACGCCTAAATCTTAGATGAACATACGTGGAGATCTTTTAGGTCAGTCACGTAACCGTGATGCTTGTGAATTGGGGCCAGTAGTTCTCCGATCGCTGAGATGTGTCGGACCACCCTGGTACTATACTTGAGGGAGGAGGGAGGGTTTACACTCAGAGGATTGTGGAGATGTCTGTACAACATGTTTAGATGAAGTCTAACAATAGGACAACAGACAGCGGGATTCAAGATAAATCTCAACACTGTGACTTTGTTTGTGTGTTTGTATGATGGGCAGGTGTGACAATAAATGATAATGCATATAAAAATAAACATGCAGTAGGTATACACTGTCTTTCTGAATAATGATTATTTCCACATTTTAAATAGTAAAAAATAAATAAATAGATAAAAATTATCATTTCAAATGTGGAAATAATAATTAATCATTATTTCCAAAAATAATGATTATTCCATTATTTTTATATAATGGAAATAATCATTATTTTGGAATATTTCCTCAAAAAAAAAAAAAAAAAAAAAAAATATATATATATAATTATATATATATATATATATGTGTGTGTGTGTGTGTGTGTGTGTGTGTGTGTGTGTGTGTGTGTGTGTGTGTGTGTGTGTGTGTGTGTGTGTGTGTGTGTGTATGTATGTATGTATGTATATATATACGTATATATAGGGGTATATATACACATATGTATGGATATTAGGGGTGTCAATGTTAACATTTTTTTAATGCAAATTAATCATTTGATAAGGTTTGACCACAACTTCTTCCCTTCATCGCAGTGTGGAAGATTATCTATTATTGTGTGATGAGGGTACAGCGAACCAGTTTTGCCAGGGTTGTGGTTTTCCCGGACAAGTGGGCTATTTTGAAAATACAGTTGCGGGAAAAATTACAGAGCCGTGGGTTGCTGTTTTTTGGGCTACTTTTATAACGTACCATGGCCACCCAAGGTGTATATACACAAATAAAAATTAAAACAGATCCTTTTACTAATGTGTATTATACTTGGAATGTATCCCTGGCAACTTAAGAACGGAGAGGCGGTTGTAACATTACAAACAACATGAGTTTCGGCAGAGCATACATGTTAAGGCTTTTACACAGCAGAAATAAACATGACAACAGCCACTATAGATTATATAAGATAATAAACACATGATTAAAATAGGATATTTGTATGTGATTTTCTTGAGTAGAATGTGTGCATCTGAAATGCTAATTTGTGCAGTGATATAAAAGGCTATAAATAGCATATTTTAACAACAGTAAACGACCAAATTTCACATGTGATCGCAAAAGGAAGTTATTACAAACACTCGATGGTGGTTTGAAGTGAGTTCTGAGTAAAAGTGTACTATTAATCTCATAAATTGTCTTATGAAGCATGATGCTAATATTAGCTTTAATGCACCTGCAGAAAAGGTCCCATTCTTCCTCATAATGCATTTTGTCATAATACATCATGTAAGGTCGCAAGAAAATGTGTTGTTGTATTTATTTAGAAATACTTTTGATAATAGTTGGGTAAATGTATACTGGGATTGAAGCGATGTGGCTTGGTAAATGTTTTATTGCCAGTATAAAGGCTGATAATGACTGAATAAAAACAAAAGAATAAAAAGGATTATGTCTCATACCTGGCGGAAGTGTGAAAGGTTTCCTTAAACTAGTTTGTCATGCATTTCTTTATTTCAACACATTTACAGGTAAATCCTAGTATTTCAAATTTGTGATTGATCATGAATCAATGATTAACACGATTAAATTTTTTAATCGATTGACAGCACTAATATATATATATATATATATATATATATATATATATATATATATATATATATATATATATATATATACATACATACACATACATACATATACATATATACACACACACACACACACACACACACACACACACAGTGCCCTCCAAAAGTATTGGAACAGTAAAGGTAGTCAAAATTGCTCTGTTGGCTGTGGAGTCAAGACATTTACAAATATGATTAAAAGATGAATATGAGACAAAACTACAGAATGTCACATTTTATTATTGGGTGATTCATCACATAGATGTTTTACCAGCTAAGAAGTTCAGCACTTTTAGAGTTTTATCCCTCTATCTGATGTGAGCATAAGTATTGTAACAGTTAACTCACAGGACTTCTAAGTGATCAGCTGTGTCCTGTTGCATTAATTCTTCAGATATTAAAAGCAGGGAATGCGTCGTATCAGTTATATCCATTACTGATACTGATACTGATGATGACACACACAAACCAGGGAGAGAGCTAACTTTGAGAAAAAGCAAGCAATTTGGATGCTAAAAGAAAAGAGGAAGACAATTATAGCTATAGCAAAATGCAAAAACAAAGGGCATGGAGAAATCAAGAGTTTGGAAACCACCAGTGACACCAGCAACCAACAACGACCTGATCGGCTGAGAAAACAACATTAGTTGATGAGAGACAAATCATAAAAGCTGTGAAAATGAAACCTAAAAGACATGTCTGTAAAATCACCAACAACTTCCAGAAAGCTGGGGTGATGCTCTGACAATCTACTGTCCTCAGGAGACTTTGACACAGAATTACAGATGCTACACAGCAAGATACAAACCTCTGACCAGCTCTAAAAATAGGAAGGCAAGATTACAGTTTGCAAAAAAGCACAAAGGTGAGCCAGAAGAGTTTTGGAACTGTGTTCATGGACTGATGAGACAAAGATGAAACTTTATCTAAGTGATGGGAAAGCAAAAATGTGGAGAAAAAAAGGGAACTGCAATGATCCCAAGCATACAGCGTCATCTGTAAAGCATGGTGGAGGTGGTGTCATGGCATGGGCATGCATGGCTGCCTCTGGAACAGGCCCTCTCAACTTTACTGATGACTTAATGTATGATGACAGTAGCAGAATAAATTTGGAAGGGTACAAAACCATCTTGTCTACCAATATTCAAGAAAATGCCACCAGATTCATTGGGAAATGCTTCATATTGCATCAGGACAATGACCCAAAACACCCTGCCAGTTCAGTCAAGGAGTTTATAAGGGCAAAGAAATGGAAAGTCTTAGATTGCCCAAGTCAATCTCCAGATTTAAATCCGATTGAACATGAATTTCACCAGCTGAAGAGGAGAGTAAAGGCAGAAACTCCCCAAAACAAGCAACAATTGGAATTGGCTGCATTAAAGGCTGGGAAAAGTATTTCAAAGGATGAGACCAAGAGTCTGGTGATGTCTATGGGTCACAGACTCACTGCTGTGTTCATGCCTTATGTTCAACTGTCCCAATACTTATGCTCACATCAATGAGTGGGATGAACTCTAAAACTGCTGTTCTTTTTATTTGATAAAACATCTGTGTGATGAAACGGCTAATAATAAAATGTGACATTCTGTAGTTTTGTCTCATATTCATCTTTTAATCATATTTGCAAATGTCCTGACTCCACAGCCAACAGAGCAATTTTGTCTTTACTGTTCCAATACTTATGGAAGGGACTGTATACACTGCCCGTCCAAAAAAAAAAAAGTCACACTCTCTAATATTTTGTTGAACAGCCTTTAGCTTTGTTTACGGCACGCATTCGCCGTGGCATCATTTCGATAAGCTTCTGCAATGTCACAACATTTATTCCCATCCAGAGTTGCATTAATTTTTCGCCAAGATCTTGTATTGATGATGGGAGAGTCGGACCGCTGCGCAAAGTCTTCTCCAGCACATCCCAAAGATTCTCAATGGGGTTAAGGTCTGACTCTGGACTCTGTGGTGGCCAATCCATGTGTGAAAATGATGTCTCATGCTCCCTGAACCAATCTTTCGCAATTTGAGCCCGATGAATCCTGGCATTGTCATCTTGGAATATGTCCGTGCCATCAGGGAAGAAAAAATTAATTGATGGAAAAACCTGGTCATTCAGTATATTCAGGTAGTCAGCTGACCTCATTCTTTGCACACATAACAATCATCCATGCAGTAATTATCCAATGGGAGGATCTTACCTATTTGCTTAGTTAAATCCAGGTGGTGACTTTTTTTGGGACGGGCAGTGTATCTATAATCTATATCTATCTATCTATCTATCTATCTATCTATCTATCTATCTATATATATATAAATAAAATAAGATTTCTATTTTGTAAAAATATTGAAAAGAAATATATGAAAAAATATTGAAAAAAATATTAAGCAGCACAACCTTTTCAACCTTGATAATAAATATTCATATTTAATATTAAGTATTAATGGCTCGTGACAATTCAGTGTTTTATCACAGAAATAAATTATACTTTAGAAAACTAGTACATTCCAATAGAAAACTGTTGTTTTAAATTGTGATGATACTTCACAATATTACTGTTTTTATTGAATTACTGATCAAATAAATGCAGCATTAATGAGCATAAGAGACTTCTTAAAAAAACATTAAAAATCTTACTAAGAAATCTTAAATCATATATACAGATGTTAATATTATATACATACATACAATTTAAATTAGCTAAAAAAAACTAATTACTAGCCTTTTTATAAACATTATTATTGCAGAAGATTTTTAAGATCATGACAAACAAATTCAGTGGAGTGAGTCCAAACTTTCGGCTGGTAGTGTACAACCGTGGGCGCGTACTTTAGACACAAAAACAGTGTGTATGTGTATTTATAATGCCATTTTTCTGTGCTCAGAGCCTACAGGTAGGAGTGTGTGTATGTTTGTTTATCTGTGTGTGCATGCGTGTATATCTTTCCTACAAACGTGTGAGTGTGAGTGTCAGTGCAGGGGCCCTGCTTAAAGCGCGGTCTTATTTACTCCTGTCAGCCCATAAAGCCAGCCTGAGTGCCACGCTGATTGAAATCCCCTTTTGTGTGCTAGTCTTCAGTGATGTGGCTTTTCTCTCACCCTCATCTCATGATGGAAGCCTGTACTGTTAATCTGAGAGTGGCCCCTGAAAGGACGAAATGAGTTCCTGGGCTGAATGCACTCTTTACCTCCTCTGTCTTGGTCTATTCAGACGTGGGGCGTGAGAGCTGGCGGCTAACACCTCCACAACAATACACGGCAAAGCAATGCAAACCTTCCTTACACAAACTACTCTGTCTCTAGGAGACTTGTTTTTCCCACATTATCTTCTTGCTCACAAAATAGCAGCAACGTCTTCCATTATGGCACCTCAGAATACAGAAGATATGTGCTAGGATCAAAATAAGAGTGAATAATAGCAGCAAAAAAGGGGCAGAAAAAAATTGATCTGTGTGGCTTATCTGAACATTAAGAAGAAACTATCAGTTACACTTTATTTTAAGGTCCAATTCTCGCTATTAACACACCATTAACTATAACTTCTGCCTCAATATACTCCTAATTTGCTGCTTATTAATAGTTAGTAGGTAGTTAAGTTTAGCTGGGTAAGTTAGCATTACTGGCATTACAGTTACTTTGGTAATATCCAAAGTAAATCCAAAGTAACTTCTCTGGATTAAAAAAAAAAAAACAAGAAAACTTTTTGTTTATTTATTTATTTATGGTCAACTTTCTAAAGGAAGCTGCATTTTCAGGGCCATGGCCTAGCATTTAGCACATGTGCTCATCATTTCCTGTCACTGCTAGTGCTACATGTCTGTAGCATGTGTGCTAACTGCTAGGCTTCATTATTAACAACTTAGAATATCCCAAATTTCCTGTATGATGATTTATGTATGATACAATACTAAATGCAAATCTGCAAAAATCGGGTACAAATGATTAGTAAAATTAGTCGGACTGGAAACCTGGTCAAGCATCTCAGAAGCTGTGTGTATCGATGGACTCCATTAGAGACAGAAAAAGAAGAATATCTCATTGTTGTTGGGGTGGAATTCCCCTCTGAGGCGAGATAAGTCGGGTCCTTTGTTCTCTGGCCTCTGTGACAGAGCGCTTATATAATGCAGTCATAGAAAATGGGGACTATGTCAGGCCGTAACGCAAAGTGAGCCTGTGGCCTGTTTATTTGTTGGAATGGAAGGATGGAAAGATGAAGGGATCATACGACCATTGTCTTACATAAGGCCCAGAAAGGATGTGTGAAACTGAGCATCATGGCTCATCCACCCAGATAAAGAGATCAGGAAACATGAAAGGACAGGGTCCTAAGCAGTACTAAACAGTTTTTGCTATTTAGTCAAAGTCAACCATTAAAGATGCTAATTACTTGAAGGACTGTTTGCAGAACTAAATAATGGGCTGTCCTCATTCACACTGACCACTGGAGGTTAAAGCTTGCTATACTGTGGTGAGGGGTGTTTAAATAGGCATAGTGTTTAAAAATCAGATCACAAATGAGATATTTTGCGTGAATGACTAAGATGTTATTCTATTTAAAAAATAGATCAATTTTTCATTTCGGGCTAAACTAAAACTGGACAAATAGTCAAATAGACCAGTAGTTCTTACCCTTTTTGACACCAAGGCTTCCCACTGTCCTTAACACCGAAGGTCCCATGACTTTTCCATGTTATTTGATGAGGATTATTAAAATATTTTTTACTCACAATTTCTACCTGATTAAAAACTTTAGAGCTTAATTGGAAAATAAAATAAAATAAAATGGGCTTCCTCATACACCCACGTTGTTTTATAGGAAAGAAGGAGAGGGGAGAAAACAGTTGTTCAGAGGGTGGATTAAAGTAACACATATCTTTAGCTTATGTTAATGCTTGTTTTGTCTTATTTTAAATAATTTTAAGCCATCTTGAGGTTCCCTTGGAAGTTAGCTGAGACCCCCTGGAGGGTCCCTGCCTCCTAGTTAAAAACCACTGTAATATGTCATACAATTATATAAATAAATTGTCTATTTATTTATTTTTGTTTGTCTTGTCTTACTCCCCAAGTAGGTGCTTGACATCCGTCTTTTGTAACCAGCAGAATGCTTGTTCAGTATTATTGCAGGCAATATTTAAAGCTCAGCATGATGAAGAAAAAACGTTAATCTGCGTCAAACTAGTATACACAAGACCAGTGTTTTCACACAATTAAGTTGTTTCCTGCTATGCAGGTCACATACAGGAAATGAACGGGGAGGGAATCAAAGAGAGATAGAGGAGGAAAATGAGAGATCTCTCTTCTGTCTCGGTGTGACTGAGGTTAGACTCTGGAGTGAGCAACACAAAGAGATTAACCTATTTACATCTGTTACCTACTCTAATGGCTTTTTGTACAGATAATTTCAGCCATCTGCGTTCTCTCTAAAGACTTTGTCACACAAAACTAATAAAAGTCATCTGGCGCACAAAATTAGAGAACACAGAACTGTACAGAGAGGAAGATGGACTCAAAGACACTAGAGTACACACACACACAGGCATCATGCAGCTGGACATATGACTGGGCATGCATTCCCTGACATAAATGAATCACATGCTTACTGACTGACAAACACATATTAAGGTCCTAAAGCAGATTTTCAAAGTTCATTTATGAACAGTGGAAGAGAAGTATCATCAGCCAGGGGTGATTTTCTTTTTAAACTTATAAAATAGAAATTATGACTTACATATTTGGGCTGTGAATAGGTTAAATGAACTAATCACAATACATCTAATTATTTAACAAAATTAGATTTTAAAAAATTGATAAGTCTAATTTTTTACGACAGAAAACAGTACATTTTGGTTGTCAATGTTTGTCAATGAGACTTGTATGACCAGAGGGTGATATTTCATACTTGTTGAGCTTCAGTTATAATTAAATGCCACCACACAAAGACTGCAACTTAATGTATTCTTGTTAAACATCCCTTTTATGAATAAATTTGTCATTCAGTCTTTCTCAGACAATTTGTCAAAGATTTTGTTCAGAATGGTGGAAGATGTCTTGAGTGTCTTATTAGGGAAATTAAATGACGTAATAATGGCCTTAAATAAATAAATATTCCACTAAAAAACACATTCCGGTTTGGTATTGATAAGTAGGTACATGGGCCTGATTTATGATACAGAAGTACTGTATAAATATAGTGAGTATTGATTCTATTTCATATGCATACGCTTACATTTGCTATCTTAACATATATTCTATATATATTCTACAACTTCATTCAATACTGTTTCATCTTTCCAAACACTCGCTGTATCTTAATGGAGAATGACACACACACACACACACACACACACACACACACACACACACACACACACACACACACAAATTACCTTCCAAGTTATAAGTATAAGTTTGGAATACAGTAATTAGGATCTTTCAATATTGCTTTTTATGTTCACCAAGGCTGCATTTTTTTAAATCAAAAATACAGTAAAAACAGTAATGCTGTGAAATAGTATTACATTTAAATAAACTGTTTTCTATTTTTAAAATGTAATTTATTCATGTGGTGGCAAAGCTAAATTTTCAGCAGCTATTAATCCTTCAAAAATCATTGATAAGAATAAGAAGAAATGTTTATTGAGCACCAAATCAGCATATTACAATATGTTGAGATGTACAGTTTTTTATAAATGTTATAAATGCTTTGAATGTTGTCTAAATACAGTAGAACATTCAACTCATTTTAATAAAACAAGAACATTTTTTTTTAATTTACACACTAAGCAGGAAAAGTTGCACTCAAAAAGCCAGGGAAAACACTAGTCACGCACAGAGAAGAACCAGAGAGAAACGGAGAGAGTTTGTGCTGACTGGCAGCAGGTGAGTGTGTGAACATGTCGGCCAGGGTTCAGGTTGAATAGGGCGTTGTTAGTCAGGACGGAGGGGGAGAGCTGTAATGGGGGCAGCAGAACAGCTGGGAGGTGGGGAGAAGGGAGTGTCGGAAAGCACGTCCAGCCAACCAATGATCTCGCTTTATTAAATTAATAAAGCTCATCTCAGCACGCCTGAACACACCAGCAGAATGACACCAAATCTCACTGTTTTAATCACATTACATGCGGGCCAGCTCATTAGCTGCACAGGCTACTGGGTTCATGCGCAGTGCACAGGATTACAAAAACACACACACACACACACACACACACACACACACACACACACACACACACACACACATCACCAAGTGCTAATGGCTACCGTTTGCATGTTACTCCTGCCCTCTACACAGATGTGCTTTTACTGAGATGCTATCATTTTTTAATAATTGATCGTGTTTTGTGACTTTGAGTGATTTTTCGGGCTCATCCTTGTGTCCCGGATGCTCTGAAAAGAGGCACGAACACAGTCTGTATGCGTAAGGTCAGGGTCACACCTGCGTTCAGAAGTCAGCGCAGCCCAGGAGATAAATGCCATTCACTGCGTTTTCCTGGACAGACGTCCCGAGAAATGAGCCTCATCTCCTCTCATTCCTGTACAAAGAGGTCTATCTGAATAAACGCTATACAACCAATCTACCCTGCGGCGTTGAAGCGATGGTGTTTGTCCATCAGTGTGGTTTTCTGCGGTGCCTATGAATAAATATTTTCACTTTAAAAGTCGTTTTCTCAGAATGGGTGTCAAAATGCGACCAGACAATACCATCTAACATGCCAACAGTTTTACATATGATAAAAGAAAAATGAAAATGGGTAAAGATGACCCAGCACTAGAACAAACAGTCTTCTGTTTGATGCTTCTGTTTGACAACAACAAAATAATGCGTGACTTCCACTGTATGTAGAAAACCCCACTGAAACTAAGCACGCTAAAATTACTAAAACTGAAATAAAAATTAATTAAAGCTACATACAAATATTAAAAAGAAGAAAAAATGATAAAAGCATGTAAAAAACTACTAAAACTAACACTAAAATGATAAATTATAATATAAAAATAACTACATGAAATGTAATATAATATATTATACAGATCAAGCATAATTTTTACATTTTAAAAATAACTTTCAAATTCTATGAAATAGGGCATCCACACCAGATCTACAGTATAATGGTTTGAAGAATGATATCATTGGAATGACTTTCAGAAGTTGAAGCTAATGAACAAAAACATTGTTGAAAGCAAAACAGAATCCACCCGACTTTAGGCGTTTAAAACAGGTTAAAACAGCATATAATAAACACAGCATTATCTTCCATTACTGTGGACGCTAATATAGTTATCATTACAGTAATCATTCTTGGTGTGAACAGGCCTTTACTTAGTTCACTTCAATATTCACTGTAATTCATTTTCCAGTTAGTGCTTCATGCTGAGTTCTAAAAGCTGAGATGTTTGGGCTATGTTTAGTGGCCTCAGATCAGAAGCGTAGTGAGTTCATGAGTTAGTAATGAGGAGAATAACACCCTGCTTTTGTCCACTCTTTACAAAGAAGACATTAATGTCACTGAGATAAACTGTGTCAGTGAACCGAGAAGTATCAGACATAAATAGGCGATGTGAGAGAGAAAGTGAGGAAGTTAGAACCAGAGAGACAGGATGCTCAGCTCCATGATGGGGATCCATTAAGATCAAACCATCAGAACACACTCAAGGGTCACAGACTTTTGCTATATCATTAACCAAACAACCAAAATTACCCATTCACTGTGTGCATACTGAGAACACACATACACACACACACACACACAAGGGCCCTGAACTGTCACTGTGTCGTTTACAGAAACACCATAATTAAACATCTAAAAAACAAAGCACATACACTGTAATTACTCCCTCAACTGCCACTCACCAAACCACAGAGTCAGAGACAACATGCTTTTGTGGAGCACAATAAGTGTGTGAGCACATGTTGTCATTAATACACACAACTATGCATGTATTTACCTTGTGTGTCTCTCTAAACATACATTTATATTAGGGCTGTCAATAAATTAAAATTTTTAATCGTGATTAATCACACCCTTTTTGTGTGATTAATCGCGATTAATCGCACACTTATGCAATTAAGCATATACCATTTATCTTGCTTAATATGTTCATTTTTTCATTATTTACTATATCCAGCAAAAGTAAACCAAACGACTGAAGGGTGATTCTCCCAAAACTGTATTTTCTGCAAGCTTATTTCAAGATAAATTTAGATATCTTTAAAAAAAAGAAAAGAAAAAAAAAGGACACTTGGGAGACTTCAAAAGGACACCAAAGAACCAAATGATATAAGAAGTTCATATAATTGATATACTTGTGCACTCACCAATACAGCTCAGATGTTTTGCAATGCAACTTATACGTCACTCGTGCTGACGGGAGACACTTCTAAGATTTTACATACCCAAAGTTATCAAGACAGTTGTGAAAGGTAATCAGTGGAACTGTGATGTGTCAGAATTCTTAAGTATTACAGTGACAACACTATTTACAAGCAAAACAAGTGCTCGTATCATAAAAGTTTCAAAACTCTGCTGTCTTTTGTTATATCCTTGTCTTTATTTTTCATATTGCCAGTGCATAATTTCGCTGTCTTATGCAGCAGATCACCCTATAAATAAAAATATAATCACTTAATTTATATCCTCTGTGTTTACTTCCATATGACAGCGCGCTGCGCAAGTGTTGCCAAATCCACAGTTTTCCCACAGAACTGGGCCACTTTTTCCACAGTTGCCGCGCATTGTTTTTCAACTTCGTGGGTTGACACAACCCCACTAACATGATATTTACCCCCTAAACGTGAATGGGCTAGTTTTGGACTAGTTTTGAGAAGCAATTGGGCGGATTTTGTTATGAAAACCTGGAAACCCTGTTCGTATCGTTCTTTTGCGCATGCGGGTTAGTTCACACTGTAAATCTGATATTGGCCACATTTAAAACAATGTGAACAGCTATATAAAAAAAAAATCGGATCTAAGAAATAATTGAGCACTAAGGTTCGCAGTATGAACATAACCACAGTTATCAAGACAGTTGCCAAAAGTAGTCAATGTGATGCGTCAGAACTCATAAGAGTGAAAAATCTATTTACAAGCAAAACATGAGGGCTTGTCTCATAAAAGTATTTTTTTCTTTATTTTTTATATTGCCTGCGCATAATTTCGCTGTCTGCACCATATCGCACAATAAATAAACGCATAATCATTTACTTTACCCTGTCCGTGTCTACTTCCGTATGACAGCGCACTGCGCAAATGTTGCCAAGTCCACAGTTTTCCTGTGAAATTGGGCTACTTTTTCACTGTTGCCACGAGTTGTTTTTCAACTCCATGGGTTGAAGGAACCCCACTAACGCAATATTCACCACCCAAAACACAATTGGGCTAGTTTTGGACTAGTGTTGAGAAACAATTGGGTGGATTTTGTTGTGAAAACCCTTTTCATATTGTTTTTTTGTTTTTTTTTGCACATGCAAGTCAGTTCAGAACCATGATCTGTTAACACTGGAAATCTGATATTGGCCACATTAAAACAACGTGAACAGCTATACAAAAAAATCGGATCTGAGCAAAAATCTGAATTGAGCACTAAGGCTCGCAGTGTGAATGTAGCCTATGTTTGACCTTTGATTAGCATGTTAAATCACATGATTAACATTCAAGTCCGATACATTTTATAATGAGTATCCCACAACTATTTGCATTGTTTCTCCACAGCTGCAAAAGTTGCTGTTTTAGGGCGCCATGTTTGTGTATGTGTTTGCGTGTTAGCATGTGAGTTTTATCTATTGATTACGGCGGACAGTGAACCCCCACTGGCTGTTAAGTGTGTGTGGATTTCTATGTGTGCTGTGTTGCTTGTTTTTTGGGCCCCCTTCTGTCTCTTCTCGTGAGGGAAAATCTCTGAATATGACAGGACATGAGGAGACCCGACCATGGCAAAGGACACATACTGTGTGGGGAGGACAGACACGCATGTACATAACAAACAAATGCATACACACACACACACACACACACACACACACACACGCACATACACACAACATCTGCGTCTGTTGGCATCCCGGTCTGTCCTGTGTCCGGCAGAGTGTGTGTGTGATTCTCAGAGACACATTTGTGTCAACATGATCATAAAGTCTGCTTTTGTGTCTGTGGTCTCTCAGGAACACACACTGAGCTAACATTATTCTCTGGTTTCTGAGGCCTTACACACTTAATCTCAACATGAAACGGCATTCACAACTCATTTTACTTGTGTAACTCAAGGTATTTCGTAGTAAAACAGGATCAAAGACTTCTATTTATCTATTGGGAACTATATTTATATAGTTTCCAGACAAGACAGGTTTTTAAGTGGCAGAAAAAAACCTCAAAACATCAGCAGCGCATGGGAGAAACGCTGTTGTCTCATTAATGATGGCTCATATGAAGGACAACTCTTTTCTGCTTTCCATCATTGCTAATGACCACTTCTGTACCCTTATCGCCCTTTATGCAATCTCACTTGCTGTTAATTGAATGACAATTAATGGCCTACTTCCCTTATCAGCTTCATGAGGGGGTTCTCATTAACCATGCTAATGAACTGACCAGTTCCTTATCAGCCACAGTTCAGCTAGCGGCTAACAGCTAATGGCTAATTGTTACCAACTCCACTGCATCTGAGGGCTGTGTGACAATATTGCTTGATTATGAGTTACACAATGCTGATGTCAACAAAAACAGATCCATGGAACAGTAGTACCATGTTGGAATCGAAGTGTGGAATAATTCAGATTTTTAAAAATGTTTTTCAAAGTCGTCTGTTTATCAAGGTTGAATTTATTTGATCAAAATCAAAGTAATAATGTGTGAAATGTTATGTTATTGAAATATAAATATATATAAAAGGGGTGTAACGATTAGGGCTGTCCCCAAATAGTCGAATATTCGCGGGGTGTTATGATCATGCCATTTTGGCTATATGGGGTGCTCAGTGTCTGATTTCACATCGAACTACCGGTTTTCTCCCAATAAGTTAATATAGGCTACAGTCTATTATGATAAGAATCTTGAAAGAAAGAAGCTTTAAATAAATATTAATGTGCGTGAATAAATCCAACTTCCCCTATAGATTAAAGTTTCGCTTTCTAATCCGTCACCAACAGATCTTGGCGGCAGGGATTTAAATCTTTAACAAGACTTCTTTTTTTTCCCCGATCAGGTAGGGTAGGCTACAACAAGTGATTTCAAAACGTTTCAGTCGATTTATTTATATTTTATATTTATCTCGTATAAGATGCATTTGGTTGAGTTACGCTACAGTAAAGCGCTTCATATAATAAAACGCTTATGTTATTGCTTGAAGAACGCGTCCACAAAAGGAGTTCATTCAGAGCTGCGCAGATGCGTTCATGTGCATTCCGGGCATTTTGTGCAGATAGCCTATAAGTCGTAATATTAACGTTATGTTATATAAATAACGAAGCGTATTCTATGTGAGATAAATGAGTTAAATCCCATTCATTAAAAACCGGCTATCATATGCTTTATTCATCTTCAGCGTGCGCAGCTCAAAACAGAAATGCAGAACGTTATATAACATTATAATGAGAGCACTATTGTAAAAAAAAAAAAAAAATTGTGAATTCTTAAGGGTTTCGCTGACATTTAATGTTAACCATCTTTTAATCAATACATAAAATATTATTCACCCCGTTTGTATCTGCGAGGCGTCCGTTACACATTTTCCCTGTGTATTTATGACTGCCGAATGTCTGAATTTACTCTTGGTAATGTATTTTGCTCCGCCCCCAAATATATGATTCGACTATCAGTCGACTATCGGCATGATTAGAAAATTCTGATTCGACTATGAAAATCCTTAGTCGGGGACACCCCTAGTAACGATACACGATATTCGTATTGAACTGTTCAATACGAGGCTCTCAGTTCGGTATGCATTACAGACTGAACGATTCGATTCGTTGGACTAGTCCGATTACATTTGGAAAATAAAACAGCTTAAAATGTGTGAAATATAATGTTCTCAGTGCCAAAATGACATAACAGGCAATGTGCTGCCTGTCCGGTGGCGTAACGTTAGCGGAGGGGCACGCACTAAGGCCCCGCGATAACCTCCTCTTGCTGGGGTGCATTGAAAGACGATGATCTTGAATCAACGATAGCCAGAGATATTGTCAAAAATATAAATTGTTTGTAATATTAAGATATTTGGCATTTCCAATTAATGTGTTACATTCTTCAGAGTTGTCTACAAGCCACTATTGCTGTGTGCTTAGGGTCATTGTCCTGTTGGAAGTAGAACCTTCTGCCCAGTCTGAGGTTCTGAATGCTCTGGACTGGGTTTTCATTAAGGCTATCTCTTTTTATTAGGCCTATTATTATTATTATTATTATTATTATGAAGTTGGCCTACTTTTATTATTAAATTAAAATTACAATTAATTTGCCCAGCAAAAATTATATACGTCTATTATACAATGAATTATAGGCCTACAATTAAAATATTAACATCAATAAAAATAAATGAAATAAAAAGCTTCATGGTTTAAAACAGAAATATTTCCAACATTGCGACGTAACCAATCAGCCCCATACCGAACCCACCGTGGCACCATTGTGTCGTATGGAACCAAAAAACCGTGAATTATGTGAACCATTACACCCCTAATATGTATGTATGTATGTATGTATGTATGTATGTATGTATGTTAGCTATTATGCCGCCCGCAGTTGGAACCAGCTTCCAGAAGAGATCAGATGTGCTAAAACATTAGCCACATTTAAATCCAGACTCAAAACTCATCTGTTTAGCTGTGCATTTGTTGAATGAGCACTGTGCTACGTCCGAACTGATTGCACCATGTATAATCATTTTCTATTCTTAAATGTTTTAAATTCTTTTTAAATCAATTTTTAAATCACTTTGTTTATTTTTAATTCCTTGTTATTATTATTATTATTTTTATTGACTATTTCACTTCCTTTTATGTAAAGCACTTTGAGTTACCACTGTGTATGAAATGTGCTATATAAATAAACTTGCCTTGCCTTGCCTTGCCTATGTGTGTGTGTGTGTGTGTGTGTGTGTGTGTGTGTGTGTGTGTGTGTGTGTGTGTGTGTGTGTGTGTGTGTGTGTATATATATATATGTACACACACACATTTATGTGTATATAAATGTAATCGTGTTAAATCACAGTCATGGACTGGGATTAATCATGATTAATCGCAAATTTAAAATACTAGGATTTACCTGTAAATGTGTTGAAAAAGAAATGCATGACAAACTAGTTTAAGGAAACAGAACCTTTCACACTTCCGCCAGGTATGAGACATAATCCTTATTATTCTTTTATCATTATTATTTTGTTTTTATTCAGCCATTATCAGCCTTTAAACTGGCAATAAAACATTTACCAAGCCACATCACTTCAATCCCAGTATATATTTACCCAACTATTATCAAAAGTATTTGTGATTAACCACATTATTTTAGAAAGCTGAGCTAAATTTCACTAGCCAAACCCAGGCCTGATTACTGCCAGACCTGTTGAATCAAGAAATCACTTAAATAGAACCTGTCTGACAAAGTGAAGCATGTTTAAAGAGCAACATATCATTCTGCGATCTTAAGAAATTCATAAACAGATGAGAAACAAAATAGTTTATATGTATCAGTCTGGAAAGGGTTATAAAGCCATTTCTAAGGCTTTGGGACACCAGCAAACCACGGTCAGAGCCATTATCCACAAATGGAGAAAACTTGGAACAGTGGTGAACCTTCCCAGGAGTGGCCGGCCTACCAAAATTACTCCAAGAGCACAAAGACGACTCATCCAGGAGGTCATAAAAGAACCCAGAACAACATCTAAAACACTGCAGGCCTCACTTGCGTCAATTAAGGTCAGTGTTCATGATTCAACAATAAGAAAGAGACTGGGCAAAAACAGCATCCATGGGAGAGTTCCAAGGCAAAAGCCATTGCTGTCCAAAAAGAATACAAAGGCTTGTCTCACATTTACCAAAAAATATCTTGATTATCCCCAAGACTTTTGGACAAATATTCTGTGGACTGATGCAATAAAAGTTATTAAAGAAGATAAAAGATTAAAGATAAAAGAAGGTGTGTGCCCTGGTACATCTGGCGTAAAACCAACACAGCATTTCATAAAAAGAACATCATACCAACAGTCAAACATGGTGGTGGTAGTGTGATGGTCTGAGGCTGCTTTGCAGCTTCAGAACCTGGATGACTTGCCAAAATTGATGGAACCATGAATTCTGCACTCTATCAGAAAATCCTGAAGGAGAATGTCCGGCCATCAGTTTGTGACCTCAAGCTCAAGTGCACTTGGGTTCTGCAGCAGGACAATGATTCCAAACACAGCAGCAAGTCCACCTCTGAATGGCTGAAGAAAAACAAAATTAAGGTTTTGGAGTGGCCAAATCAAAGTATGGACTTAAATCCAATTAAAATGCTGTGGCATGACCTTAAACAGTCCATTCATGCTCAAAAACCCTGCAATGTGGCTGAATTAAAACAATTTTGCAAAGAAGAGTGGGCCAAAATTCCTCCACGGCGATGTGAAAGACTCACTGCCAGTTATCGCAAACGCTTGATTGCAGTTGTTGCTGCTAAGGGTGGCCCAACCAGTTATTAGGTTTAGGGGGCAAGCACTTTTTCACACAGGGCCATGTAGGTTTGGATTTTGTTTTCCCTTCATAATAAAATACTTCATTTAAAAACTGCATGTTGTGTTTACTTGTGTTTTCTTTGATTAATATTTAAATTTGTTTGATGATCTGAAACTGCTTTGAATTACTTTTTTTCCCCCCACATTAATCTACACTCCATACACCATAATGACAAAGCAAAGACAGAATTGTCACAACTTCGTAAATTAATTAAAAATAAAAAAACTGAAATAAGAACATTGCATAAGTCTTCATACCCTTAACTCAGTACTTAGCTGAAGCACCTTTACAGCCTCAAGTCTTTTTGGGTATGATATGACAAGCTTTGCATATCAGAATTTGGCAATTATCAGCCATTCTCTTCCTCCTCAACTCTTCACGTCTCAAGCTCTGTCAGGTTGGATGGAGCCAGATGCACATTTTCAGGTTTCTCCAGAAATATTTAATTGCATTCAAGCCCAGGCTGTGGCTGGGCCACTCAAGAACATTCACAGAGTTGTCTATAAGCCACTCTTGCTGTGTGCTTAGGGTCATTGTCCTGTTGGAAGTAGAACCTTCTGCCCAGTCTGAAGTTCTGAATGCTCTGGACTGGGTTTTCATTAAGGCTATCTCAATATTTTGGTGCACTGAGCATTTCTTCTACTCTGACGAATCCCGCTGAAAAACAGCCCCACAGCATGAGGCTACTACCAGCACACTTTATTTTTGGGATGGTACTCTGCAGGTGATGAGCAGTGCCTGGTTTCCTTCAAACATGATGTTTGGAATTGAGGTTAATCAAACCAGAGAATCTCGTTTCTCAGAGTCTGAGGGTCCTTTAGGTGCTTTTTTGTAATGTTTTCATGTATCTTCACTGAGGAGAGGATTGGATCTGGCCACACCAGCATAAAGCCCAGATCGGTAGAGTGTTGCAGTGATATTTGTCCTTCTGTAGGTTTCTCCCATCTGCATATATGATCATGGAGTTCTACTAGAGTGACCATCAGGTTCTTGGTCACCAGTCTAACCAAAGCTCTTCTCCATCAATTGCTCAGTTTGGCCAGGAGGCCAGCTCTAGGAAGAGTCCTGGTTGTTCCAAACGTCTTATGTAATGGAGACTACATGCTTCTGTGAAACTTCAATGCAGCATAATTTTTTCCTGAACTCTTCCCCAGATGTGTGGTTTGATGCAATCCTGTCTCTGAGTTATACAGGCAGTTTGTTTGACCTCAGGGCTTGGTTTTTGCTCCGATATGCATTTTCAGCTGTTAGACCTTTTATTAAAACGTGTGCGCCTTTCCAAATCATTCAATTGTAATTGCCACAAGATAACTTCACTCGAAGTGCAGTAACATCTACAAGCAATATGAATGCTCCAGAGCTAAATTTCAACTGTCCCAGATAAGGGTATGATTACTTATGCAATGGAAAGTTTTTTATTTTTAATAAATTTGCAAAGATGTTAAAAACCTGTTTTTTACTTTGCCATTATGGTGTATAGAGTGTAGATTGATTGAAAAGGAATTTAAAGCAGTTTAACATAACGCAGCAACATTACAAAATGTGAAAAAAAAATGAAGGGGTATGAAGACTTTTTTTTTTTTTTTTTTAGGCACTGTATGTGTATATATATATATGTACATATAATGTATGTATGTATGTATGTATGTATGTATGTGTGTGTGTGTGTATGTGTATATATATATATATATATATATATATATATATATATATATATATATATATATATATATATATATATATATATATATATATATATATATATATATATATATATATATATATATGGGGGGGTTGCCCAGTGGCCTGGATCCGGGTAACTTTTGAGGTCTGGTACAAATTATGACATACAAAAATACATAGGCTACAGGCTCATATGGATTACTCATTAAAAGATCGTGATCTCGATTCAAACACACTCAATCTTATTGCTATGTCGATGAGACCATGTCTATTAAACCATTGAACTCACAATCACATCGGAATATTTAAACCCGTTTTCGCGCAGCCGCTGATCCAGAGAGAGCAGCGCTCATCATACTTTGTTTGAAACAGCTTTACAAACAGTCTACACCGTAGGCTGCATTTCTGTGTTGCAAACATTAAATAATAATGAAAGTATTGGGATAAAATGAGAAATTGACCTTTGGAACTGATGTTACGCTTCAAATGATTGTAATGGGCGGCGCTAGGGAGGGGCTAGCTGGTGCTCCAGCACCCTTAAAAAGACCATAGTTTAAGAAAGATTAAATTATACAAAAACATTTGTCTGCTTACACATGCATAACTCGTGCAATGGAATACTATGTGACTTTGCAGTCACATTTCGTAATGTCACAGCATTTTATTTAAAAAATGGATCGGTTCCTACCATCTTTTAATAAGAATTTAGGCGTATTATAGCCTACATTCCACGCTCAAGCGTGCGCATAAAGCTTGCTGCAAAGCAACGGCAAAAGTAATAATTATGAATGCATCAGGGAAAAAGACGACATTTTAATTATTTATTACTAAACTAGTGCTTTCTCAGTGTTGGCTGCAAATGCTGGCGCTGACTCTCCATCTCCACAGTAGGCTAATGAACGTGAACATTTTCATACGGACTATATAATTAGAGAAGATTTGTTTTTTTATTTGAATTAGTTCGCAGTAGACATTTCAAGCTTTCTATAGATTTGTTTCAGTTTAGTTTATGTCTGTGAACCGGTTCATTGTTGCGACGCGCTCCATCCACAAAGACTGCATGAGACGACAGAATGCACATCCAAAAATAAGTATTTTAAGTTCTTTCCGCAGGGAAAAAAAAAAAAAAAGATTGCGCGGGCGCCCCCATGTATGTCATAAATGTTCCCATAAATACTTGAAATACACCTACAGCGATTTTATTATTAATATAATAATAATAATAATAATAATAATAACAACAACAACAACGTGTTTTGGTCATACTATTGCCCAGTTCCTCCTGTCATTGATCTATCCCCTGAGCACCTGCGTTTAAAATTCTCTGGCGCCGCCCCGATTATAAATGTTACTTTATACCAGAAGGTAGCGAACGGTGACTGTTAAAATGTATCTCATGTCTAATTCATTCAATCAAGAGATTAGTTCAAAAACGAAACAAGTTCATACATTTCAAATAATTTTTACAGATTTTTATTTTAATAGGCTCATTTATAACATTTTACATGTTTTATTTCAAAAATAAAACATTTTGTAAGAAACCTAAGTGAATTAGCCTACATATTATTTTGTATTTGTCTAATGTTTTGCTTCAGAATCTTGGGAGAACTGTGATCTCTATTCTAAAAATCAATTATCCAGAGTCTTAATAAATAGGCTAATATCTGGCATCTAATACTAACTGTTTCTAATATAAAAATGTAGACTAGGATGTAAAAATGTACAATCTTACACACTTTATTTAGTACAATAACAAGGATTTGGTACATTTATAGTGCATTATAATGCCACTTCTAATCCGTTGTGCCAGTGTGCGAAGTCAACCCCCCCCCCCCCCCCTTCTTTGGCCCCCCCTTCTTTTGGTACGTTCCGCAATCCATGTATTTAATGGAATATGTGTATTGATGTTAATTAGTTCTCCTGTCCTTTGTTCTGAAGTTGGAATTAAAGACTATTTACGCTTACTCCTTTGTCATGTGCTTTACTACAACCACGGCCTGTGACAATTTTTAGCATATTATAAACCATTTGGAC
This sequence comes from Acrossocheilus fasciatus, assembly GCA_036784905.1. Classification (NCBI taxonomy): domain Eukaryota; kingdom Metazoa; phylum Chordata; class Actinopteri; order Cypriniformes; family Cyprinidae; genus Acrossocheilus; species Acrossocheilus fasciatus. The sequence goes on from CM071941.1 coordinate 12,464,939, forward strand.
TATAATGACCCAGTCTGAATCAGCTGAAAACAATGTGCAACCAGCTACAACCTTACTGTACT